>BSBK01004615.1:0-200000 GCA_027943335.1 Chamaecyparis obtusa | reverse complement strand
AAATGACCTTTTTTAATTTTAAAATCATTGACCTCTCTATAAGATATGACATCAACATAGAAAACATGCATCTCCTCTATCCATTGATGAAAAATATTAAGGTCAGAATCAATTGCTTTGACATAATCTACAGTAGATTGCATGAAATCTGTAAAGCACAATAAGTGTGGTGTGGGATGTGGCTCATGTCTAATGGAATTAATATTCTCTACTATTACAGTTATGTTTTGCATGATATTTTCTTGCAATCGAGTTGAGTCCTTTGGAATTGGATGTGGATGTGGAGGTGGAGGAGGATTTTGATCTAAAAGGTCCTTTATGGAAAACTCATGATACTATACATGTGTAATTATATATGAAGGTAACATGCGCATGTGTGCACGTGCACACACACACATATAATCATATAAATTCATAATTACTAAATGAAGAATCTATAACATACATATTACCTTCCCAAGAAAAAAATCAAAATAGAGAGAACATTTAAATAGCTTTAAATGCACTTTTACACAATGAAATTAAGTGTTAAGAAAAACCATGCCAAGATATTTAAACTAAATGTACTATCGCTTGATCTAGTTTCTTTAACATGCATTGTTTATATGGTATTCTAATGGTAAAAACTAACATCGTATATTCTAATGGTATTATAATTTAATTTTATATTGGATATGTTTGAAACATGAGATTTCTTATACAAAAACTAAGGCACTATATAAATAAAGACAAGGATAATTACTTCCCTAAGATTAGTATGTCTCCTTCCAAAAATTAAATAAATAGTTTACATGCCTACAGTTGTCCCTAAAATCAAAATTTCTCAAATGGGGAAAAATCATGACACATGTATTAGAATATACCTTGTTTGAATTTGTGGAATAATTCAACAGTTTTCCATGCAAATATGGACTATAGGTAATTATAATATTAGTTATATATCTTTGAAACAAAGAAGATTTGAGGCCTACAATTTACATCTAAAATTGTTTGTCTTAAGATGGGTGATAAGGGATCATATTTATTTTTCAATTATATTAAAATAAAAAATTGGAAGGAGGTTGGACGAATTGTCTTGGTTGATAATATGTAGACTAATGAACTTAGTAGTGTAGACACTTAAAATTGACTTGTTGCCTATCCACACCAATTTTACTAATGTTCCTCTCAATTGATTAAATAATATTTATTGTTTAATTAATTGTATCATTCCACTATTTTCAACCTTCAAATTCACATTTTCCCCCTATTTCTATAATTGAATAATTTTAATCAATTATTTAATTATTAGCATCTAATTATTATTCTTTACAAATTCTTCAATTATTATTCTATAAATTAATTAAATAATGATTATTATTTAGTTAATCCCTTATCTTCACAATTAATTAAGTAATCATATTATTTACTTAATACTTTCCTCATCTTATCTCCTAAAGTCAAATAAATGACATTTTTTCTTAGAAGGAGTGCATCTCTCTTCAATGAGGGAAATCTCTCAGGAATCTTTTCAATATTTATTTTCTATGTTTGCAAAAGAGTCCCTCCTTGATGACGAGGATGAGTCCCTCATTCTTAGTTGCATTCCTTCTTTGGTTTCTAATGAGATGATTATAGCACTCTTAAGCCCTATTGTGTTGAAATAGGTGGAAGATGTTGTATTTGGTATGAGAAAAGGTAAAGCTCCAGGGCCTGATGGTTTTCTAATTGAATTTTTTCAGGTGATCTAGGAAATTATTAAGATTGACCTTCTTGTAGTTGTTTAGGAGTCACATGGGAATAAGAAGATATTGAGGGATATGAATGCTACTTTTATAAATTTGATTCCCAAAATAGAGAATGCAAATAGATAAGATTAGTTTAGACCTATTGCACTCTGCAATGTGATTTATAATTGTATGCAATGAAAATCCCTACAGTTGCACCATAAATCAAAGCATGAAAACACAAGAAACACGAAGCATTTGAGTTAGATTAAGCATGCTAAATAACTTGTAATGAAACCAAATTTACACTACAACATCCGATGAGCTAAAACAAGGGCACCCAAATCCTTGTTTGACTTTCTCTTAGATATTTTGTGGGTGTGCTCTCCCAACACAATACAATAAATACCACTATGATTGATGAGTGAAGGATTGAGAACAAGGATAAGGAACTCGCCCCAATCTTCACAAAGATGGTGCAATGCAAATGCAAGACATATGCTAAGTATGCAATACAAGAGATAACAACTAGTTAGGATGAAAATGCTAATCTAAGATAAGAATACAAGATTGAAAAAAAAAGTAGATTCATTTCATCACCTAACATGTGATATCTAGATTATCTAATCATAATGCTCAAAAGAAATCCAAGCTCTGAAGTGATAAATAATGCTCTAGCTTACAATAGATGCAAGAAGATACAATAGAATGACTAGCTTCAAAGATGTCTAAGTCTCAAATGTGGAGTGAGGCCTCCTTTTTAAATAATTGAATGGGATTGGATGGAGGAGATTAAGAGTAAAAAAAAATGGATGGCCAAGATTAAGAGAAAAAAGGGGAGTGAGTAAGATGAAGAGGAAAAAGAAATGGGTGGCTAGGATTAAGGGGCAATGCAAAAGTCAAACTTCACTTTTAAAGGGAAAGAGGAATTTTAAATAATTGGAGGAGAAAAAAGATGGAGAGGTGGCTACCTTGGAAAAGGTGATTGTGCACATGATTAGAGGTAATCCACCTTTTAATCAATATTAGAGGAATATTAGCAAAAAAAAAGATTTCGAAAAAAGGAAAAGAGATTAAATTAAAATAAATTTAATTTAATCAAGGTTTAGAAGAATTTTAGGCTAGTGGAGGAATAAAATAAATAAAATATATTTTATATTAAGAGATGAAGGGATAATATATTAAAATAAATTAAATAAATTATAGTATTTAAATAAACTTTAAATACCAATAGAATTGAATTTATTAAATTAAATTAAATTAAATTAAATAAATAGAGGAATATAACAATATAGTTAATTAATAAAATTCAACTATAATGCTAAACAAAAATATTAATAAAAATTAAAATTAGACTATGAATGGACAATTTTAGGTGTCTACATTTTTCCCTTCTTTGATACGGTGTCAAAATTGACATTACGTCAAAGAAAAAGAAAAGGAAGATGTCCCAATCATGAAAGGATAATGAAGGATGACAAGGAGGTAGTGGTATGCCCCCTTGAGAGGACATGCGGGTTCACAGAACATGGGTGTTCTCTCAAAATGAATAGGAGGAGAACAAATATGGTAGGGATAGGAAATAAATAGGAGTCTCGAGGGAAAATGAAAAATAAAACTAACTAAATGCAAAAGGATTTTGGGGATTGTATTGTGTTGAAAGAGAGAGAGAGAGAGAACATCCTAGTTTTGATATTGTACTTGACATTATGCACCAAGGTATGCGGAACCAAGATGACAATGTACCAAGTACATTATCAAAATGGTCAAATACAACCATATGTCTTATGACACCATGATATGGAAGACCATGATATGGAAGAAAATATGATGCAAAGACCATGATAGATGCAAACATACTAATGCATACAAGCAACAAGAAAACATGCACACCAACCCAAAAGAAAACCAACATATTACCCCTGGTCAAGCTGAAAATGAATTGATTGATTGGGAGGGAAGGACCTCAAGGATTGGGAAGGATACATACCATGATGATGATTGGATTTGAAATTGATCAATTAATTATTAGATGATTTTTTTGAAGATTAACATGCTTGATTGCAAGATTGCATGGATTAGTATTGATTTCACTTAATTGGACTAACTTGGGATCTTTTGGATTATAGAGATTTTTTGATTTTTTAATTTATTTGGATGAGCGGATTGGAAGAGATGTCTGGATAAGATGATATTGAAAAGTATGGAAGAGGAATAAATGGATTGGATTAGAAGATAAATATATTTGATAGACATGATGGTTTGAATAAGATGAAAGGATGATTAAGGAATTGGATAGGATGGGATAGGAAAATGGATAAGTGGATTGGGACCAATGACAAGGGAGAACTAATCAATGATAGAGGATGGAGAGATTTTTTGTTAGAATATGAATGGATGGAAGGGAGGGATTGGATAGGAGATAGATGGAATGAATGGATTGGTAATGGTATGATATGTAAAAGGAGTTAAATTACCCACACTAAAAGAAGGAGAATGAAGGATGGAAAGATGGAAGATAATAATGTATAGGATGGAAGGATGTCGTGTAAGGGATATGAGGGGAGGAAAGTGATATGGTACGAAGGATCAAGGATGAAGAAATGGTGGATTAAGGATTTATGAGATGGATGGATAGTGTTAGGATATGGGAGACTAGAGTATGGAGGAAAACATGGGTAAATGATACATGAGATGGAAGGATAGTTTATAATGGACATGCATGGGAGGAATGAACGCTTGTGTTTTTTAAAGCACACATTGATATTTTAGTGCCTCTAGATTTTAAGCAAGAGCAAGGACATGAAAGTGAAATGGATTTGGATAAGGTATATGAGATGGAGGGCATGGATAGTATATGCGATATGATATGGAAGATATAGATGGGATAGGTGATTTTGAATGGAGGAAATGAATGGGATAATCAAGATCAAATACATAGGAAAGGAAGATCGATATAAATAGGATTATGGATGGAGGAAAAAGGAAATGAATAGGAAAATGACTTATGCGATGGAGGATTTGGATAGGATGTCAAGATAAAATAAGGACAAAGTGGATGGAATTAGATAGGATAATGGATAGTGTATGGATAAGGTAGTGGATGGAAGGAATTAATAGGATAGCTAAGATCAAAGCTAAGAAGAGGAGCATGGTGGATGGTAGATGGGGGGTGTGGTAGATATCATGGAATAGATGGATCTTTCCCCCAAGTATAGAATGCAAGGGGATGATGATATCTGAATGGATAAGATATAATAGGTATGGTAGGAATATGATAGGGAAGATATGATAGATGGATAGCTAGAAGGACTCGCCCCCAATTATGAAGAGAAACTGGATGGGGGGATTACACATGATGGATATTTGCTAGGTTTTCATCATGGTACTTTTCCAAGGCACCTGATTACCAAGTTTTCACCATTGGATGATTTTTTTTTCTTTTGACTTTTTTTTCTATTAGAAAAAATCTATGTAGTAAAAATCTCGACCTGTTTTCTATAAGTAGAAACACCAAAATGTTAAGTAAAATCATATTACATGTTAGTCATTATAAAAATGCAACAAAGAACATAATTTTTACTACAACCTCCGATGAGATAAAACAAGGGCACCCAATAAACCTTGTTTGATTTGCTCTTTTTTAATTTTTTGTGGGTATGCTCTCCCAACACAATGATTTGAAAACAAAATGCTATCTAATGTGCAAAACTAAAAAGATGCAAAGTGAGGATTTTGAGAACAAGTATGAAGAACTTTCCCCAAATATCATAAGATGATTGCAAGTGCAATATCTATGAGCAAGAAATGCACAAGCAAGTGATTAAGGATCTAAGATTGAAATAAAAAATCTATTCTAACAATGTAGATGCAAGATTAACAAAACTATGAAAATGAAACTATTATACTATGAAAGAAATGAAATCTAAGCTAACAATGACAATGCAACAACTATGCTAAGAAATTGAAACTCTAAAAATGCTAGAATGTTAGAATTCTATGTGGTCAAGTGAGTTCTCAAGTGCTCTAGAATGCTTGATGATTATCCTTACAAGATTATCCTAAAAATGAAAGACATGCCTTCTTTTATAGAAATTGAATAGGATTGGATGGAGGAGATTAAGAGGCTAAAGGAGAGTGGCTAAGATGAAGAGGCAAAATAAATGAGTGGCTAGGACTAAGGGGAAACAAAAATGAGTGGATAGGATTAAGAGGCAAAACATGAAAAAGTCAAACTTCACTTTTAGAGAGAAAAGAGGAGAATTCAAAATGATTGAAGGGGAAAAAAGATGGAGAAGTGGTTACCTTGGAAAAGGTGATTGTGCACATGATTAGAGGTAATCCACCTTTTAATCAAGGTTAGAGGAATATTAGCAAAAGGTAAGATTATATAAAAAGGAAAAGTGGATTAAATTAAAATAATTTTAATTTAATCAAGGTTTAGAAGAATTTTAGGCTAGTGGAGAAATTAAAATAAAAATAAAAATTTTATATTAAGAAATGGAGGGATAATATATTAAATTAAATTTAATATATTATAGTATTTAAATAAAATTTAAATACAAAGGGAAAATGAATTTATTTAATTAAAGTAAATTTAATTAAATAAATAGAAGAATATAATGATTATAGTCAATTAATAAAATCAACTATAATGTTGAGGGAAAATATTAATAAAAATTAATATTAGAAGCGAATGGACAATTTTAGGTGTATATTTTGGCCCTCTTTGATGCGGTGTTGAAATTGACATCACGTCAAACAAAAGAAAATGAGATGCCCTAGGAGTGGCAATAGGAGGAGGGTGTGCCCCCTCGATAAAATTGGGCAAATAATTTGGACAATTATCTCAAAAAGGAAGGGCAAGGAGAGAGAAAGTGGAGAAAAAGTGCCAATTCGCATGTTTTGGGGTTAGGGGAAAGTGGGATGGAAAATGGGGACCGAGACAAAAAAGGGGGACTGGGAAAGAAAATGGGGGATCAAGATGAAAAATGGGGCCCATAGCCTATAAAGAGGCTCAAGAGGCCCCAAAGGGGCTCATTTGCACCACAAGGAGAGAAAGAAAGGGGAAGGAGAAAAGATGATAAATGTATGAGAAAGGCAAAAATTGGGTGAGTGAGTCCGTGTCTACCAACGACCAATGGAGATGGGTGAGCTAGTAAGTTTGAAAATCCATTTTGATTTTTCAGTTATGCACATGGGTTTTGAATTTTAAGTTTTTGAGAAAAAAATTAGCTAAGGTTTAGGAGAGGGAAAGAATGGCATGAAAAGATGTGAGTTTGGTGATATGTGGCTCCTCCAGGCTGAGGGAGGAAGTGGTGAGCTGCAGAACCTATATGCAACCTAATGCGAGATACAAAATAAGATATTTTGTGTGTCAGTGTGACTAGGGATAATACATAGTTGACTAGGGTAGGGGAAAACAGAGGATAAATAAATAAAAGAAGGCCTCCAATGAAAAATGGACCTAAATGAATATTACTCTAAAATGCAAACTATCATTGTGTCAACATGGGAGAGAATATCCTATTTTGATGTTTCATAGGAATCATGTACCACACACTAGATAAACAAGGATACAATTATTCTGCTACGTGGAACAGACTTTCAAATAGATAGACACATCATACCACACAAAAAATTGTGAATCAACCAAAAAAACCATCTAAATAAACCAAGATATGAAGATCTAGGTTATCCAGTGTAGGTGTGATGGTACACAAAAGATAAACCAAAAAGAAGGCCTCATGACCAAGCCACCATTTGGTCCACAGTTCTTTCCTAGAAACAAGTTGATGCTTAGATTTTGGATTGGATGAGCCATCTTAGGAAAGATGTATCCTGAAGGGCCATTGATGACTGATTGAAGTTGTTTTCATAGGTGTCAAAGGAAATAACAATTTAAATGACAACAAGGATAATCAGTCTCAATATGATTTTGTGATAGGGCGCATGTGGTTAGTGGGTTTGTACATGTGGATTAATATTCAAACTATGGTGATAAAGGAGCATCATGTGAGTCTGTGCAAAGTGAGTGAGATTAAAGGTGAACTAGGTTAGCTTCCTACACAAACACAAGAGGGGAATAAAGGGATGGGCAGTAGAAAGTATCCCAAAAGATGGTGGATCTAGGTGAACTACACATGGTGCCAACAAGTGGTTCTCACCATGGTACCTATCCAAGGCATCTGTTTGCCAGTTTTTCACCATTGGATGAATTTTTATTGCTTTTAATTTTTTGAATATATGTTTTTTTTTGTCAAGGTGCCTATTTGTTAGGTTTTCACCAGGATAACAATTTTTTCAGGACTTCGTATATTTTTTTAGAATTTTTCAAGATCATTTTATATTGTTTTTTGATATTTTTGAATATTTTGAATATTTTGAATTTTTTTAAATATTTTTAATATTTTTATTTTCTCATAATCATAAATTGTTGTACACAATGTTGTTGGTCTCATGTATAAATCCTCTTTAGATGCAAAATATTCACATGATTAGGGAGAAGATCTCCCTTTGGTGTAGCTATCTGATATGCTCTAGATCCAAATTTAGCTGTAACCACAAAAGGCCCCAACTAGTTGGACTCAAATTTTCCTTTCTTCTCACAATTGTGGAGATTTTTCATGTTATGCTATAGTACCAGATCACCAAATTCAAATTCCCAAGGCTTTATATTCTTATTGAACTACAAGAGAAGGTGATTTTGATACCCGCAAAGGTGGTTTAAGGTGTAAGATTAGAATTGGATTAGAGTGCATATACATGAAATAACCACTAAGATCACGCAAGAAACAAATATGCAAAGTAAATCTAATCTACTTCATGAAAAACAACTTAGAAATGGAAGAAGTAAAACTAAGTCTAAACTCCCTCTAAGATTTAGTTCTCATGTTCCCCTTTCTTCTCCTTTGAATGGATTGATGTAGCTCTCCAATAGCATATGAAGTACACCATGAATTTGAAAGAAAATTGAGAATACTAGAAGTGTGGTTGAGCATAATAAAAATTGAAGAAAATTGGTCCCTTTGTAAAGGGAAATGAGGTCTTATTTATAGGATTTTTAGGAGAATCAACGGTTAGGATTTTACAAAGATGAAGGGTTAAGATTCTCTCATTTGAATTATTTAATTCAAAGTGGGTGGACGGGTGGATCCACTTTGAAAAGTGAAACCTACTACCAAAGATTATCCCAAATTCGTATGGACTGCTTTGAGTGAGGTTTTAGAGGGTTTATGAGGCTTCTAGAGGGTAGTTAGAATCAAATTTAGCTTCCCCATTTGATATACTTAGGGTTAGGGGTTGAATTTTTGTCACTAGGTGGCCCACGACTCATAAAAGAGCCTTCCAAAAGTGACCCATGATTTTAGTGGGAAGACTTTAGAGATTAAAGAATCATTACATTAATTTTAGTGGGTGAGGTGGGTAAGAAAGATGAAATATAATATTAATTTGATATTAGGAGCCATGTGCTCCCATAGAATTAAATATAATATTTAATTCCAAGTGGGTTAAAAGGAAAATATGAATTAATTTAAATAGATAAATATATTTATTTAAATTAATAGAAGAAAATGATTTAATGTGCTAAAAAAGAATTAAATGTAATATTTAATTCCAAGTGGATTAAAAAGGGAAATGTGAATTAATTTAAATGTATTTATTTAAATTAATAGAAGAAGGGGATTTAATTAATTAAAGTACTAGGACTTTAAATTAATCAATCATAGGGTTTATTTAGGCATTATATTAAATGTAGCATGTGATTAATATTGATTTAAGGTTTTCTGCATTTGACGCTAAGTCGAGTAGAGTCAATTAGAAGATATAATTGCCTAGTATAATAGGACTTTGATGATTTAGAAAGATTGATATACTGAGGCCAATTTTGGGGTATTACACAAGGCATTGAGGTGTCATTCATCTAGGAGTTGTAATTCTTGTAAGCAGGTAACTTGATAGTCCTCTTCAGATATCATATTATTCAAGGAAGTTCTAAGATAGGGGAGCTCAATTTCTATGGGAAGTACAACCTCAGTACCATAAAAAAGGGTAAAGGGAGTGGCACTAGTAGGGGTACAAATAGAGGTGTAGTAGGCCCAAAGAGTGGATTCAACTGAAGGTGCTAGTCACAAAAAATATCATCAACTATTTCTTTGAGGATTTTGAGGATAGTTTTGTTAGTAGTTTTTGCTTGACCGTTACCTCATAGGAAATACTTGCTAGAGAAATGCTGGGCTATGCCAAATTTCCTACAAATATTGATGATATCCTTATTCTTAAATGGGGTGCCATTATCTAGATAAATATCTTGCGGGATTCCATAGTGACAAATGATATAGTTCAAGATGAACTTGGAAATTTTATTTCCTGTAGTATAAGTGAGAGGTATAGCTTCAACCCATTTAGTGAAGTATTAAGTAGCAACAAGAATATATTTGTGGCCATTGGAAGAATTAGGGAATATCTTTACTAAAACCTCATTGTGATAAGGGCTAGGGTGTGATGGTGGGATGGATTTATTGAGTGGGGGCATGTATAAAATCACCATGCTATTGACAAGGAAAACATTTATTCACAAAGTGGTATGCATCTTGCTCTATAGTATGCTAATAGTATCCAGTACGTAATAGTTTTTTAGCCAAAGTGAGTCCATTGGAATCAGCCCCAAAAATTCCTTGTTGTCCTTCCTATAAGGCCATTTTTTCTTCCTCTAAATTCAGCCATCTAAGAAGAGTTCCATAAAAGTGTTTCTGAAAAAGGGTGTCACCAAGGATAGTGTAACAAGAGGCTCGATAGATGAAGGTTTTACATTGATTAGCGGTGTGGGTAAGTGAGATGATCTCATCATAAAGGTAGGAATAAATGTCTTGGTACCTGGGAGAATTAGGACCAATGATTTCACACACCATCGGAGACTTTGGCTGGTCATAGGAACAGACCATAAGATTGTCAACAAGAAACTCACACCTTTGACTATTTTTTGGCATAGCTATCAAAGAGGCAATTGTAGCCATTACATCAACTGCTTTGTTGTTAGTTCTTGGAATCTATTGAAATGTGATTTATGTGAACCATACTTTCAAATCTTCAACCATGTGATATTAAGGGAGAAGCTTATAATCCTTTTATTGAAATTCATTGTTAACTTATTTGATAACCAACTGGGAGTCTGTTAGGAATAGTTCCAAGAGATAACTGAGAGGGGAGGGGGGGTGAATCAGTTATCTAAAAGATTCAATTCTTTATCCAATTAAGTATAGAATAACATTAAGCACATACACAATAAGATAACACTTAAAAAAACACCATAATTTTGGTTATGAGGAAACCCAAATAGGTAAAAACCCTGGTGGGAATTAGCACCCACTATAAACTGCACTAGAGTATAATGATCCCTGTTAGAAGATCTTACGACCCTTTTAGGATTTTATCTTTACAATGCATCAAGTACAGTGACCTGGTCAAAGGTTGGACCCTATTAGGAGTCTTTTACAAATAACCTTGTTAGAGGTGAGGACACACTGTTCGAGAGCACATTACTCAAATGGTGAAGGTTGCAACCTTCTACATAATAGATACACACTATATCTGGATCTTGGTGAACTGGAAAGTAGACCTACTGTCTTGATCAGTTCCAATGAATAGCATATACTCTCTGCTTCTTCACATAGATCTTCAATTGATGATTGGTTGTCTCAGTACATTCACATCTTCTTCTCCGCTCTCTCAATTACACTTAGCAATCACAACTGATTGGCTATAAGTATATTTCTCCAAATGATATAATCAAGTTGGCTTGTTAGAACCTTCTTGAAATCATAATAGAGAAAAAATATAACTCTTCAATAACATCTCCAATGGCTAAACCAAGAACACAACATAAATAGAACTACGCAACTCAATATGAGTAGATGCGTCGCTTCACATTGTCAGCTCCACTAAATTAATAGAAACATAACTTACAAGATGAAATACATTATGTGATCTTAACCAAACATGAAACCAAACACACATATCAAATGATAGGCACAATTGTTGAAACAATATAAACAATGTCTACTCCATCAGACAATCTCAGGAAACTGTAACTGGAAAATAGAAACATCATAACTCAACTTGAACAACACAAATAAATCTACATCCATAAACATAGCTCCACAAACATGTCTACAATAATAATATAAACATGCAAGGCTCCATCATAACCATACTACGAATCATATACAAAACTCTGCATGTAACATTGTTAGGAACACTACTGATACAAACAACTACATAAATGTCTGCACTCAGAATCAACCTCTACGTCTATGATATTATGCTGATAACATATCTAAGAAACATATGCTCAAGGCTCTCTATATAAGACTTTAATGTACACTTCTTACCATATGTTGTCATCAATGACAAACATACAGTTAACACTAGCTTGCTGGAAAATCTCCAACAATCTCCCCCTTTGGCATTGATGGCAACATATGGAATGAAAAACACCACCAATCCAAACGTACAATTATTTTATAACATTCTCTATTTCCTAAACAAAACTCCCCCAATGATGAACTCTCCAACTATTGCATCTTCTTACTATATACTCCCCCTTACTTCATACTCCTCATATGTATTGTTTTTTCATGACTATATACTCCCCCTTTGACATTGAATAGAGGTAAAATGGATTCACCCCTATTCAAATGTAAAGGGGGAAATATGAGATCTATTCTCAAAACCTAAATTCTCCAAAGAAGAGATCCAATTTGATCAACCTAGAGGTTAATACACAATCGAATCAATTTGTGGATGAATATGGAAGAGAGAGTAACTCCAATATTTCCCTATGTAGAGAATTATGTTTAGAATATGGAATAATTGAAATACAAGTACTAACCTCAAATTAGGGCAGATCTGGAAAATGTTGAATTTTGATGTCTGTGTACACTTTTGGGAAAATCTAAGACCTGTCCTGGACTAGAAATGCTGAGATAGAGAAAACCCATAAATCTTTCCTCAAGATGGCTTAGCTCAGGTTTGACCCTCATAAAAGGTCAAATACCACATTCTTTATTTGAAGTCTGATTCAAATTCTGTTCGTAGAACCTAAAAGTTTGTTGAAAAGGGTATCCAAATTCACTCTTAGATCCAAAACTTTGCACCTGTACCTACAAGAAAATGGGGTTTTTTTTGTATGGGGGGTTTGCCTTGGTCAAACCCCAGTTTGGAATCAACCTTAATATTGAAATTGAAATGGAGAATGCTAGCAAGTAGTAGAAAAGGATCTAACAATGAAGCTATGCGATTCAATAGATATGTAATTATATTTGAAATGTAAACAAGTATGTTGATATGAAAGCTTGAACACAACAATAAATGTAAATCAAACCTCCATGGTTGTATGCTTGGAATTCACCTTGGTAAGAGAATGAAATGGATCTTGAAGATGAACAAAGGATCTTGAAGGAAGATCACACCATCATGATGGCTAGATCTAGGGTTTGAATGATAAATCTTGAATGCTTGAACCAAATCCCTTCAATGGCTTGAATCCTTGAATCCTTGATCTTCAATGGAGAACTTGGATGGAGAAGAAGACTTGAATGCTTGAATGGATGCTTGCTTGATCACCTTGAGAGCTTGAGAGAAATTTCTTGAGGATGAGATATGAAATTTTGATGTGGATGTTCTCACAAAACTTGATGATGAAAATGAGAGAGGAAGGCCTCCTTTTATAGTGATCTAGGGCACACTCCTCTAGATGGGCCACCTTGGAGAATTAAATCCCAATTAGGTCCTCACCTTTAGAAAATATACCTAGATTAAATGTAATTAAAGGATTTACCATCTTGAAACTCGAAATGGCCGACCCAGAGGTGGGAAAATAAATCTCTCGAAAGCTCGAAGCCCGAAAATTCTAGAAATTGTAATTTGGGAGGAAGGGGTCAAAGTTGAGGTTGGACCTAACCTAGTCAGGGTCTTAGGTCGACCCTAACCTAGTCAAGGTCTTAGCTTGACCTTGACCTAGTGATGCAGGAGCATCCTGGGTGTAAGAGGAATCTTGCATCACCCAAAAATATTTCTATTTTTGTATTCAATAAGGGCTATTTTGTGCAGAGCTGCTATTTATGGAAAGTTACTATTTTTGGTAATTTTTGTATGTGCTCAAAATGATCTGATTTCTTTCTTGGAGGTTCATTTTGGTCATATAAGTCTGCCAGTAAAGTTTCATTGCCAGATCAAGTGTATATTGGAAGATATTGAAGATTTTTGGTATTGGTAGTAGGGTACAAAAACTTTGAACTTAGTTTTGAAGGCTTTAGAGGCCCCAGATGAGGTCAAAAATTTGGGAGATGGGCGCTTGCACCGGTCAAGCCTGTAGAGCGCTTCGTGGCATTTTTGAAATGGGGTTATAATAGCCGATCGGGTCAACTGGTGATGACTTATGGTCTTCGGAAGTTGGGCCACCCGAAATGGCAGAAAATAATTTTCTTCAAAATTTTTGTTCGAGTTTCAAAGGTTATCTTGAGCCAACTATGATGTAATAAAATGTAAAATAAAATAATTCTAAGTTTGGTCGGCCTTATTGGCTAAAATTCTGGAACCTTCCCAGGTGGTGGAAAATTGCCTATATAAGGAAGGTTGTATTATTGTCTTAGGAGTTTAGAATAGTTCTGCATAGTAGATCTGGGTATTGATTCAAGGCTTTATCCTATAGAATATTGTAAGGGAATGCCCATGTGGCTTTGCATATTGTAATTCTGAAAGTTTGTAATTCTACATTTGTGGAGATAATAAGAAGCCAATTTTCTGTTCTTGCATATTATTGTTGTTGTTTCTCTATTTCTCTTATGTGGTTGTGGTATTAAGGGGAGCACCCTTCATCAAGTGGTATCAGAGCAAGAGTTCTTGAGTGTGTAAACAGATCACCGACTGTGAGACAGTTTGCACTAGGACCGTGGCTAGGGTTTCAATGCACATCGCAAAAATGCCTCCATGAAGGGAACGTGGCGGAAGAGCTGGTGTTGTAACACCTGAGGTTAGAGAGCTACAGAGACAAGTGCGAGCATTACAAGAAGAGATTCGTAGAGGAATGAATCTTAATGTCAAAGATGAAAGTGAGGATGAAGCCAAAGAAGAATATCAAGAAGGAGAAGCTGAAATTGTGAACCAGGAGGAAGAAAGACTTTTTCGGGCGATTTCCAAGATTGGGAAAAGACCTAAGATTGAGGTTCCTACATTTTTTGGAAATCTTAACCCAGAGGAATTGATCGACTGGATCAATGAATGTGAGGAATATTTTGAGTATGAAGATGTTGAGGATCCTAATAGGGTCAAATTTGCGAAGGCCAGACTGAAAGGTCATGCGAAGATCTGGTGGCAAGAAATTCAATTGGAGCGAAATAGAAGAGGGAAAGATAAAATCACAAGATGGGATCAGATGGTGGATAAATTGAAGTGACAGTTCATTCCTATTGATTATGAGCTTGATCTACTAAAGAAAATGCAAAGTTTGAAGCAAGCAGGAAGATCTGTTCAGGAGTATACAGAGGAGTTCTATCGACTCCTCATCAGAACAGGCCATGCAGAAGCTGATAAGGAGAAAGTTGCCTAATACCTTAATGGGTTAAGGCCAAACATTCAGGAGGAGTTGAATCTGGTTCGAATGAATAGTATTGAGGAGGCATACCAATTTGCCCTAAAAGTAGAGGAAAAGCTGAACAAGAAGTTTGAGAGAAGATAAAACGGAAGAGGTCACCATGGGTTATCTGGTGGATGGTCATATGGTGGCCGAAATGAAGATCCAAAAAAAAAGGATGAGGCCAGTAGCAGTCAGAATTAGTGTGGAAATAATTCCAATCGCTTCCAGGATCAAAATAATAGAGATCAGAGAGGAAGAGGAAGAGGACAAGGATCTGGAAGAGGAGGCTTCCGTGGAACATGTTTTCACTGTGGAGAAGGTCATAGGGCATTTGAATGTCCTTAGCGCCAAGGAAGAATAGACAGGAGAAATGAAGGCCACGCCAGAGTTGCACATGTAGATGAAGATGCCAGATCATCAAATTCTGAAGATGCTGAAAGAGGAGAAACATTGATTAATAGAAGAGTCCTGTTGAGTGGTGAGAATGAACCTGAGCAAAGGAGGAGCCTGTTTCGCACCAGGTGCAAGTGTGAAGGTAAATGTTGTGATGTGATCATTGATAGTGGAAGCACTGACAATTTGGTGTTAGAAGAGATGGTGACAAAGTTGAAGCTCAAGAGATAGAAACACCCACATCCATATCGGATTGCCTGGGTACAGGATGACCACAAGGTCATGGTCAATGAACAATGCCTAGTAAAGTTCAAGGTTGGCGGATATGAAGATGAGGTATTGTGTGATATCATATCTATGGATGCATGTTATATGTTGTTGGGTAGACCATGGCAGTTTGACAGATGTGTTGTACATGATGGTCATACAAATACCTATTCCCTGACAAAGGATGGAGTGCGAAATAAGCTAAAACCATTGAAGGAGACCAAAGAAAAGGTATGTGGTAATGCAAGGATAACTTTTGTTGATGGAAGAAATTTCCTAGATGGTATGAGGCATGAGCATGTATGTTTTTCTTTAATTCCAAAAGCTGGTAAAGAGGAAGTAGAAGATGTTCCTGTAGAAGTTGCAGATTTGTTGAATGAGTTTCAGGATATTGTATCCGATAACATGCCTAATGGATTACCACCAGTCAGGAAGATCAGTCATCAGATGGACTTGATCCCAGGAGCAAGTTTTCCGAATAAGGCAGCACATAGAATGACACCTGCAGAAAGTGAGGAGTTGAACAGACAAGTACATGAACTGTTACAGAAAGGATTGATCTGTGAGAGTCTGAGTCCCTATGCTGTACCAGTGGTATTAGCACCAAAGAAGAATGGAGAATGGAGGATGTGTATAGATTCTAGGGCAATAAACAAGATCACAATCAAGTACAGGTTTCCATTGCCACGAATGGATAATATTATGGACTGTTTGAATGGAGCTGTGTATTTCTCAAAGATAGATCTGAAGAGTGGATATCATCAGATTCGGATCAGAGAAGGAGATGAATGGAAGACTACCTTCAAGACAAAGGAAGGACTATATGAGTGGTTAGTCATGCCTTTTGGGCTAACCAATGCACCGAGCACTTTCATGTGGCTCATGAACGAGGTTCTGAAAGAATTTTTGGGTAAGTTTGTCATTGTTTACCTAGATGATATTTTGATTTTTAGCAAGACATTGGAGGAACATATGATGCATATTCGTATGGTGTTTGAGAGGTTGAGAGATGAGAAATTGTTGATTAATTTGAAGAAGTGCAATTTTGTGAAGAAAGAGTTAGTGTATTTGGGATTTGTAGTTTCAGCAAAAGGTCTAAAAATGGACCCAGAGAAGGTACAAGCTATCCTTGAATGGCCTACTCCAAGGAGTGCTACTGAGGTAAGATCTTTTCATGGTCTAGCTAGCTTTTATAGAAAGTTTATCAGAAATTTTAGCAGTATTTGTGGACCCTTGACTAAAACAATGAGAGGGGATAGAAAAGAGTTTAAGTGGACTAATGGGGCAGAAAAGAGTTTTCAATTGTTGAAACAAAAAGTTACAGAACAACCTGTTTTAGCACTTCCAAATTTTAATAAGGTGTTTCAAGTAGATTGTGATGCTAGTGGTACTGCAATAGGAGCTATTATGAGCCAAGAAGGTAAACCTGTTGCTTATTTCAGTGAGAAATTAAATGATGCCAAGAGAAAATATTCTATTTATGATCAGGAATTTTATGCTATAGTTCAGGCATTGAAAAAGTGAAGGCACTATCTACTTCCTAAGGAGTTTGTTTTGTATACTGATCATCAAGCTTTGCAATATTTGAATAGTCAAGGAAAATTGAATCAAAGGCATTTGAAGTGGGTTGAGTTTTTGCAGAGTTATACATTTGTTTTGAAACACAGGAGTGGAAAGTCTAATAGGGTTGCAGATGCTCTTAGCAGAAGGCAACTATTGCTGATAGAAATACAGATTGAAGTGGTTGGGTTCAAGGAACTCAAGAATTTATATCCAGAGGATCCTGATTTTGGTGAAGCTTGGAAAGCTTGTACAGAACCTATTACTCTAGATAGGACGAAATGGTTGGATTTCATCATCCAGGATGATATGCTATTCAGAGGGAGTCAGTTGTGCATTCCACGAAGTTCTATGAGGGAGAATCTCATCAAGGAGAAGCATAGCGAAGGATTGGTTGGACATTTTGGTCATGATAAAACCTTTGGTTTGGTTAGTGAGAATTATTATTGGCCACAGTTGCAGCAAGATGTGAAGAAGTTTGTACAGAGTTGCCGAGTATGTCAGATGGTGAAGGGAGTGAAGCAGAATACAGGGTTGTATCAGCCATTACCTGTACCAAAGAAGCCTTGGGAGGATATCAGCATGGACTTTGTTCTTGGTTTACCGAGGACACAGTGGGGACATGATTCAATTTTTGTGGTAGTTGACAGATTTTCAAAGATGGCAATTTTATTCCCTGCAAGAAGACTAATGATGTTGTTCATGTAGCAGAATTATTTTTCAGAGAAGTAGTGAGACTTCATGGTTTGCCAAAGACCATAGTTTCAGATCGGGACACTAAGTTTGTTGGATATTTCTGGCGTACATTGTGGAAGAAGTTGAAGATAGATTTGAAGTTTAGTTCATCACATCATCCACAGATTGATGGACAGACAGAGGTGGTGAATAGGAGTTTGGGAAATTTGCTGAGATGTTTGGTTGGAGATAAGCCAACAGGATGGGATTTGATTTTACCACAGGCAAAATTTGCATACAATAATTCTGTCAACAAGAGCACTGGTAAATCACCATTCCAGATTGTATATGGAAGTAGTCCAAGAAATGCATCTGAATTAAGGAAGATAGATAAAGGAGAAATAAGTAGTGCTGAAGCTGAAGATTTTGCAGAACACTTGAAGAACATCCATGAGGAGGTGAGAAAGCATATTACCAAGATGAATGCACAGTATAAGGCTAAGGTAGATGAGAAAAGGAGGTATAAAGAATTTCAGGTTGGTGATGAAGTCATGGTTCATTTGCGGGAGGAGCGGTTTCCAGTTGGTACATATAACAAGTTGAAAATGAAGAAGTTTGGACCATGTAGGATACTGAAGAAACATGATTCAGGAAATGCATATGAGGTAGAATTGCCTACTGAGCTAAATATTTTACCAGTGTTTAACATTTCAGATCTGACAGAGTATCATGAAGGAGGTGTTGAAGATGAGATCACAGCAGCACAGTGGAGTATTCCAGCAACTAGTTCGGACACTAAGGAGATCGAAGATATCCTAGATAGTCGTGTTGGCAGAAGCACAAGGAACAGGACATATGAAGAATATCTGGTCAAGTGGAAAGGATGACCTGTTGAAGATTCATCATGGCTGACAAAGGAGGAGGTTAGCCGTCTTGGTTTTCCTCTGCACACCTGAGTCGTGACAGGGTCACTTCTCAAATTACCCCAGGTGTCTGATGTAGGAGCATCCTGGGTGTAAGAGAAATCTTGCATCACCCAAAAATATTTTTGTTTTTGTATTCAATAAGGGCTATTTTGTGCAGAGCTGCTATTTATGGAAAGTTACTATTTTTGGTAATTTTTGTATGTGCTCAGAATGATCTGATTTCTTTCTTGGAGGTTCATTTTGGTCATATAAGTCTGCCAGTAAAGTTTCATTGCCAGATCAAGTGTATATTGGAAGATATTGAAGATTTTCGGTATTGGTAGCAGGGTACAATAACTTTGAACTCAGTTTTGAAGACTTTAGAGGCCCCGGATGAGGTCAAAAATTTGGGTGACGGGCGCTTGTGCCAGTGAAGCCTGTAGAGCACTTTGTGGCTTTTCCAAAATGGGGTTATAATAGCCGATTGGGTCAACTGGTGATGACTTATGGTCTTCAAAAGTCGGGCCACCCGAAATGGCAGAAAATAATTTTCTTCAAAATTTTTGTTTGGGTTTCAAAGGTTATCTTGAGCTGACTATGATGTAATAAAATGTAAAATAAAATAATTCTAAGTTTGGTCGGCCTTATTGGCTAAAATTTTGGAACCTTCCCAGGTGGTGGAAAATTGCCTATATAAGGAAGGCTGTATTATTGTCTTAGGAGTTCAGAATAGTTCTGGGTATTGATTCAAGGCTTTGTCCTACAGAATATTGTAAGGGAATGCCCATGTGGCTTTGCATATTATAGTTTTGAAAGTTTGTAATTCCACATTTGTGGAGATAATAAGAAGTCAATTTTTTGTTCTTGCATATTATTGTTGTTGTTTCTCTATTTCTCTTATGTGGTTGTGGTATTAAGGGGAGCACCCTTCATCACCTAGTTAGGTTCTAACTCGACCTTGACCCTGGTCCCAAATTGACTTAGAACCAAGTCAGGAGGTCCCGGGGATGCCCATAAACCTAGAACTGATGCCAGAATAAGATAGAATGTTAGTGATAGATATAAAATCCTATGATTATCATGATAAAGGTTAAGAGGATCCATTTCTAAATCCTACCTAGAAATAGAGCTATGAAAGAGAGAAATTCAGGAGAATCCTTAAGATCCTAACCCTAATTTCACCTAGAATGAAGCAGAAAAGAAGTGGAAAGTGGTGAGAAAGCTAGATCAAAGCAAAGATCAATTCAAGGCATCCAATATGACCCCAAACCACTTACTCAGAGGGCTAAATGCTCTTAACATGGAAGTGCTTCCATTTTAAGATGATACAGACATCAATGGCAAAGGGCAGCAAAACAAATAAGCACAGGTACTACTCCTAAAGTAGAGTAGTTGACCATTCATCAGTCACTAAGGACTGATGCACTATTGCAACTCTAATCAGATCTAGGGAAGGGAATTACTCCTAGCTTCTCCTTGAGATACTCAAATGTATCCTTCAGTAAAGGCTTTGTGAAGATGTCTGTTAGCTATTCTTTTGTGCTCACATAATCCAATTTTGCTTCTTTCTTTGTGACTTTCTCTCTTAGGAAGTGATATTTTATATCAATGTGTTTTTATTTACATGCATCACAAGGTTATTTGACATATTGATAGTGCTAGTGTTGTCACAATGAATAACAATAGGGTAATCAATCTAGATTCCAAAATCCTTTATCATCTACTTGATCCACACAATTGTAGAATAATTTAATGTTGCTGCTACATACTCTACTTCTATTGTGGACTAAGAAATACAATTTTTCTTTTTTCTTGTCCAAGTAACAAGTCTATCTCCAAGAAATACTGGTCCTCTTGAGGTGCTCTTTCTATCATCAATGCAACCTGCCCAATCTACATCTGTATACACATGAAGTTGTATATTCTCATAATTAGGATACCATAAACCATAGTCTATAGTTCCTTTCAAATATCTAAATATCCTCTTTATTTCCATAAGATGACTTTGTTTAGGTTCTACTACAAATCTTCCAGCAATACCAATCATAGACGTATATAGGGTCTTGTCTACTATTGTAGAATCATCTTCTTTTAAAATATTTCTTCCTATTATCATAGGGGTACTTACTGGCTTACAATCATCCATCTTGAATTTCTTCAATATCTCTTTCACATACTTAGACTAATTAATGAAAATACCTTTGTCTATTTGTTGGACATTCAATCCCAAAAAGTACTCAATAGGTACAATCATGCTCATTTCAAATTTTCTCTGTATCTCTTTAGAAAATTCTACACTAAGCTTGTCATTACGACCAAAAATAATTTCATCAACAAAAAAAGAAACTAGTAATAATCCATCAGGTGTCTCTCTTATGAATAAGTTACAATCTGCTGCTCCTTTCTTGAATCTGATCTTTGTCAAGTAACCATCTAGTATTTCATACCATGCTCTAGGGGCTTGCTTAAGTCCATAAGGGGATTTCTTCAGTTTGCATACCATATCTAGTTTGTCTGATAAAGTAAATCCTTTAGGCTGCTCTATGTAGACTTCTTCCTTTGACTCTCCATTTAGGAATGATGAGTTGACATCCATGTGATATACTTTAAAGTTTTTCAATGTTGCATAGGCTAGAAATAACTTAATGGCCCCTAATCTTCTTACAGGGGAAAATGTATCAGAATAATCAATTCCTTCTCTCTGCGCATATCCTTTACATACTAGTCTTACTTTGTTTCTTATTATTGTACCATCTTCATTCATCTTGTTATTGAATATCCACTTGGTTCCAATCACATTCTTGTCAATAGGTCTAGGGACCAATTCCCATGTATCATTCTTAACTATTTGATCTAGCTCTTCTTTCATTGCTTCATGCCAATCTGAATCATTACATGCATCTTCAACACTTAAGGGTTCAATTTGTGAAAGTAAACATACCGCTTCATCAACTGTTGAGCTTTTTGCTTTTCATGTTGTAATGAATTTTTTGTTATGATCTCCAATGCTATCTTTTTTTGAATGGTATCTAGATGTGAATTTTGGAACATTAGGTGTGACTCTCTCATCTATCTTTTGTGTTTCTTCTTCACTTGTTTTAGGATCATTGAATAATACATCAATGCTATCAAACATTTCTTCAACAACTGCTTCTCTATTGGTAGGACTAGGTTCTTCTTCAATCATAGGTGCACAATCATGATATCTCTCTTGAATCATAAACTTTTCATCAATCTTTATGTGTTCACTTTCAATGATCTTCTTTAATCTTTAGTTAAAACATCTATAAGAATTTCTTTTAGTAGAGTAACCAAGAAAAATACCATCATCGCTTCTTGCATCAAAATTTCCAATAGCTTCATCTCTCTTGATGTAACACTTGCTTCCAAATATTTTAAAGTATTTTACTATAGGTACATTTCCAAAGTATAGTTCATAAGGTGTCTTGTCTGGACCTTGCCTTAATTGAATTCTGTTAATAGTATAGACTACAATATTGACTACATCTCTCCAATAGGTGTGTGCAACTTTTCCTTCAATCATGATAGTGCGCACTGTGTCAAGTATGATCTTATTTCTTCTTTTTACAATTCCATTTTGCTGAGGGGTTCTAGGTGTACTTAGTTGTCTCTTTATCCCATGTTCTTTGCAATACTCATAAAATTTGTTAGATGTGAATTCTCCTCCTCTATCTGATCTCAAACATTTTATCTTTAATCCAGAATCATTTTCAACTTTAGCTTTGAATATCTTGAACTTCTCAAATGCTTCAGATTTATCTCTTAAGAACACAACCCACATCATTCTAGAATAATCATCAAAAAATAAAATAAAGTACCTTTCACCATAGTATGATCTTGTTTGAGTTGGTCCACATAAGTTTGTATGTACTAGATCCAATTTGTTCTTTGTCAAATTATGCTTGCTTTTGAATGAATTCCTCACATGTTTTCCCATCACACATTACCTGCATATTGTATCAACTGGTTTTGCAATACTAGGGAGGTCTCTTACTACATTTACATTTTGTATCTTTACAATATTTTCAAAATTAATGTGACATAGTCTTTTGTGCCATAACCAATTGTCATCTACTTTAGCAACAAAACAACTTGCTTCATAATTAAGCTGAAAAAAATTACCTTTTGTCTTTGAACTTGATGCAATCACTACTCCTTTGTTATTAATGATGCACTTATTATTTTTAATTCCAACTGATATCCTTTGTCCAGCAATTGTCCAACACTTAGTAGGTTATGCTGCAAACCATCAACATATAGAACATCATCAGTGTTATTCCTTCCATCCAAGATGATGGCTCCTCTACCTATGATAGGTTTAGGAGTGTTATCTCCAAATTTGACCATACAACCTTTGTACTTATCCAAATGTAAAAATTTATAAATCTATCTTCGTCTCCTATCATGTGTTGTGAACAACCACTATTAATGATCCACTTTGTTCTGATGTCTTCTTGTGAAATAAATGCTAGCTCTTTTTCTTTCTTTTCATCTTCAATATCCATCTCATCAAACATTTTCTCCATATCTTCAATAGAAATGAATCCAATTTCATCTTTTACCGAATCTTCATCTGATACTCCATCTTCAACATAGTAACATTATTTTGTATACTTATGATTGAAATTAGTTTTGAACTTCTTGACTCTTGTAGGACACTTAGAAGAAAAATGACCAATCTTGTTACATGAAAAAAATTTGAATGGTAACTGACCTTCATATTTTCCTTTTCTTTTTCTTTCTTTCTTAGAAATCATAGCAATGAATTCATCTAGTTCTTTATCCTCATCTTCATTATCAAAGTTACCATAAGTGTTCAAGGATTTCTTACCATGGACTGAGGCTTTGAAAGTTGTTTCACTTTTAGGCTCTATCTTCAAACTTGATATCTCGAATGCTGAAATCTTGCTGATTAAGGTCTCTCTTCTGAAGTCTTTTGAAAACTACATAGTCTCATCTAGGATGTTTATCTTTCTCTCATATTCTATTGTTAGAGTAGTCATGAACTTATCCATTATGTCTTCTTCTGAAATTTCTCCACCATTGTTCCTGATTCCTGCAACTGCTTCATTAATTCTTTGATTGTAGGCTATGATGTTCTCTTAGGGTAGCATCTCCAAAGTATTATATTTTTTCTTCCATGTCTTTTTGCACGCATTCTTAGCTTGGATATCTCCTTCAAACATGTCTTCTAGATACTTCCATATTCTATAGGTTTTATCTACTTTCTTGATCTCTGAAAACTCACTGTCAGATAAGGTGTTGATAAAGGCTTGTTTGGAAATTGCATTTTGAGTGAACATTTCCTTTTTCTTAATAGTTGCATCTTCCTTTGCAAGATCTGATAAAGAGGGGATCTGAACCTCTCAAGTAGATACTTCAAAAATCTCAAAACCAATGCACTACAAATGTGTTTTCATTTTGTTCTTCCAATCTAGATAATTATCTCCATCAAACTTATGACTTTCTTTTCTAAAGAATGCCATCTAATCAACCTCAAACTCTTAAACTTCCTCTCCAAGGCACTTGGCTCTGATACCAATTGTTAGGAATAGTCCCAAGAGATAACCGAGAGGGGGGGTGGTGAATCAGTTATCTACAAGATTCAATTCTTTATCCAATTAAATACATAATAACATTAAGCACATACACAATAAGATAACACTTAACACAACACCACAATTTTGGTTATGAGGAAACCCAAATAGGTAAAAACCCTGGTGGGAATTAGCACCCACTATAAATTGCACTAGAGTATAATGATCCTTGTTAGGAGTTGATATTTACAATGCATGAAGTATAGTGACCTAGTCAATGATCAGAACCTATTAGGAGTCTTTTACAAATAACCTTGTTAGAGGTGAGGACGCACTGTTTGGGAGCACACTACTCAAATGGTGAAGGTTGCAACCTTCTGCATAATAGATACACACTATATTTGGATCTTGGTGAACTAGAAAGTAGACTTGATATCTTGATCAGTTCCAATGAATAGCATATACTCTCTCCTTCTTCACATAGATCTTTAACTGATGATTGATTGTCTCAGTACATTCACATCTTCTTCTCTGCTCTCTCAATCACACTTAGCAATCACAACTGACTGGCTATAAGTATCTTTCTCCAAATGATATAATCAAGTCAACCTATTAGAACTTTATTTAAATCATAATAGAGAAACAATATAACTCTTCAATAACATCTCCAATGGCTAAACCAAGCACACAACACAAATAGGACCGTGCAACTCAATATGAGTAGACACATCATTTCAAACTATCAGCTCCACCAAATTAACTGAAACTTTACTTACAAGCTGAAATACATTATGCGCTCTTAACCAAACATTCTTAACTCATCACAAAAAATGAAACCAAACACTCATATCAAAATGATAGGCACAACTATTGAAACATTATAAATAATGTCAGTTCCATCAGACAATCTCAGGAAACCATAACTGGTAAATAGAAACATCATAACTCAACTTGAACTACACAAATAACTCTATGTCCATAAACATAGCTCCACAAACATGTCTAAAAAAAAAATATAAACATGCAAGGCTCCATCATAACCATACTGAGAATCATATACAAACCCATGCCTATAACACTGTCAGGAACACTACTGATACAAACAACTACACAACTGTCTGCACTCAGAATCAACCTCCACATCTATGATATTATGCTGATAAAATATCTAAGAAAAATATGCTCAAGGTTCTCTACATAAGACATCAACACACGCTTCTTACCATATGTTTTCATCAATGACAAACATACAGGCAACACTGGCTTGCTGGAAAATATCCAACAGAGTCATCAAAGACAAGCAAGTTAGAGATATTCCAACAAATAGCTTGATGAAGTTCGGCTACCAGATCCTCATATTATACAATGTTATTTGTGCAAGGAAATGTAAGCTTATAAGACATAGGAATGGGATCTCCTTGTGGTGTCACAAACAAGAATCCTACCCCTGAGCCTTTCTATGTATAAGATCCATCAAAATAGAGTTTCTATTTCATTCTTGAGGTAATGACCATGACTGATTCATCCAAAAAATATGTTAAAATAGGATGATCATCTTGAACAAGAGTTTCTACCAAATGGTCTATGAATTCTTGTCCTTTGATATCTTTTTGATCTACATAAAAATGTTGAACTCACTCAGGATCATGACCCATTTTGTTATGTCTAGTGAGAGAAGCTTTTGACAAGGGGTACTTAAGAGGATAAACCTTAGCAATGGGTTTTTACTTATCATTAAACATGTAATGACATATATTCTACATGCAAAATACCATAACCAAACATGATTACTCAATAGAAGTATAATTCAATTCATAGCCAAAATGTGTTCTACTAAGGTAATAAATAGTACGCTCTTTTTGATTATCATTTATCTGTGCAAGAAGGTCACCCAATGCAACTGATGTAGTGGATATGTAAAGAATTAGAGGTTGACCTAGAATGGGTGGAACCAACATTGGTGGGTTGGATAGATATTGTTTCAACTACTCAAATTCCTTTGAGAAATACAATCCCATAGGAACTTATTATCTTTGCATAGGAGATGTGAAAATTGATGAACCTTGTCTGCTAACTGGGATATGAATATGCGAATAGACTAAAGTCAGCCTCGTAAAATAAAAAATTTCTTCAATGTCTGTGGAGTTGGCATATCCAAGATGGATGTCACCTTCTTAGGATCTACCTTGATCCCTCTTCAAGACACGATGTGTCCTAAAAGTTTTCCTAATTTAACACTAATGACATATTTCTTAGGATTTAAGTATACCTTGCACTTCTGCAATCTTTCAAATTTTATGGTAAGGATTGATATATGTGTTTCTCATGTCTTTTAATTCCCAAGAAAATCATCCACTTAATCTTCCTTAATGACATGAAGGAGATCATGAAAGATTATTGTCACAGCTCTTTGATAGGTAGCTCTTACGTTCTTAAGACCAAAAGGCATTACCTAATAGAAAAATGTACCCCATGGAGTAGTAAAAGTTGTCTTTTCTTGATCCTCATTTTCTATCCTAATTTGATTGTATCCAGAGAAACCATCCATAAGAGATATAATCTCATGTTTGATAGACAAATCCACTATAATATTAATTTTGAGAAGTGGAAAATCATCCTTAGGACATGCCAAGTTGAGATCTCTAAAGTTAGTACAAATTATTATGCCCCTAGAAGGCTTACCCACTGATACTATGCTAGAGATCCATTCTGGATAGTCTATAGGTTGCATAAATTCAACATAAAGCATTTTCTATCATTCTTCTTTAACAAGAAAGGAACTTGAGGATGCATCTTTCTTAACTTTTGCTTGACAGGTTTGATTTTAGGATCCATTTCAAGATGATGTACTACTAGACGAGGATCCAATACCAAAATTTCTTTATAGGACCATGCAAAATTTACTTGTTCCTTGCGAAGAAACTTAGTCATATCCTTCATTTCTTGATCATTGAGTGATGTTGCCATATATGTCATCTTAGGATTATCTGTAGTGCCAAGATTGACCTCTATTGTATCTTCAATCAGGATAGAGGATTTTTTTGGTGGTAGTGTCATAAAAGGAAAGTCAAATTATCCCTCCCCTAGATCCTTAGAAAGGTTTTCACTAGAGGATGCATCCTTTATTTTGTCTTTTTCTTCACCCAAATATGCCTCAGAGAGGTTTTCACCATAGGGTGTTTTATTTTTTATTTTTTATTTCTTTTTAATTTTCAAATTTCAATTTTTTGACTAAGAGAGTTGACTTGGCTACCAAAGTAGGATTTATCATTTTAGACTTTTTTGTGCTCATTATCTTGGAGATTCTTAAGTTCAAGATGTTTGTGGGGAAGGGTAGGCGATGAAAGGTCTAAGACAGTATTAGTTAGGACATGGTTAGAGTCGATGAGATCATCTTTGATATATTAGAAAGAGAATTCATAGAACTCTTCCACATTGTCTGAATCAATCTCAACTAAAAAAAGTCCTTAGAAAAGGACACCTTGGTTTCTAGGTAGCCCAATCCTGAGCCTCTGGGATAACTAGTTTCTTTAATGTATGTATTTATCCTATTTTTATTTTCTCCTAGGGCTGTTCTGTGATATCCCATGATTTCAATAATGGAAGTGGCCTTTGGGTATTTTTCCTTAGGGATGTCCACTAGTTTGTCTTCATCATCATTGAAAAGCCAATATAGGATGTCATTATCCATGTGTTCATCTAGAAGAGATCCCCAGTGTTCAAAAGTAGTCTTCTTGCATGTCAAATTTTCCTTATCGCCTTTGGGAAAAAGTTGTTTAGGTTTACCAAAGGACCTTGGAGATAATGGAAGTTTTCCAATACATAATGAACTCTCAAATTAATATTCTCCCATTCCTTGATCTATAAATTTTACTTTCTTTTATGATTCAACATTCTTATTGTCAATGAACTTACCTTTTCCTTTATCAGATATGTTATTCACTTCTTCAATGGGAGATTTTTTAGGAGACTTAGTGGAAGTCTCTTTTGCAATTGATCCAAAAAATCCATTCAAAGGAAAATAGTAAGATTTCTTTGCTTCTAATTTATTGCAGTAATAAAATAGTTCTTGATCTCCAGGGATAGTGATTCACATCCACAATGTGGAAATTTCAAACATTCATGATATGTGGATAGTACACTTGCGATAGTGTATATCCAAGGTCTCCCCAAAAGTATGTTGTAATGGATATATAAATAAAGAACATGAAAAGAAGTATCAATTAAAGTAGGGCCCACCTATAAAGGAAGTGTAACCAGTCTTTTGGATTCTCTTTCCCTATCATCATGAGCTTTTATGCTAATGCACTTTGTCACATCAATGAGATCTTCTACAATTCCTATATTTCTTATCATCCTCATAGTACAAAGATTCTACCCAGATCCATTGTCTATAAAGTCTCATTTTATTTTTGTTGAAGTTAATGATCATTGCAAATGTAATAGAACTTCCTAGATAGTATATGGTGTGTATTTTCTAAATGCAACAATCTCTCTTATTTATATTGGGAATGCGACTAGGAGAGACATGTCCCTTCATGGGACATGTCTATTCATTTTATAATGTTTCATTAATCAATCATATATTAGAATAATATAAGTTTGAATAATATATATTAATAATAATATATATAATATAACATATATATATATAAATATAATATATTATTATTAATCAATATCTAAGCATTATATGTATTCTAAGTGATCATACAACTGAAGCTACAAATATTAACACTCCCTCTTAGCTAGGGAGGATGATCAAACAAAATGTGTTGCGCTCTCCCTTGTTAACACATATGACCCTAACTATAGCCATACAAAACATTAGCACTCCCTCTTAGCTAGAGAAGATAAAATCCTTCAAGGTATTAATTTGAAAGATAGGAGATATCACCCCACTATGATATTAGGAGATATAGTATATGCAAGAATATCAAGTCACATGATGTTCACCATAGCTCATAAATATCCATGCTATGTCTAATGACAATATGTCTCATGATGTCTATCATATGGATACTAAGTTAACATAGAGACATGTCACTACATGATATGTTTCATAGGGTCCAATCAATATGTAATACTAAGTTTAGAAGGATCCTAATATAATTCATATGGATACGAAGAATTTACATATCACATAAATTGTGACATGAAGTATCACCTAGCTTGTGATACAGAGTATCATATATCACATAATTCATGATATGAAGTATCACCTAACATGTGATACCAAGCTTTACATATCACCTAACATGTGATACCAAGTTTTACATATCACCTAACATGTGATATGAGAATCACCTAACATGTGATACCAAGTTTTACATATCACCTAACATGTGATATGATGAATCACCTAACACATGATACCTAGATTTCAATTTTTCATATCACCTAACATGTGATACCCAATTTTTCATATCACCTAACATGTGATACCCAGTTTTACATATCACCTAACATGTGATATGAGGAATCACCTAACACATAATACCCAATTTTACATATCACCTAACATGTGATATGAGGAATCACCTAACATGTGATACCTAGTTTTCATATCACCTTAGATCGTGATACTAGGATATAGTAATTAGAAAATATTACATTCCCATTACATATAACCCTATTATGGTATGTGCACTGACATATCAAAATGTCTACCATAATGAATCTCCATTACAAGATCATCACCTTGTAACATCAAATACAAGTGTTCATGTCTAAGAATTTGTCACCTCTAAGAAGTGTACACAGGATGGGTGGGCCCATAAAGTCATAGAGTCACACACATGACATCCACCTTGACTCATCTTAGAGTGTGGATCCACCATGGCTCATCCCAGAGGGTGGAAATAGGGGATTTCACCTTAGAATTCTCTCTCAAAGAGAAGAATGCAATAACATACAAAATAATAGATCATAGATGTTGAAACTTATTTTCATCTAAGGCTTCATTCTGCAACATACCAAGTTTATATCGAAAGTATACAACCTTCTCTCTACAAGAAACTTGATGAGAATATCAGCCATATGTTCTATAGTGATAATGTACCTTGAATAGAATACATATGCACTATATATATTATATAGTTTATCACTCTACATGAACCCCAAGTTACGTAGGAGCTATCATAAAGGAATTTCAGCCAGCACACATGAGACTCGATCTCATGATCATAGTCCTCTAGATGCTTCCTTTAAGGTCTTGTAACAACCTCCTCATACAAGGTTTTTTTTAGATGAACTTTCATACTCCCCCTAAATCTAATATCAACCTTCTACGAGAAAGTCATGTCTTTTTTCTTTAGTTTGCATGAAGATCTTTTCTTGAATGCCCAACCATCTATCTAGGAATATCATGACCTAGGGAAACCATCTCGATATGGTTTACTCCCTCTAAATCAATATGACCAGGATCCTTGGAAATCAAATAAGAAAAATCCTCTACATGTTGTACTGACTCCCTCTAAAGCTTTGAGTACTAACATCAACATTTAACCTTCTCATCCAAGGTTGCTTCTGATGGTTTGTTAGGCTTCATTTGAATGTGATATCAACCTTCTGACCTTCATCTAAAATTACCTCTAAAGTGTCATACTGATGCAAGGCAAGGATGCAAGAGGGTCCAAAGGATGGCGCACCCTAATGATCCAAGCCTACAACTCACATGTAGAAGCAACAAACAACAAGAGTGAGAGAGAGAATGCCAGATCCTTTCATATATTATCATCAATTTGAATCATACATGTCGGGTTGTAAGGCCTTCCCGATTAGGGCCAGATATTACAATAAATTACAGAAGTCCTCAAACATGTGAGGATCTACTACCAATCTCTAATCTAATGTCTTCTATCTTCTATCTAAATTGACTCCCTAAACTACCACCAAACATCTACATTTATACAAGAAGCTACCGAGCTGAATCAGCCTTCAGATCCATAATTAATGGAAGTAACGATCAAATCTAGGACCACACGCTTCCCAATGATGGATACAATCATTAATTTTGTGATCTAATATAAATGCACAAGTTGGCCACAATAGGAAACAAAATGAACCTGTCGGTAAGCAAGATAACCGAGTAGGAGATAGACAACGCTGAGTGCCAGTGAAATAACTAACCACACTTGGTAACCAAAGGAAACTAACCAACTATCGACCAACTTAGTCAAAGTAGAAACTAAGCAACACATAAAAAAATCCAAATTCTTTTTGGTGACACAGGATTTCCAAGGACCCGAGATGCTCCTGCATCAGACACCTGGGGTTATTTTGAAATGATTCTCTGAATCATTTAGTAGGTCTGGTCTGAGGTGCATCCAACTCAGATTGTGAAATCCATGAACTATCTTCCATTAGTCTATTCTTCCACTTAACCAGATATTCCGTGTACTATTTTCCTCTTGTACTTTTTCCAACTCTTTCCTTCAAAATCTATTCAACTTCATCATTCTACTTCTTAGGATATTCTATCGGTACTGCTACTTCTTCATCAGGTTCATGATACTCATAAAAATTAGAAATGTTGAAAATCAGTGATATGTCCATGTCATCAGGTAACTCAATTTCATATGCATTTCCATTGTCAAATTTCTTCAGAATCTTGCAAGGTCCAAACTTCTTCATCTTCATCTTTCCATATGTGCCAATAGGAAATTGGCCTTTCTTCAAATGAACCATCACTTCATCACGAACATCAAAAGTTTTATGTCTTCTTGATCTATCAGCTCTGTCTTTGTATTTATGATTATTGTCTTCTAGCTTCAACTTCACATCTTCATGCAATGTCTTCATATATTCAGCGAACTTTACTCCTTTAGTACTTTTCTTATCTCATCAGCAATGTCTCTCAAATAAGATATTCCTCTCGGTTGTGTGCCATTCACAATCTCAAATGGTGTCTTTCCAATACTTCTATTCATTGAATTATTGTATGCAAACTCTGATTGTGCCAACACAGAATCCCAATTACTTAGTGTGTCTCCAACTAAACATCTCAAAAGATTTTCCAAACTTCTGTTCACAACCTCAGTCTATCCATTGATTTGTGGGTGAAATGTAGAACTATATTTCAACTCAATTCTAAATCTCTTCCATAGTGTTTTCCAAAAATAACCAAAAAATTTACTATCTCGGTCAGAGATAATACTCCTCGGTAATCCATGCAATCTGACAATTTCCTTAAAGAAAAGATCTACTACATGTACTGCATCTGATTTCTTTCTACAAGGTATAAAATGTGCCATCTTAGAAAATCTATCCACAACAACAAATATTGAATCATTACCTCTTACTATCTTCGGTAAGCCAAGAACAAATTCCATACTGATGTCAATCCAAGGTTTCTTAGGAACAACAATCGGTGTATATAATCCAGTATTCTGACTTACTCCTTTTGCATCTTGACAAATACCACAACTTTTCACAAATTTATGAACATCTCTATACAACTATGGCCAATAGTACTTCTTAAGCAAATTCCATGTTTTATCAATGCCAAAATATCTAGCCAAACCACTACTATGTTTCTCTTTTATCAAATTAGATCTCATTACTCCTCTTGGTATACACAACTGAATACCTTTAAACAACATACCTTCTTGAATGAAATATTCATCCCATTTAGTGTCTTGTTGATCTTGAATAGGTGCTCTGCACTTTCTCCATGGCTCAGAAAAATTAGGGTCATTTTCATACAAACCTCTCATCTCATCAAAACCAAGAACTTCAATTTTCATCTCGGTCATTAAAGATCTTCTTCTACTCAATGCATCAGCAACTCAGTTAGTGACTCCACTCTTATACTTTATCACAAATGTATAACTCTGCAAATACTCAACCCATTTCATATGTCTCTGATTTAATTTATTCTGACTACCCAAATATTGTAAAGCCTTATGATCAATATACAACACAAATTCACTTGGTATCAAATAATGTCTCCATTTCTTCAGTGCTTGAACAATAGCATAGAATTCTTGATCATACACAAAATATTTCCTTCTAGCATCATTCAACTTTTCACTAAAGAAAGTAACAAGTTTACCTTCTTGACTCAACACAGCTCCAATTGTAATTCCACTTGCATCACATTCTACTCAAAATACTTTACTGAAATTAGGTAATGCCAAAATAGGTAATTCAGCAACCTTCTACTTCAGGGTCTCAAAACTTCTATCAGCTCCATGTGTCCACTTGAATTCTCTTTTGTCTTCCTCTCATAGTCTCAGTCATAGCATAGAAAATTGAACTGAAATTCCTTATGAACTTTTGGTAAAAACTTGCCAAACCATGAAATGATCTTACCTCACTAGCATTCATAGGTGTAGGCCAATTCAAAATAGCTTCAACCTTTTCAGGATCCATCTTTAAACCATCAGCTGAAATAACAAATCCCAAATATGCAATCTCTTCCTTCATGAATGAACACTTTTTCAGATTTATCAGCAAATTTTCCTCTTTCAATCTCTACAAAACTTGTCTAACATGCAAAAAATGTTCTTCTCTAGTCTTACTGAATATCAAAATATCATCAAGATATACAATCAAAAACTTACCCAAGAATTTCTTCAAAACCTCATTCATCAACCTCATAAAAGTACTCAGTGCATTAGTTAAACCAAAGGGCATAACCAAACACTCATACAAACCTTCTTTTGTCTTGAAAGAAGTCTTCCATTCATCACCTTCTCTAATTTTGATCTGATGATACCCACTTTTCAAATCAATCTTTGTGAAATACTTTGCTCCAGTCAAACTGTCCATTATATCATCCATTCTTGGTATAGGAAACCTATACTTCACTATTATCTTATTGATTGCTCTGGAATTAGTACACATTCTCCATTCTCCATTCTTCTTCGATGCCAATACAATAGGTACTGCACAAGGACTCAAAATTTCTTTGATCAAACCTTTCTCTATCAACTCTTGAATCTATTGGTTCAATTCCTGATTCTCGGTAGGTGTCAATTGATGAGGTGCCTTATTCAGTAAACTAGCTCCAAGGATTAGATCCATACAATGATCAATGCTTCTTTTTAGTGGAAAACCATCAGGTACATTATCAAAAATGATATCACTATACTCGGTGAGTAACTTATCAATATCCTTAGGGACATTATCCTCTATTTTCTTACTCGGCTTATTAGGAATCACAACAAAACATACATCATTCCTCTTCAAATAATTAACAAATTTTCTTCCTTCCATCAAACAAACTTTCACAGATGTGCAAACATTACTAACAGGTTCTTCCATCAATGGTAACAAGATTTGTTTCTTTCCATCAGCCACAATAGTATACTTATGCAATCTTCCATCATATATAGCATGTCTATCATATTTCCAAGGTCTACCTAACTAAATATGACAACAATCCATAGGCATGATATCACATAACACCTTATCATAGTACTTTCCAATCTTCAAATTCACATAACATTGTTCACTTACCAGGAGTGTATGCTCATCTTTGATCCATGAAATCTGATAGGGCTTCAGATGTACCAACCTTTCCAACTATAAATTTGTGACCATCTCTTCAGATGCCAGGTTCTCTAAGCTACCACTATCAATGATTACCTTCCAAACTTTGTCAGAAACTATACATCTGGTCTTGAAAAAACTTTTCCTTATTGGATCTTCCTTCTTGCTTTCATTCCACAGTGCTTTCCTTACCATCAAGTTATTTTCTTTCTCAGGTTCATTTGGTGATTCTTCTTGCACCAAAGCATTTCTACTGCTACCAGCCTTCTTACTAGCTTGTGTACATTTGAAAGATCTATGTCCTTCCTCTCCATAGTTATAACAAGTTCCTCAGAAACTTCCTTTGCTATAACCACCTCGATAGTTACTGCCTCTACCTCTAGAACCTTCACCTTTCCACTTGGTCTTTCCTTTGTCTAGATTTGTCTTCTCTGGTTTAGATCTACCATTTTCACCATTAGATCTACCTCTTCCTCTAGGGAATCTACCACCTTGACCTCTCTATCTTTGTTCATGTCTTTTGTTCAATTTCTCCCCAGTCTTCAAAGAAAATTGATAAGCCTCATTCTCCAACTTGACCATACTAATCTCCTCTTAGATGGAAACCCCCAAACCATTCAGGTATCTGCCAATTCTTTCCACATCATCTTCATCATGTCCAGATCTAATATCTAATCTATAGAATTCCTTAGTATACTCTTTTACTGAGCTATCCTTATGTCTCAAACTTTGCATTCACCGACCTAGGTTAATCTGATAATCAAAGGGTAAGAATTTTCCTTTCAATTTATTGACTATTTTACATGTACCTTGATTTTTTCTTTTCCTTTCCTCTTCCAATCCAATTGTAGATGTTGCCACCATAAGGATGCATGACTTTTCAACTTTGTGCTTACAATCTTCACCTTCTTATCCTCAAGGATATTTTCATATTCAAAATACTTTTCCATCTCAGTGATCTAGTCCACTAATTCATCAGAATCTAGCTTTCCACTATACTTAGGGGGATTGAAATGTGGTGTTGACTTCAGACTTGTCAAAGCCTTAAAAAATCTTTCTTCACCTTGATCCATAATAGGAGCAGGTTCTGCATTCACCTGTTTGTCTTCAATTTCATCATCACTAACATCCTCAAGATGTCTGGCTCTTCTCTGGGCTGTCTCCACTACTTCCAATCTAGCAAAAATATGTCTTAGCATATCTTCCAATCCTAGATCTGCATCTCACCTCCCACAAACCATCTTGAAAACCCTCTACAATTGTAGGTTAGATCACAATCTGCTACCCCACAATAATTCACTAGGGCTTCAAAAGGAACTTGCAAACCTAGATCCATAGACCTAGATCAAGATCTCACCTTGCTTTGATACCACATTGTGTGATGATGAATATCACCTTCATGGAATTAAGATCTAATAGCATCAATTTAAACTAAATACAATGCAAATCTACTTTAAAATGAAACTATAATCTATATTATCCCATGGTTCTCTAGAAAGAAGTGGTAAATGAAGCTCTCAGCTTAAATCCTCACTAGTGACACTTCTAAAATGAGAAATTATGCTGCTATTATGTTTTTACAATGCTTCTATGATGATTCCATGCTTAATCTAGCTCAAATTGACAAACTATAGTGATAATTGCTCTAAAATGCTCAAATTGCTCTTAGAATGCTATTCAAATGCCTATAATAACAATGCTTTTCAAATGAAATTCAAAGATGGAAATGCTCTCCAAAATGCCTCATATTTATAGTAAATGTCCAAGGGTAGGGGTTGGAGTGAAGTAATTATGGTTATCCCTTGGTTGAGTCAAAAACTTTGCATTGTCCATAAATAGGGGGACAAATGAGGGGACAAGCCTTTAAATGGTTTCAAATCTTTGGACAATTTAAATGTTTGAGTGATTTATGTCTTTTTGTCCTCAATTTTCATTGGTTCATCACTTTGTTGAAATAAATTAGGAATATTTAATTCAATTAATTAATTAAATTTAGCCATGCAAGGGTAATAGGTTCATTTTGATTTTTGATTAAAACAACTATACAATTAATTGATTAAGATTAATTATATAGTGTTTTTGGCCCTTTTAAGCTTCAATTTAATCATTTAACATCATTATTTAATAATTCCTTTGTTTTAATTGATTTTGCTCAAATTTATTTAATTATGTGCATTTTATTGATTTTTTATCCATTTATTGATTTAATGCATTTTTATTGATTTTTGAGCCATGTATTGATTTATTGCATTTTGAAAAGCACTTGTCCAATTTTACGTGTCTACAAATGCCCCTCTTTGAATTGATGTATGAAGAACATTGATTCAAAGATTCCTTGAAGTCCTACTCGCTAATTCATTGATATTAATTGATTGCTGCCTCTGATATGATGCAAAAAAAAAATTTATGATGCCCCACTGATTCCCTGATGTTTGATTGCTACTTCAATTTAATACCCTGATGCCCCCTTAGAAATTAAAACATATTAATTTCTTGATTCTAAAAATATTTATGATGATTGTTTTAGAATATGTTTTCATTTCTGAATATTTGATTACATGCCATGATTTGAAGAATATGCCCTAGTTTGTTTTAATTACTCCATATAGGGTCACCTCTATTTTCACCTCCAAAATTAGGTCAAAACACCTTAAATAGGTTGATAAACCTTGTTTTACTATTCATTTTTACTTTTCATCTTTGGTAATTTTGCTCTGATCCTCTGGTGAATTTTGAGATGGTTGTGCCGATTCGGGAGCATAGATTCAAGAGGTGCCAGAGATATGCAAGGCCACCTGAGTATGGACCTCCGATAAGTCATTCCCAACTCTGTCTTTACATTTATGATGCATTTATTAGCATTTATGGCAATTTTTGTGTTTCATCATTGTGTTGAATAGACAAAATGTCACCTAGAAGTATTTTAATGCCGCATAGACTATTTTACTGTCGCCTCCACGCTTTCCGTTGTCATGTCCATGTGTTTTACTACCACCTAGGAAGCTTTCACTCTCACCTGTCAGCAAAATACTCATGCCTAAGGCTATGTTAAAATGCCCCTTTTCATTTAGGTTATCGCGTATACGAACCCTAACAAATTTGTTGTCGCCTAGGGTAGGTTATGCTATTGTGTTACATGATTCATTGTCGCTTAGCAAGTAAACTATCACCTAACACCATAATAGTGTCACTTAACCTATTTTGGTTATCACCTAAGATATACTGTTGCCTGGAATGATGCAAATCACACCTGGTGAATTTTGAAAAAAATTGCACGTATACCTGATTGCTTTTGATGCCAAATTTGATAACTTTGAAGGCTGATTGGAATGATTAGATTAGGTCTATTGTTGTTTAACAAAACAATTAGTTTAGGATATCAGAATAGTAATATCATGAAATATGATTGGTCAATCCAGATAGGATAAATCAATCAGTGTGAAAACTGATATGATTTTGATACTGCGTAGTTCATTCTTAGGATACAGAGACATGAACAAATGGTTCTGGGTGTGATTACTTTGATACTTTTGACAAGATTGACTTGAGATAATTCCTTGATATGACATATTGATATGATTCCCTTTTGTTTTGCCAATAGGCTCACTTTCCTACTTTATACATTTGTTCAGTTGCATCTTGGGTTATTGACTTAGGTCAGTCACTCATAGCTGCTAAGTATCGAGTTATTGAGCGGTGCGGTTTGAGTTTTCTACTTGATCTCCCATGGTTTCAGCTGAACCATGGGTTACTGACTACAATGGCGGAGTGATGGCAATCTTGAAAACACCCCGTCTACATAGGAGGCAACAGATTGCTTCACTACGGATTTTGAATTGAATAACTCATATTATTTTCTGTAATCCGATCATGTGAGTAATGATCATGTTGCGTGTGTGTTGAATTTGAGGTCACATTCACTCATACACAGTAGGGTGATTGGATCAGGTTGCTTCCTTATTACAACAGTTTGTGTCAGCCGTGGTAGTGTCGAGATAGGACGGAGAGAGTACTTCTCAGGTTCCTCCTCCTCCACTAGATGGTAGAGATCCAGGTGCCACAGGATTATGATTGTCTGTTGATAGATTCATCCCTCATTGATGTCCTCTATTCCATACTTCATGTTATTTGACTGATCGACACATTTGATGTACCCCTTTTGATGATATTGTACCTTGATACTTGATGTACTGATTTGATGGATCATTGATGAACACTTTTTTTATGATATATGATGATATACTCCTTGGAGCGTCTTGATGAGTTGATTTATGAGATTATCTTTTATGCAGCTATATGAGGTGTTATGCATTTACAATTTATGTTATGGATGCAGTTATCTCATTTTATGATATACATAAATGAGTGCAATAATGTATGGATTTTGATGAGATGCTTTTCTATTTTGTAATGTATGGATGCAAAATGTTTTATGGAAATGCATATGTATGTTTTTTATTTTCATGTATTTAGATGAATGCAATGCGAACTCTTATTTTTATGAATGCATGATGTATGAAACATGATTTTTTTTTGTTTCTTTTGATATACGAGTAATGGATAATGAGTAATGCTATGCATGAATGCAAAGATAATCTCACTTGTGTTGTTTTTAAAATCAAGGTTTATAATGAATGTTTGAATTTAATCTCCCCCATTTCTTTGATGTTTGAACAACTCAAGTGTTTTATTGATGTGCCCCCTCCTTTGTCCTTGGAAATTAACCATAAATAAATGCAATTAACTTTCCATGATAATGCGATGCAATTAATCTAAACATGATAATGTCATGCAATTAATCTAACATGATAATGCAACCTAAGTGTCACTAGCTTTTAGCAAAGAAATGCCATGAGGATAAATTTTCATCATTGAGCATTTTTGGGACCGGAAAGCTAGTACAATCATCACTGACCACATCATGATGATACGAATACCACTTTTTATCACTTTTTGGTAACCTCATTTTGAAACTAGCACAACCCTCACTAGTTGGATGACCAAACTATGGGAGTCTGAATACCGGTGTCAACAGATTCAATGTTGCAAGTGGATTTTTAGTATTAAGATATGGAAGATCTAAATAGCCAAGGGATCCATTTGTGTAAACAAGTAAAGGTTAATCCTTCCTCTTATGAGATAGTCCTCAATGGTTCTTTGATGACCATGTCGTTAGATGAATTCTCATAAGTTGATGAATCTTCCTCAAAACAGTCACTCAAAGGCAAGAAAATATTACATCTCTATCATGGCCAATCTAGTCAAAACATCATCAATTAGCTAAAAGAGGTGATAAAAAGTCAATTTCCTAAAAATTTATCAAAAGAAAGCTTTAAGTGTTTTGCCCTGTTTTCATGATTTTCAAAAAGTATTTCCAAGCATTCTGATCTTTAAGATGTTTTGTCAATTTTTAAATCCAAATAATAAAGTCAATGAAGGCTTACGGATCGTGTTATAGGATCAAATACTTGGGTGGTAAACAATGATATCCATTAAGGTTCACAAAAATCACTCTCTCTAAAGTCCTGATAAATTTCTCTCTGACATGACTGATTGTAGCACTTATTGAATCTATATGGTACCAAAATTCCAATCCTTGCCTGCCCCCAAGTGATAAATGTGATCAATTGACAACTTAGGGCTGTAGGCAATGCAACAATGTGACTGAAAACTTTATTATGACTATGTACAATGATGGACACAATGAAGGTTTACAAATGGGATGTTGAAAATGCAATATGTACACATGCAACTAGGAAAGACAAACGTAAGGGAACAAAAGGCACTTGTTTACCAAGTTTTCACCCTTTGGATGGATCAAGCTCTTTTTTTCTTTTTTTTTCTATTTTTAAAGCTTTTTTCTTTTTTTGCTACCAAGGTGCCTATTTGCTAGGTTTTCACCAAGGCACTTTTTCTCTTTTTTCTCTTTTTTTTAATTTTTTCTTTTTTTTAAATTTTTTTGTTTTTATCATCAAGGCGCCTATTTGCAAGGTTTTCACCAAGACAACATCTTATTTGAATGTTTTTGATCTTTTGTGTTTTTCAATGTTTTTGGTATTTTCAGAATCTCTTTTGAACTATGTACAATAAATATGATGCTCTCTCATTTGATACTCTTTATACTCTTTCGTTTGACTCATGTGTAGAAACTTTTGAGATGAATACTGTTGATGGGTTCTTGGAGTTCCTCTCCTTCACAATCTGATAACTTATAGCTTCCTGTGCCAAATGAAGATACTATGATGAATTGGCCAAGCCAATTAGCTTCCCATTTTCCTTTCTTCTCTCTTTCAACCTGATTCTTTGGGTTCTCTCACAACACCAAGTCTCCTACTTGAAAGACTCTCGGTTTGATATGTTTATTATAGTTCCCCGAGATTCTATATTGATACACTTTCAGGTGTTCATAAGCTTGTGTTTGATGTTCTTCAAGTAACTCCAATTTTTGAAGTCTAGCGACTCTATAGTCTTCATCTATGATCAATCCTTGTAATGACACTCGTAGAGACGAGATTTCAACCTCTAATGGTAGAACTTCTTTGGCCCCATAGACTAATGAGAATGGCATGGCTCCCATAGGTGTTCTTATGCTAGTTCTATAGGCCCACAATGCTAGATTAATTTGCACATGCCAATCCCTTCCCGATTTATTGACCGACCTCTTCAAGATTTTCAAGATATTCTTATTCATGGCTTCAGCTTGCCCATTTCCCTGAGGGTAGTAAATTGATGAGGAATGGTGTGTGATATGAAATGTTGCACAAAGTTCATCCACATCCTTGTTTTTAAATTATTTTCCATTATCTGTTATTATGGCATGTGGAATGCCATATCGACAAATGATGTGATTTAAGATAAACATGGAAATTTGTTTACCCATAGCCGTTATCAAAGGAACCACTTCAACCCACTTTGTGAAATATTCCATTGCGGTTATGATGTATTTGTGCCCATTTGAAGAAGGTGGGTAGATGACTCTAATTAGATCAAACCCCCATTGGTAGAAAGGCCATGGTGTGAAAAATGGGTGTAACTCCTATGCCGGTGCATGTATCATGTCACCATGATATTGACATTTACTGCATGTCTTCACAAGGTGGCAAGCATCATTTTCTAATGTCTTCCAAAAATACCCTAAGCGAAGGATTTTCTTAGCTAGGTTTAGCCCGCTAGAGTGTGACCCACAAATGCTGTCGTGAACCTCGTGTAAAGCTAACTTAGACTCTTCTTCCTCTAAAAATCTAAGTAACATCCCATCAAGACCCTTATGATACAATGTTTTAGAAAGGATTAGGTAACGGGCGGCTTGGCATATGAAATTGCATTTTTTGGCTCGGGTTTGGTCTAAGGGTAGTACTTGATCTTTGAGATATGTGTATATAGGTCTGTACCAAGGGGAGTCATGTCCATGTAATAGGGAAACAATTTGGGTTTCAGGAAGGTTGAATGATGGTTTCACCAACTCTTCCACCAATAACTCATACTTTTCATTTTGATCTGGTTTTTGTAACAAGGAAGCCAAGGTGACCATGGCATCAGCTGCTCTATTTTTCTCTCTAGGAATTTGCTCAAAAGTGATCAAGGCAAAGTATTTCTTCCATCCATCAATCATAGTCTTATATGGCATCAAATTTTCATCTTTGGTGTTATATTCATTGTTGACTTGATTGATGATGAGTTGAGAATCTCCATAAACTTGTAGCTCCATTATGTTCCATTCTAAGGCCATTTTGATGCCTATAACTAGTGCCACATATTCCGCTATATTATTTGTGCATGGAAACATAAGCTTGTATGACTTAGGAATAGTGTAACCTTGGAGAGTGACCAATAGTATTCTGGCACTAGAACCTCCTTGAGTATAAGAGCCATCAAAGAATAACTTCCATGTTTTTGCTTCTATGTTTACAATGGTGGAATCTAGAAATTCCACTTGAATAGTTTGTATAGAAGTTATGGGATTCTCAGCTAAATGATCCACTATCACTTGCCCTTTTATTGCCTTTCTATCAATATACTCAATGTCAAATTCACTCAATATCATAACCCACTTGGCTATCCTACTCGTTAAGGTAGTTTTATTTAACAAGTACTTGAGAGGGTCAATTTTGGCAATTAAGTTGACCTTATGCATCAACATATAATGTCTCAACTTTTGAGATGCAAACACCACTGCTAGGCAAGCCCTTTCCATAAATGTATAATTAAGCTCATATTTGATCAAAGTCCTACTCAAGTAGTAGATAGCTCTTTCCTATCCTTGTTCATCTTCTTGTGCTAGAAGTACTCCTAGTGATCTTTCAGTAGCGGATATGTATAAAAGCAATGCTTTGCCTTTGATTGGTGACATGAGAATAGGTGGATTTATCAAATAGGTCTTCAATAATGTGAAAGCTTGATCACATTCCTCATCCCACATGAATATAGTATCCTTATGTAGCAATCTGGTGAAGGAATGACACTTTTTGGCCAATTGAGAAATAAACCTTCTTATGGATTGGATTTTGCCTTGTAATGATCTCATTTGGCTGATGTTCTTAGGTATCTCCATGTCTATGATTGCTTGTACTTTCTCTGGGTCCACTTCAATTCCTTTAGCGGAAACTATATATCCTAATAGCTTACCAAATTGGACACCAAAGGCACATTTCTTTGGGTTTAATCTAACTTTGAATTGTTCCAACTGGATGAATATCTTCTTTAGAATTTGGAGGTGTTCTTCTCTTTTATGGGACTTTGCTAGTATATCATCCACATAATCCTCTAAAAAAGTGTGAATCATGTCGTGGAAGATAGTTTTCATGGATCTTTGATATGTGGCTCTGACATTTTTAAGACCGAAAGGCATGACGTTCCAACAAAAGGTGCCCCAAGGGAAAATAAAAGCTATCTTTTCTTGGTCTTTGGGTGCAATTTTGATCTAGTTGTAGCCACTAAAACCATCCATTAATGAGTACATGGAGTGACCTGCTATCAAATCCACTATGGCATCTATGCTATGGAGTGGGAAATCATCCTTAGGGCATGCAAGATTCAAGTCTCTAAAATCCGTACACACCCGAATAGATTTATCATGCTTAGTGACCAGTACAATGTTAGAGATCCATTCAGCATATGCTATTGCCCTTATAAATCCAACCTTTAACAATTTTTCCAATTCTACCTTCACTAGGAGAGCCACATGTGGGTGCATTTTTTGTAGCTTTTGCTTCAAGGGTTTAACCTCGGGTCTAACATTCAAATGATGCATTATGAAATCGGGATCCAATCCAGACATGTCGACATATGACCATGCAAAGTTTACTTGTTACTCTTGGAAAAATTTGATGAAGTCCTCTCTTTCTAGAGGTGTAAGTGATGCTGCCAAGTGTATAAACTTTGGATCCAATTCTGTCCCAATGTTGACCTTTTCTATCGGTTCTATAAGAACAGGTGACCTTTCTTCCTTGTGTTCGGGCAAGGTATCCAATCTCTCTTCCTTTGGTGCCACAGTTGGGTTTTCACCAAAGGAAACATCTTTTATTTTCATTTTTTTTTTGTTCTAGTGGTGCCACATAGTGGTTTTCAGCACTAGAACTTTCATTTTCTTATTTTTTTTTATTTTTTTCTTTTGACTAAGAGAATGGACCCCCTCTATTCTCATCATGTCTATATTGAATTCGTTGGTGAAAGAGGGTTCAATTGCATTAAGGTATTGGTTTTCTGCTTGGTCATTTGGAAAGTAAAGTAAGTCATTTGGCTCAGTTTGGTCCCAATCAATGAGATTCAGATGTATCAAAAGTAAGGATTCATTGGGTAAGATGTCATCAATAGGGTTTATGGACATGACTTCATTTGAGGGTTCATACATTGTATCATTTAGATCTATGATGTGTGCTTCCTCAAGATGGTCCATGGAAGAAGGGTCAAAATCCCCTTCACTTGAGTCCTCTTCAACTTCTATGGGAAACAATGTGGGAAAAGCCACGAGTGGGTTAAAACTAACATTTGAATTTCCCTCCTCTGAAGGAATCCAAAATGTCTCTATCCATGCTTGATTGGTAGGTGCATGCCCTATGTTAATATCTTGGATATTAGGTTCTTCATTGATTGGAGCTTCTTGCCTTGGGATTTTTGCATAAGTATGTATTGCAATCACCTCCTTATCTTGACATGATTCATCCGATAGGGTATCCTGCTCATAATCTCAAGATTCATCACTATCTCCATTGGATTCTAAGGCATTTATTTCAGGATAAAAATCTTGCATTGGGCTTGAGCTTTCACCTTTGTATTGGTAGCCTACTCCAGATTTTGCTTGTTTTTCCCTCCAAGTAGGTTCAATGGGTTCTAGTAACCCTCCATTCCTTTGGCCTAAGGGTCTTCTTCCCTTGTATCACATCTTGTGCATAATCTCAAAACCTTTCCCATATTGCTCAGTTTGTATATTAACATGCTGAATTTGTTCCATGGGAGTGTTTGAGGTATCTTCTTCATCGTGATAGAGCCATTGAAGTACTTCATTTTCCTCCTTGTCAAATGCTATTGTATCACTTTCTCTTACAAAGTAAGAGTTGTACTTGTGAGGCAAAGATCCTTTTGATGGTTTTCCATGTGTCCTTGGAGATGTGGGCATGTCAAATAGGGAAATGGAGTATTCCCCTACTTCTTTTGAACTAATTTTGCACTGTTTGTCAAATGCCTCCATCATCTTATCCATTTTCTTGTAATTTTCCTTTTTAGCTTCATCTTTTTCTTCTCTAGTAGGTTTATAGGGTACTATCTCTGATTTGGGAGTTTAATATGAACCCTCATTAATAATTGGACCCTCGTAGCTCATCTTTTCCTTTCCCTTAGTTGATGTCATTGAGATAGCTTGAGGAGGGTTTTGAGTAGCTTTTAATGTTATGACTGGATCATCCATTTTGGTATCTTCAATGGTGACTCTTTGAATGATTCCTTCCTAGTTATGTGGAATATATAACTCATGAAGGGGTTTGAGTGCATTACAATATTGGAATGGGTTTGAGTCCCCTCCAACCATGATTTCTTCACCCATGTATGAAAATTTGATGCATTGGTGGTACGTGGATGGGACTCATTGCATCTCGTGAATCCATGGTCTCCCCAAAAAAATATTATAAGTTCACTTCATGTCTAGTACTTGGCAATTGGTGTCCTTCTTAATGGGTCCCACTTGTATGGGAAATATGATCATGCCTTTAGAGGCCCTTTCAGCTTCATCATAAGCTTTAATGGTGATTTTTTTCATAGGGTCAATGCAAGACTCGAACAACCCTAAGGATTTGACAAGACTTAATGTACAAATATTAAGACCAGCTCCTCCATCAATGAGGGCTCTTTTGACTCTATGCCTTTCTATTAGGACCTCTATATGCAATGGTAGATTTTGAGGATGGGTTATAGACATGTCATCTTGGTCGAAAAATGAGAGACAATGAGGTGCCACAAGATGACCTACCATATTTTGGAACTTTTCTTCTTCTAAGTTAGTAGGAACATTTGTCTCTATTAGAGCTTTTTCCAAAATATCCTTATGGTTCGGGGATAACTACAACAATTCTAAGATAGAGATTTGCGCTGGAGTTCTTTGCAACTGATCAACCAAGCTATAAGGTTTTGCTATTGTAGAAGGTTGCTTGACCATAATGTTGGACTGCAGAGTGCTAATAACTTTAGGAGCAACCCCTTGTAGGGTCATTCTAGAATTCTGTCCTCTTGTAATGACATTTGATACCTCTTTTTGTGGCTGTTCATTAATTATTGTAGCATTCACAATGTTATCATAAGGTGGCGTAAAGTTAAGATTATTGGCACTTTGTTTCTTACCATTAGATGACTCCCCTTTATCATGTTTGTAGAAAGGTTGTTTGAATGTTGTATGATCTTCATTGTTTTGAGGTCCATCAATGGTGATCGTGCCATTATCAATTAAATCTTGCACTACATTCTTTAGTTGCAGACATTCATTTGTTGTGTGCCCTCGAATTCTGTGGTACTCACAATGGCTATTGGCACTCCACCAACTAGGCTTGTTATTTGGCTCATAAGGCTAAATGCTGGGTAAAGTAATGACATTATTAGCCATGAGAGTCTTTAATTCCCTTTCGAGGGGTTCACCCAAGGGTGTGAAGTTCCTTTGAGGAGTGGGCACCAAATATTTATCAAATTTATTATTTCTTGCATTATTTCCTTGGTTGCCCTTATTGGCATTGTTGTTATTGGAAGGTGCATTGGATGTCTGATTGGCATTGTTCACCTGATTAGGTGTCCTTGTAAGACCAAATGGAACCACCTTCAAGTTGCTAGACTCCACCACACCATCATTAACAATTCCCTTATTTTTATCTTATACCGACTATTATTATTGAACCAATTATTCTTTTGATTGTTGCCATTGTTGGAGTTATTGTTGTTGGAGTTATTCTTATTATCTTTATACAATTTTAATTCTCCACTTTTGACCAACACCTCCTCCATTGTGACTCCATTTTCAATTAAATCCTAGAAGGTCTTGGGACATTGCATTCATAATCAGTAGTTCAACTCATTGCTTAAACTGTTTATGAAGATATCCTTCTTCTCTTTTTCAGGCACGCTCCTAGGATATCTTGCAAAAACTATCCTCCATCTTTTTAGAAAAGTGAGGAATGCCTCCCCATCCTTTTGTTTAGTATTTCATAATGTTATCATCATGACCTCATGCTTGATATTATATGAGTAATGGGCCATGAATTTCGAAGCTAACTCTTTGAAGGTCTTAATGCCAGAGGGTAACTTAGAAAACCACTCCATAGCCATGCCTCCTAAGCTTCGTGGGAATAGTCTCATTAAATATGTTGTATCGTGCATGAACTCTAAGCTCAATGCACAAAACTCCCATAAGTGGTCTTGGGGATCTGACGTTCCCTCATACTTGTCATATTTGGGGAACACCACATTGATTGGGAATGGCACCATGACCAAGCTTTTATCAAATAGGAATGGACACAATGCTTTGATGGAGAAAGGCTGGGGAGCCCCACTTTGCTTAATGGTATCCAATTGCATTTGAAACATCTTGAGCTACTTATTCATGATGTCTAAGGCACTCTCCTCAACTTACGGTAGTTTGAGTTGATTAACATCATAGTCACGGGGAAGCTTGAGACCTTTTTGTGCTAAGTCTAGAAAGTACTTTTCTCTATCTCTATCCATTTCCTTTTCCATGAGCTTTCAGAAATAGGGACATTGGATAGCCTCACTAACCTTTTTGTTTGTGGCATCTTTTGCCCTTGCTTCAGTGTTAGTTCTAGTGTGAGTGTTGTCTATACCTTGAGCATTTTGATCTGCTCCTCCATTATTGGTATTGTCTTGGTTATTTATGCTAATGCATCCATTATTGGCATCACCTTGGTTAGTGAGATCAATACCACTATTATCTTTACCACCCAAACCACCATAATACATCATGTTGTCTTCTACTTCTTGTTCAGGCAATTTTTGGGGTACTCTAGGAGTGGTAGACTCATCTCGTGGGTAAGGGAGCTCTTGTCTCAAATAGGTCCCATCTACTTGCAAGGTTTTTTTAACGTAGTAAGATCTAGTGAAAGCTGACATGAACCTTGGAGAAGAAGAATTGATATTACTAAGGGTCTAATCCTTTGTAAAATTTTGAAAAATATGTAGAATAGGATTTTTGACCAAACTGAAAGCCTAAGCAGTAAGAACATGGAAAAGGGTACTCGAATATGTTCTTAAAATTTTTTGACCCACCTTGCAAGTACTCTCTATTTGCCCTTTTAGATTTCTAGGCGTCACTGAACCAAGTGCAGGCGTGACTAAAATTTTTATACGCGTGTACTGGTTTTTTGTAAGGTGGCACTTTGTAGATGTATAGGCGACACTTTCTTGTTAATAGGTGAGTTTCCAATTTTTACATGTGGATTTAAAAAATTTCCAGGTGTGATTTTTATCTACCTACGCATTTTTACACTAGTCACAGGTGTGACTAAACTTCTGATAGGCGTGCTTGTTTTGTTCCCAAGTGACACTTCTCTGACCAGGTTGTAAAATTTTGAATTTTTTTAAACATTTGGGATCAGATTTTTTGAAAATTTCTTGTTTGAAAATTAAAAACAAATGCAACACACACATCAATGTCTCTAAAAACAATCTAATGTGTATATTCTTGAATGTTTTCACAAGTATAGCACAAGAATAGATTCCAAATAGCCTACCGAAAGTCAAATTGGCTTGTAAACATGGCTCTAAAAAGGTGGCTTTTCTATTTTAACCAGGTTTTAATAAATATTCCATTCAAATAGACTTCAATCTCTCAATCCTCCAAGGAGGCTTCCCACATGCACCGAAGTATGATTTTGCACAATTCGTTAAGACTACTAGAGGAAGGTTGAAAAATCAAAATCCATTTGTCATGCACCCCATTAAGGATACATGCGTTTCATTTTAGAGTGGGTCAGATTCTCGTGGTAAAAGCGAGTGTATCCCACTTTGGGTTGTCCCTCTCACCAGCCTTGTTAAGGCAAACTCGGGAGGTGAGCCCACTAAATCTCTATTTTAAATAACATGTTCATGGAAAGAAAGAAAATGGAATTAAGGTTAAGTGTTTGGGAATTTGGTTCACCTAAAAGGTGAAGAGCATATCCCTAACTTTCCCTTTAGTTCCTCAAACACTTCAAGCAATAAGGTTCTTTTTCAATCTCATTACATAGAGATTCTTAGAAATAGAAGTGTTTGGTTCATTTCCCATTTTTAATTAAGCTATGTTTAAAAGGAATTCCACAATCTAATCAAGTGCAAGCTTGAATAGAGAAATACCTCTCCTTGTAGCTAGCATAAAGCTAGGGGCACTTTTGAGAGTATTTTGTCATTTTTTTACTCACCTTGGCAATAGCTCCTTTCCATGTGCTTATACTCCAGCAAGTTAGTCAACACTAACAATCAAAGTGAGGGGAAACCAAAATTGAATTGACAAAGCCAAGCTTTATGTAATGAATTTGAGCACTCTAATTACAAATTTCCATGCAAAAACTTGAAATTAAGGACTGAAAATCCAATTTAAAGAGACATATTTATGTTTATAAGCTTCAATCACAGCAAGGTATCTTTGGTATACCCGATTGTCTTCTTCTTATGTTGATTCAAGGATAGATTTAATATGTGCTTGATTCTCCCTTTTGATCCTCTTAGCAAGCACCTTCTCTTCTTGATTAAATCAAGTTTTTGGCTTCTGGACTTTCGGATGCCTGTTCATTTACTGTTAAAAAAAAATAAAAATGGAGTTAGACAACTGATTGGATCAAATTAATAGCAAATACAAACAACATACATCAAGTGACATTGTCTAGCTAATAGGCATGAACAAACTATTTGCAAGCGTAACTTTGACAATAGCGAGCGTCACTTTGCAGCGGCTCAAGCGTTACTCAAAGTTTCACAGGCGTAAACAGTTTATTCAGAGGTGTAAAGAAAACTTAAAATTGTACAAAATAATTTATGCTAAGTGACATGTTAACAACAGCAAGCGATAAATTTTCTTTACAAAGCGTGACTGAAACTATAACATGCGTAGCAAAGCGTAAACTTAAGCGATAGCAAATAAAGGTTAGGCGATACTCCCTGAGTCACAGGCGTGACTTTACAAAGCAAAGGCTGAACACTTTACAAGCTTAGGCATGAGTCTCCAGTTAATAGGCTATAGTTCAGAGCTGTTAAGCGATCGAAAACTATCTGCAGACATTTTTGAATCCTCTATAGGCGTGACTTTACCTATTTTCTGCAAAATAAACATGAAAAATATACAAAAGAAGCATGCAAATGAAGATGAAAATGATGATAAAAGATAAAATGAGGCCTAGGGCCCCACGGTGGGTGCCATTTGTGTGATGATGAATATCACCTTCATGAAATTAAGATCTAATAACATCAATTTAAACTAAATACAATGCAAATCTACTTTAAAATGAAACTATAATCTATATTATCCCATGGTTCTCTAGAAAGAAGTGGTAAATGAAGCTCTCAGCTTAAATCCTCACTAGTGACACTTCTAAAATGAGAAATTATAATTTGATTATGTTTTTACAAAGCTTCTATGATGATTCCATGCTTAATCTAGCTCAAATTGACAAACTATAATGATAATTACTCTAAAATGCTCAAATTGCTCTTAGAATGCTATTCAAATGCCTATAATAACAATGCTTTTCAAATGAAATTCCAAGATGAAAATGCTCTCTAAAATGCCTCATATTTATAGTAAATGTCCAAGGGTAGGGGGTGGAGTGAAGTAATCATGGTTATCCCTTGGTTGAGTCAAAAACTTTGCATTGTCCATAAATGGGGGGACAAATGAGGGGACAAGCCTTTAAATGGTTTCAAATCTTTGGACAATTTAAATGTTTGAGTGATTTATGTCTTTTTGTCCTCAATTTTCATTGGTTCATCACTTTGTTGAAAGAAATTAGGAATATTTAATTCAATTAATTAATTAAATTTAGCCATGCAAGGGTAATAGGTTCATTTTGATTTTTGATTAAAACAACTATACAATTAATTGATTAAGATCAATTATATAGTATTTTTGGCCCTTTTAAGCTTCAATTTAATCATTTAACATCATTATTTAATAATTCCTTTGTTTTAATTGATTTTGCTCAACTTTGTTTAATTATGTCCATTTTATTGATTTTTGATCCATTTATTGATTTAATGCATTTTTATTGATTTTTGAGCCATTTATTGATTTATTGCATTTTGAAAAGCACTTGTCCAATTTTACGTGTCTACACACCTAACACAAGGCAGAGATGCAAGAGGGGCCAAAGGATGGCACACCCTAATGATCCAAGCCTGGAACACACATGCGGAAGCAACAAACAACAAGAGTGAGAGAGAGAATGCCAGATCCTTTCATATATTATCATCAATTTGAATCATACATGCCGGACTGTAAGGCCTTCCCGGTTAGGTCTAGATATTACAATAAATTATATAATTCCTCAAACATATGAGGATCTACTACCAATCTCTAATCTAATATCTTCTATCTTCTATCTAAACTGACTCCCTAAACTACCACCAAACATCTACATTTATACAAAAAGCTACCAAGCTGAATCGGCCTTCAAATCCTTAATTAAAGGAAGTAATGGTCAAATCTGGGACCACACGCTTCCCAATGATAGATACAATCATTAATTCCATGATCCAATATAAATGCACAAGTCGGCCACAACAGGAAACAAAAATGAACCCGTCGGTAAGCAAGATAACTGAGCAGTAGACAGACAACGTCTTGTGCCAGTGAAATAACCGACTGCCCAGGAGAGAACTGATCACACTCGGTAACCAAAAGAAATCGACCAACTTGGTCAAAGTAGAAACTGAGAAACACAGACAAAAAATCCAAATTATTTTTGGTGACACAGGATTTCCAACGACCCGAGATGCTCCTGCATCACATACTCCCTCTGAATTTGATATCAATCTTATTTTACTGAAAGAGCATCCCCAGAAAAGATCAAGGCAAATAGCTCTTATAGTATGTATAGATATACATATAAGAGAGAGACTAAAATGAGTAGATAAATGTAATACTCAAGAATAATAAATACTTATTTGCGCATCAACATGTTTGATACAAGTTTCTTCAATGAAGGTCTATATACTTCAAATCAAAAACACCTTCTTAGATTATTTGAGAGACATCTCCCCTTTAAATCATCTCCCCACTAAGGATAGTGTCTCTTCTCTGACATCTCCCCTCTAAGGATGGTTCAAATGAGAATATAACATTGGTTATTATTCTCCCACAATTTAAAATTTTAACTCTTATTGTCTTTTTATATCCTCGTGTCTTGTGAAAACAACTTGATTGCTCGAAGAAAGGTGACACTCTATAATTAATGCTTTTGATCGCTGATTTTTTTTATATGCTAACACCATTGTTTAATTTATTGATAGCACCATTTATGAGAAATAGTCGCTGCATAATAAACAAATTCATCGCTGACTTATTATCTCATTAGTCACTACTCCTTTTTTTTTAATATTTAATACAAGGCACTGAAAACATCTTCATTTACTTCTTTGTCTCAAACTTAGTCACTGTTCGTTGCTTACTTCAGAGTGCTATATATAACAGTTTCTCTATAATTTATAATCTTCCTACATTTGTGGCTTCACCATCATTTGTAGCATCTAATATCAGTGACACTAGCATGAGATTCTATTCGCTGTTGTATGAAGTCGACCAAGGAATTATGCTGACCAAGGTGTTCTCATGTTTTGCATATACGTTGATCATAGGAGGAATTAAAGTAGTGAATTAGTATTCAATTCCTTCTAATGCCACTCACCATAAAATGAATCTCTCACAGATACAAGACTTAGTTCTTTCTTGGCGGCAATGTTCCATTCTAGTGTATTGAGTCAACTCCAGGTGTAATGTTGAACTTCAATGCTCCCCTGAACTTCAATGACCACTGGACTATAGAAAAAATGATCAATACTCCTATGTGATGTTCTTGGTGATCATTTAATAATACCCTCCGCACTGCAGGAAAATGCACAATTCTTTGTATATAATAGTATGTTTAACCTTTACAGCCAAAATACAGTAAATTTTCTTTTTTTAAATCCATTTCATACACTTTTATCTGGCATTATTTTATAAGGATTCTGCAACTTTGATCAAATCTTTTATAGATTCAAATTGTCCTTCGAACACCTAGAAATGTACTCGCCATTACAAAATTTCTCCTTGAGGCATTCCATCAATTTCTTTATCATGTTGTCCATCGTTACTCTTCTTCTAAATGATACTGTGTAAAATGAAGCATATAGCTTCGATGATTTTATCCTCACAGGGATATAATTTAGTGGTGTCACCTCCTTGAGTCGTCCATTCAAATACAGAGTACATCCAGTCCATGTTACCAGGATATGCTTTCTTGATCATTAGTAATCCAACACTCTAAGGACCTGCCCAACTCACCAACAATGAAGATAATGAATTGAAAATATAGATGACCGTGCAGTTAGGGGATTCTCATGAAACTAAGACTTTAAAATTTATATTCTTTTGGTTCGAGATATCTTGGAACACCAAAGATGTGCACTAACAAGCATCACTATGGAGCATCGACATCAAGAACATAATGAGCATTAGTAGACATTAGTAACACATCTGTTGAGCATTGCGGGAGTTGATCACATGTCTTACACGTCAGACATTGAAGTTGCATCCTCTATACACCACACCCGCACTGACTTGCCTCACCTTGAGACATCATCAACTAATGTAATCTTCAATGTCATTGGATTTCAAATGATATATCTCATCTTTCCTACTATGTGATAAAAATAATGTGATACTTTCCAACTAATAATCATGTGAATCAACCAATGTATAGGTTTAGAAAAGAAACTGCTTTGATACCATGTTGAAGTTAATGATCATTGCAAATGTAATAGAACTTTCTAGATAGTATATGGTGTGTATTTTCCAAATGCAACAATCTCTCTTATTTATATTGGGAATGAGGCTAGGAGAGACATGTCCCTTCATGGGACATGTCTATTTATTTTATAATGTTTTATTAATCAATCATATATTAGAATAATATAAGTTTGAATAATATATATAATATAACATATATATATATATATATATATATATATATATATATATATATATATATATATATACAATATATTATTATTAATCAATATCTAGGTACTATATGTATTCTAAGTGATCATACGATTGAAGCTACAAACATTAACAATTTTGGTGGTGTAGAAAATGAATTTAATGTGAAGAGGCTTATTATGATAAGGGTGAGAACTACAAATATCTTTGTCCATGAAAACCGGGTGTGATTATGTAGCTAAATTCTTGATCATATCTTGGAACTGGGAGGCATTGGTGTTTTCAGGGACTCGGGATATAGTAAGGGTTTTTTGATGGACTTATTTATGTATAGAAAATGTATGAAGAAACTCAAGTATGGATATATGTGTGGGAGTCTTCCCTAGTTGTGTCAGGAGGTCATAGCGCAAAGAAGGCATAGCAACATGTAGATTAGTAGATTGAATGGTAATTCTTCCTCTTCTAGTGGGAGCATTGCAATTGGTATCTTTAAGGTTGAGGGTTCACACAGTTGTCAGATTCTTCTATGTGATCACAAAGGGAGTCAATGTCACAACAATCATTGTTCTAAATGTTAGAGCCTTGGATATTATTGGTGGTATAGTCATAAGGATTTTTTTAAAAAGATGAGACATTATTTTGATCATGTTTAGGGAATGGTTGATCGTAGATCTTGAGTTGCGCATTAGAGGATGAGGGTGTGTGACCTTCAACTTCAATTTTCCCATTATAAATAAGGTCTCGGACATAGTGCTTGAACTTCATACACTTCTTAGTATCATGACCTTTGATGCGATGATACTCACAATATTCATTATCCTTATACCAAGTAGGTTTGGGTTGACTCTCATCAAAGGGCATGGTGTTTGGAAACACCATCATGTTTTGATCAACACGTAGGTAGAATATTAGATCAAGAGGGTTTGCAAAGGGAGTGTATTGTATAGCTTTGGGTGATTGTGAAGCTTTGGAAGGTAGGAACGATGTGTGTTTTGGAGGATTAGCATTGCGTGGAAGTTGAGTCTTAGGTATGGGATTGGGATGATGGTCTTGGGCACCAAGAATACATTGTGGGAGAGGATTGGGGTTGGATAGAAGATGGGGAATGGATTTGGATAAATGGAGGACATATATCTTCAAAGATTTTCTTTTTATTTTGACCGCCATTTTGTAAACTTTGGATAATGTCTCTAAGTTCTTGAATCTCTTGGGAAATGTTGGGTGCATTGAAAGACTAATGTTGGTAAGGGAGGGAATCATATATGGATGAAGGATAATGAGGTGGATTTCCCTTGTCAATGGAAGAGGAAAGATAGGGAATAGGAAATGGATTGGGACTAAATATCATATGTTAAGGATTGGTTTGGTAAGTGGGTTGGATTGGAGATATAGTTTGGGGATTAGGATTTGGCACTTTAAAGTCCTCAACCATTTTGTGAAACCAATCCATATTTATGATGATTTGAAGGAGGGGTTTATGGATTTGAATTAGAATATTTTGCAGAGGATGAACTTAAGTAGGAGCAATTTTTAAAATGCCTCAAGGATTTTGATATGATTGGATGATAGATTTGATTGATTTAGAGGGAAGGGCCTCAATAATTTTTATTGATTTGATTTTGTTTTGATTTTGGATTTGTGAGGGAAGGGCCTTAAGGTTGGATTTGATTTGATTTTATTTGGATAATGATTAAAGCCCAAATATTATGATGGTTCTCCTATGAAAAAAGTGGAAGATTAGAAGATGGTGTGGATAAGACTTGGATTAAGAATGGATGAAGTGGAAGGATAGATTAGGGATGTTTGATGATAACTAGAATGGATGATGTGATTGATTTGGATGATGGGGATATATGGATTGAATTAGAACTTGGTTAGGATGAAGATGACATGTGAATTGGATTAGGATTATAATGATGTGATTATGTGAGAAGGAAGATGAAATGATGAGATTGGATTAAGAAATTTGAACGATTAGGAAGATGATGAAATGATTAGGATTATTATTAGGACCTTTATTTGATTAGGAAAATTGATTTGGTTTAGGGTCCTAAATTATGGATAAAGAATGATTAGGATAAGAAGAATGAGGAATATGATTAAGAATGATTAGGAGGTGATTATGGATGATTAAGATATGATGTTGAAGATGAAAGAGGAAAGTGATGATTAGGATGAGAATGCAGATTATGGATGATTAGATTGGTTTAGGAAGATGTTCTTGATGATTAGGAGATGATGATTAGAATGATTAGGGAAGATTAAGATTATATGAATGGTTTAAAATGATCAAGAAGGTTATGAATGAATTGGAAGAAGTGATTAGGATGAATGGAATGATGAAGAAGGAAGATACTAAGGATGATTAAGTAGTGAAGATGAAGGATGATTATGACTTTGAGGAATGATTAAGAGTGTAGAAGAATGATTTGGATGATTGAATTTGACTAGGGAAGATGAATGAATTTATTTGGTCTATGACTAGTTGGAATTGATGTCTAATTTATATAGTCTGATGTAGATCATGGTGTGCAATGGAAAGAGGTGATTATCACACTCACACAATTTGAAAACACTTAAAGAAATTTATACCTAATGAATTAGCTTAGTGACCAAAATCTTTCCCCACAACTTAGATATCCCATGGATTCACATAGCTGTGTCACCCCCTAGAGGGTGCCCATGTTTTTTCCTTTTTCGAGAGCTAAAAAAAATATGATTCAAAGGAGACTACACAATGATACCTCCAATTCCATATTAGCCACCTCCAAATGCTCAAGGAGATGCTTATGGTGATTAATCTTAAGGAGAGACTCTTACCCCTCCTTGCACAAAGATTATGATCAGTTTCAGATGTAAACCCTATAGCTTTTTTCTTAAGGTGTCTAGTAAGGGAATTCATTTACAAATATCCCTTGTAGTCCCAAAAGAAGGATTGAGGCCTATAGCCCTACAAGTGCTTGAATAATGTAGTCTCGCACATAAGATTGATGCCTCAAACCTAAAATTATCAAGTATAAAAAATAAATTCTTAGAATAGCCATGTCCTCCAAGACATTAATCTCAAAGAGGATTTTGATTATAGTGGGTTGGAAGGCCCAAGTTCTCCTTTTCCCACTTGAGGCATACCCGTGAGATTTTTTTTCTCAATGATAGGATCTCTAAAGGTATAATAATAAATAAAAGTGGATAACAAGTGGAGGCCTAGATTTATGATTTTACTTAAATGAAAAGATTATAATCTCCTACTCCATTGCTTCTCCCAAACATGCCAAAAATATGTTCATTTTCCCAAGAGCCCTTTGCAAGATGAATCAAGTAGGTCTAGGTTTTTTATTATCTCTAAAGAGATAAGAGCATACTCTCCTACTACTAAATGAACCGCAAGAAATGAACCTTCCTAATTAAACTAGGTGCCTATAAAAATCAACTTAAATAAAACACAATGTTTGATTGAACCTACAAGGAAACCTACAAAACCAATGAATTAGTAGTCTCAAATCTTTTCAAGATCTTCAAACAATGTCCTACAAAACAAAATGATTCGTAGTCTCAATATGTCTTAATCTTGGTCAACCATTTGACAAAACCACTGTTAGAAGATAGAAAATATTAAAGACTTGAAAGAAAGCCCAATGATGCATTAAACTATGTGCAAATCAAGTGCAAACTCACCACAACATACTTTTTTTGTTACTTTTGACCTAGTCAACAAGATCTAATTTATTTTCTATATTTCAGCCTGAAAAATTGAAATGAAAAGAAGAGACCCCTATTAAAAATTTGAGAGCTTTCCAAAAATGTAAAAAATTTAGAAATATTCCTTAATTTGTGCCCTAAGACCTGATTTATCAAAATAGACTAATTTTGAAAGATTGAATTTTTGAGATATTTTTTTCATCCAAATTAAAACCACAAAGAACATACCCTCTGTATAATTCTCAGACCTTTCCAAAAATCTAAAGTTTTCCAAAAAAAATTCTTAGTTGTGACAATAACTTAATTTTATTTCAAAAAAATTACAACTCAAAGAGAAATGATCAAAAAAATCTAATTTTTAGACTGAGACATATTTGGATCATCCCACACCTACAAACTAAATTTCACAGAAAAATTCCAAGCCATTTGTAAGATATGATCAAATCTTTCAAAACTATAGGGTTTTGTCTTCAATTCAATCTACACTAGTATTATCCTTGAAAAACTTGAAGAAAACAACAATACAAGGTTAGAAAAATCTTTAAAAGTGTAGATCTAATAGGGATGTGGGTCCCACTAGGCTTGCTAGATTGTATGTAGTAAAAATATTGACCTGTTTGTTGCAATTAGAAACACTAAAATGTTAAGCAAAATCACATTACATGTCAAAATAAGAAATTTATACTACAACCTCTAATGAGCTAAAACAAGGGCACCTAATAAACATTGTTTGATTTTCTCTTTTGATTTTTTGTGGGTATTCTCTCCCAACACAATGATTTAAAAATAAAAGCAATATAATGTGCAAAAATAAAAAGATGCAAAGTGAGGATTTTGAGAACAAGTATGAAGATCTTACCCCAAATCTCACAAGATGATTGCAAATGTAAGATCTATGAGGAAGAAATGCACAAGCAAGTGATTAAGGATCTAAGATTGAAATGCAAAATCTATTCTAACAATATAGATGTAAGATTAACAAAGAAATGGAAATGAAACTATTATACTATGCAAGAAATGAAATCTAAGCCAACAAAGAAAATGCAACAACTATGATAAGAAATTGAAATGCTAAAAATTCTAGAATGTTAGCATGCTATGTGCTCAAGTACGCTAGAATGCTTGATGATTATCCTTACAAGATTAGCCTACAAATGAAAGAGATGCCTTCTTTTATAGAAATTGAATATGATTGGATGGAGGAGATTAAGAAGAAAAATGGGAGTGGCTAATATGAAGAGGCAAAAGAAATGAGTGGCTAGGATTAACATGCAGCAAAAATGAGTGGCTAGGATTAAGAGGTAGAACATGAAAAAGTCAAACTTCAATTTTAGAGGGAAAAGAGGATAATTCAAAATGATTGGAGGAGAAAAAAGATGGAGAAGTAACTACCTTAGAAAAGGTGATTGTGCACATGATTAGAGGCAATCCACCTTTTAATAAAGACTAAAGGAATATTAGCAAAAGGTAAGATTAGAAAAAAAGGAAAAGAGAATTAAATTAAAATAATTTTAATTTAATCAAGCTTTAAATTTTTTTTAGGTTAGTGGAGAAATAAAAAAATAAAATTTATTTTATATTAAGAAATGGAGGGATAATATATTAAATTGAATTTAATATATTATAGTATTTAAATAAAATTTAACTACAAAGGAAAAATGAATTTATTAAATTAAAGTAAATTTAATTAAATAAATAAAAGAATATAATGATTATAGTCAATTAATAAAATCAACTATAATGTTAAGCGAAAATATTAATAAAAATTAATATTATAATGCGAATGGACAATTTTAGGTGTGTACAATAATATTCTCACTAAATTGATAGCTAAAAGAATTAAGACGTGTCTTAAAAATATGATCTCTAATGAGAAACGGGGTTTTGTCATGGGTAGACAAATTCTTGATGGTATTGTGATTTTAACCAAAACCACCCACTCTATGGAAACTCTGAAGGAAAAGGAAATGTTTATTAAATTAGACATGGACAAAGCTTATGACGGGGTCAAATGGGATTTCTTATGAAGAATTCTCTTGGCCTTTGGATTTTGTAGTGAATGGGTGGATTGGGTCATGTGTTGTGTCTCTTCTACTTCATTTTCAGTACAGGTTAATGGAGATCCTCATGAGTTGTTCCAGGCTTCTAGGGGGCTCCAACAAGGAGATCCTCTTTCTCCCTATTTGTTTATTATCACGGTTGAGGGGCTTGGGAGATCAGTAAAGGATAGAGTTAGACAAGGCTTAATTTAGGGATGGAGTTGGGATAATAGTATACCCCATTATTATCATCTTCAGTTTGTTGATGATACTACTCTCATGGGTAAATCTAGAATCAATTAAGCTATTAATTTCATAAAATATTTAAACACTTAGCTACCTTGGGGAAAAAGATTTATGAGACAAATTATTTGATCTTCTTTTTCAATGCTCCTCATACCTTTCTGAATATAATTTCTTTGATTCTTAGTTTTTAGATTGGGGCTCTCCCTTTGGTGTATCTTTGGATCCCCCTTGGTATGAGAACCTAATTAAGAGAGTTTTGGTAGGAAATGTTGGAAAGTGGTCAACACATGCACACATATGCACATGCACATGTATGAAATGTTGTCATTTATGGAAACACTTATCAATTTTATGGTTGCACATATTGGATATGATGATTATGTTTGAATTTAGTTGTTGAATGAAAAATGCATAAGTCCACAAACTATTTCAATAACCCAGTCTGACAGAAAAGCTTAACGAGCTTCACAGAAGTTGTATTGAGGCATGCAATCCTGATGAAATTCTTGCAGGACACCAATGAACACATGTGTGAGGTCGCACATGTTAGTATTGATGGATCAGAGAGATATGTTCAGCTGGTTGGACACAAAGATAATAAATAGAGAATAACGTGTTAGCAATCATTGAGGCTGACTTTGTGAGAATTTGGAAACTTATTTTTGGATGCTATCTTGGATTTGAGGCCAACTAAGGATTTTTAATGAAGTGTGTAATTGTACTTGAATTAATATGTTGTTTTAGCTAGAATGATTCCGACTAGCTTTGTAATTATATGTTTGAATTATGGAAAGATAAGTACTGAGAGGGGAGGGGTGAATCAGTACCCTTATAAAATTTCAAGACTAAAAAATTTGCAATTGTAGAGCTTAATTAACTGACTGATTCCATTGTTTGAAACATAAATACAAATAACTGATAATGTAAAGTGCATTTAAAAAAAAAATCATACATGGAATTTCATACTCATGACACAGATATTTTGGTTACGCAGAAACCCTTGTTAGAAGGTAAAAACTATGATGAGGATGACACCCACAAATCTTCACTACTGCACCAATAAAGTATGTCGGTTAAGGCTACAAGTTATGATCACTTCTGATGATCCTACCCTATTAGGAGTAACAAAAAGATCGACTAGATCTACCTAGTTATAGGATTTTAACAACACAAAGTATGTGTGTACTTGGTTAAGAGATTTAAACAAGAACTGTTAAGTCCACTTTGTTAAGATATTTTGACCTGGTACAATGGTTAAATTGATAACAGTAAAAGTATCTATAAATAACAACTTATACTTGTTTGATTTAGATCTGAGAAGTATCAAAAAAATATCACCTTAGTGTGATGTACATTCTCTTCTATTCTTCTCGGTAGCCTTGTATGAGTTCTAAAAATAAGCCTGAGCAAATCAATGGAGATAAGGAATCTGGAGTCTTGACCAAAAGTAAGTTGAAAGATCCTACATGTTTATTATGTGAGTTTGAGCCTAAGACAGTAAAAGATGCATTAGAGAATGAAGATTGGATTCAAGCTATGAATGAAGAAATAGATCAAATAGAAAAGAATGATACCTGGACTCTGGTGTTGAGACCAAAAAACAAGAATGTTATTGGAACAAAATGGGTATTCAGAAACAAGCTTAATGAACATGGACAAGTCACAAGGAAAATGGAAAGACTGGTATGCAAGGGTTATGCACAAGAAGGAATAGACTATGGGGAACCATTTTCCCCTGTAGCAAGATTAGAAGGAGTGAGAACTCTACTTGCATATGCTACTTACAGAGAATTCAAATTATATCAGATGGATGTCAAGTCTGCATTTTTTAATGGTATATTAGAAGAATAAGTATACATTGAACAACCTAAAGGATTTGTTGATCCAAACAAGAAAAATATGGTTTGCAAACTGAACAAGGCATTGTATGGATTGAAGAAAGTCCCTAGAGCATGGTATGAGAGGCTGCATAATTATTTGATAAAGATGCTTTCCAAGGACAAATAACAAAAACAATTTGTACATGAAAGATGAAGAAGGTAAAGGAATTTTGTTAGCTAAAATTTTTGTAGATGATATTGTAATACCCCAAAAATGGGCTATAAGTTCATTAACCTCCTATATCAACACATCGAACAAAATCAACATCAAAGTCCTAACCTAAGGCACATCGGCACATTATCGAATCTTAATTGACTATCCTAGATTCTGCATCAGGGAATATTCCTTATTCCTATTTATCCTAATTATCTTTAATTTAATAATTATTTGGCAATAAATCATATTTATCCTAAAGTTTGATTAATTGAATATTCTAAATATTTAATTATTTAGATTTAATACTGCCACTTAATTATTTAATTGGATTTAATTATATTTATTCTTAAATTGTATTATTCAAATTTTGACAATAAATCAAATATCCTATGACTAATTGATTAAATTCTTATTTAATTAATTAAAGTCAATTGTCAAATTTAATAATATAGTTTTTTGAATAAAAGTTTGATTTAATAATTGATTAACCCATAAATCAATTGTTCTATTTTTTATAATCACTTAAGTTGAAGATAAATCACTTTATTTATTAAATTAATTCATATTAATTATGCACATCTAAAAAACACTTAAGCTTTAAATCAAAAAATCAATTCAAGTTGTTTTAAAAATAAAATCAACTCTCTTTTGAGTTGAAAGCTGATCTCAACTTCTGATTTAAATCAAAAAGCTGATTTGCATAATTTTTGTGAGTTAATTTATCTCTTAATTCTTGATAACTCAAAAATCAACCTGAGTTTATCAAGAGTGATTTATGGCTTTTTCCATGCACCTCCAAAGTACTAGATTTCTATAAATTAAGGCCTCAGCTCTTCATTTTGTATCCATCCATGAATTGCATCCTCACACTGACGAATTGGTGATCGAAGAATCAATCTTTGTGAATCAAGGTTGTTGTGAGATTTTCATTGTTTTAAGCATTCATATCATATATCATATCATTGTTAGATTAATTGCATGTTATATCAATTTCTCATATATAATAGATTCATATCAATTTGTTTCATCTTATTGCATAGAAAACCCAAAAATATAGATAAATTTGCATTCATCTCATATCTAGATTTTGCATTCAAATCTTTCATTTAGGTGTCGTCAAGGTCACTGATCTCGGTCCAATCTGAGAATACATACTTGCATCTACTAGAAGGCAATAAATCACCTAGTTAGATTAGTTTCCATTTCACTGCATGATTTTGATTTCTGCTAACCTCTAATGTTTTACTGAAGTGTTGTGTCTACAGCTACGTACAAAATTCACACACATTTTTGGTGCCCACTGTGGGGCCCTGAAATGGGTTTCCATTCAATTTCTATCAATTTCTATCATCTTCTTATCATTTTCTGTTCCCTGTTGTGATTTTTAATTTTTGTCCGTACAATTTTTGTACGAGTTTTATCAAAAACTCGTATCAGGAGGTACCCACTATCTCACAATAGTTGATTTGATCAAGGATCGTACCATCAGAAACACAGTGTCATTTGGAAGCTCTTTTTTCATATGATCTGATACCCATTATCGTACGAGTTTTTGGATTGTCATCTGGTAGGTGACCCACTATCGTACGAGTTTTAGTGCCAGGTTTCAATTGTCGTTTCACTTTTTCAGGCAGTTTTCCAAATTTATTTCCCTGATTTGGATTGACAGCTAACATTAACAATTGAAATTTGTTGTTTTTGATTGATTTCTACTGATTTTGATTGGGAAAAAGTGTGAGAATTGGTAAAAATAGGTAAGAATCTACTAAGTGTGTTTCAAGGAATTTAGGTAATCTTCTCAGCTGATAACATTTCAATTTGGATTAAAAAGAACTCTTGTGTGTCAAGCTTGTGTGACCTTTATTGCTTTCATATCACAGATTTCATTTTGGGCTATAAAAATGAACATAGATTTTCTTTTTCAGCATCTTTGTTACACATAGTAAATAGGCCCTATGAACACTATTCCTGGTTCTTGAGAGAGTGGGTTTCCAATGAAACTCTTCTCAATGAAGGAACCCTTGTAGGTAGGGAGGTTACTGAGAGTGTCTCACGTTCTACTAGATTTGTGCATCTTCAGCTTCTGATTGATACATTCTCTCTTCAGAGAGGTTGATAGATCATAAGTGGTTGACATCATAGATCTTTGTGAGATAATCTTGGTCTTAGCGTGTCAGATTAATCTGTCTTCTTTGTTTGGGTTAAAAGTGAAAAGGCTAGAGGACTATGCTCTACTCCCTTTTTGGGTAGTATTAGAAACTCAAATCCTTGAATTTGGAACCAGTCTCCGTGTGGTATCTTTTGTGAGTCACCTTTAGAGAGGGTTAACATTAGTGTACATTCCCTTAATTGGGTCAACCATGTTGACAGAACCTCAAGCAGTAATAGCCATTTTCGTCATGGTAGCAACAGTCGCTATATAAATGTCCTTGTGGAGGAAATCTTCACAAGTGTTGTCTCTTGTTGGGCTGTCAGATCTCCCTAGCAGCTCCTGATTAATTAATTTCTCAGATTGTGTCAAAACCTCAGTGTGCCTAGATTGGAGTTCGCCCTCTTGAGATCACAAAAGTTGTAGAGTCAAACCATTACTAAAAACCCTAGTGAGGCCAAATTTTCATTTTCTAGGAATATGTGCATTATTGCAAATTTTTTTGGAACATACACTGTCAGCACTCCTAGGGATTAGCACATTCAGTCACTTGGTTGTTCATGTGTAGGGTTGCTTTGTCCCTTGTTCATTGTTTTCAGACGTGCTTGAAATCACTTGCTTGCTATTTTGTGTGCATGTTTATCTATCTAGTTACTAAGAATGAATCAATCCGATACAATCTTCAAATCTGGACAAACAATTTTGTGAACAATTTGAAACTGAAAATCTAAAAAATTGCAAAATCTGATGTCAAACACCTTTTTGGAGTCAAAAGTCATCTTGTAAAGTGAAAAAGTCATACGACTTTTGGAAAGTGTCATTTCATTACCCCCAGATTGTCGTATGGTAGCCGGTATATTATCGTATGAGTTTTGCTGCTAGTCAATTCAAAAAGTCAAAAACCCTGCTATCAACTATCGTGCGAGTTTTACAACTATCGTATCAATTTTTCAATTATCGTTTCATAGCCTACCCACTATCGTATGAGCCTGCAAAAAGTCATTTGAGAAATTTTGAAAAATTACCAAAAAATTGTCAAAACTGTCAGAGACCCAGCTTTTCTAGCCTATTTCCAGAGTCTGTCAAGAAAATCACTGTGTCAAGAATAGAGAAACAACTACTGAGAATCCAATCATTTTCCTAAAGTGGCCTTTTGAATCCAATTTAGCCTTCTGTTTAATCGATTTGAGTCTTTTTCATCTTGTGTCAAAACCTTGTCATAACTATCAATCTTCAATCCATCTTCAAAATGGCTAAGTGTTGTGAACTCGTGTCCGCTATCTTTTGGGCATCTACCCATACATCCAGGGCATAGTCTCCTTCATCTATGTCTTATCTAAGCTTCAATCAATCAAACCTTGACAAGGTTGCGTCATTTGATCTTCTTGAATCAGATCTTTCTTCAGTTGTCTTCATCATATTCTTTTGTTTCACCCAAGGTTAATGGTGGAAACTAGAGCTTCCTCTCACAATAAATCCATAGAAGCATCCCATACCTTACCTATAACCACTATCAAGGGTCCAACTCTTGAGCAACTCTACAATTCTGGTCTTTACGAAGACGACGGTCTTGGAAAATTTTGATTAAAAACCAGATACATATCCCCTCCAGCAACTCACAGAGGTAATCAACAAACTCCTCCTCGATCTATCCTAGGGAGAACTCCTACCATGTCTCAAGTAGGGACAAACCATGGCTCTCAAAGAGCTCAATCTCAACATGGTATCAAAATGATGATGACTTCAAAAGAATGATGAAACATTTCTTGAAAGAAGATAGAGAAACATACTTTTTACAATTAGCTCATCAAGGAGCTAAACTTCCTCCCAATTTTAATGTGGAAGATATCATTACACATGAGGAAGAAATGCCTATTTTGGCTATGATGAAACAAATGCATGCCATGCAAGTAAAACTTAACAAAATGGAAAAAGAAAAAGAACCTAAGGAGTTCTCCATGGAGGCCCTATGTCCTTTTCCATTCAATAAAGACTTGTATATGCCACCATTCCCTAAAAGGGTGGAAATGCTGAAATATGATAAGTATGATGGAAACTATGATCCTCAAGATCATGTCAAAGAATTTTGTACTCAATCTATGGAGTTCATGCACAAACCAACCTATCTAATGCATCTTTTCCCTCAATCTTTGGGAGGGGCAGCCATTCATTGGTTCTCTAGGATGCCTCCTACAATCAAAACCTTTGAGGAGTTGATCAAATTGTTCTATCAATAATACTCCTACAACATCCAACATCCAGTCACCATGATTGATATCTGCAATCTCAAGCAATATCTAGGAGAACCATTCTTGACATTTCTCAAAAGATGGAGAAAGAAATTCTCTCTATATGCTAGGCCTATTCCAGAAACTGAGAAGCTGGAAATCTTCATCAACAATCTTATTCCAGAAATCAACTATCCTTTACAAATGCAAAATCATACATCTTTTGACAAGATGGTAGATAATGTAATCAAAATTGAAAAAGTACTTGTGAAAAAAGGAGACGTCACACTTCAAAAGGACAAGTATGAATCTAGTTCTAAGGATAAGAACAAAAATTGGAACAAGAATAAGGGCATTGTCACAAATGGCATTGTTGATAATCTCCATGCCCCATCTAAGGCACATGCTTTCAATCTAACCATTGGTACTCAAGCCATCAAAGATTCAGAACAAAAAGTGTCTGAATCATCTCAAAAGAAGCTATAATACAAATCTTGGTCTGTTGATAATAAATGAAAGTTTACTCCTCTTGGAGAATCTTTGGAATCAGCCATGAGAACTCTACTAGCTAATAACATCATATCTTTGCCTGAGATCCAACAATATGATCTTGATCCTAAGCCGAAATGGTGGAGAGAGAATGAATTTTGTGATTTCCATCAAGGTAAAGGTCGTGAAACTAATAACTACTTGCAATTGAAGCATATCATTCAAGACAAGATTGATAGTGGAGAAATCATGATTGATAATCCTAAAAGCAATAATGATCACATAGCATTCACCAAACCATTTCCAAAGCATAGCCAAGGAGATTCATCTTCTCAGCCTAATGTGGGTGCTAAGGTCAATTATGCCTATCCTAGAAATAATATTTTTATCAATATGGTTGAACCAAGCCTATTCGAGCGTTGCAATGTCATCACAATTGTAAGAAGAGATAGAGAAAATCAATCAGCTAACGCAGTTACTCAATCAAAAGCTCAGGCACACCTACAAGGACAAATCCTAGATCAATCAAATGTCCCTAAGGTGCCTTTCAATCTGTCTTCCACTTCTAAATAGAGGGCAACATCTAAATCTTCAAATCCTAACAGACACGAGGCCTACTTCATACAGTATTGTTCAACAACTCCAACATACTAATGCTAAAATCTCCATGTTTGAGTTGCTTCGAATATCTCCAGCTCATAGAGCCATTCTAGACAAAGCTTTGCTTGGATCCAATGTTCCTGATAACCTTGATTTAGATAGATTCCAGGCTATGGTTGGTCATCTTACGTCTCCACAGTATATATCCTTTTCAGAGGATGATGATAACTCCTTGAGTCATCCACATAACCAGCCCTTGCATATTGAAGTCTTTATCCAAAACCATCGTGTCAAATGTGTGTTGATAGATGGAGGCACCGGTCTGAACATTTGTTCTTACAACTTGATCACACAATTGGGATTTTCAGAAACAACCATTGATCCTAGAAATAAAATAACTATCAAAGCATATGATGAAGAAGAGAGATCCTCCAAGGGAACAATTGTCTTTCCTATCAGAATAGGTCCTATCATCAGAGATACTATATGCCAAGTTCTTGATATACCTTTGGCTTACAACATCCTTCTAGGGAGACCCTGGATACATGAGATGATAGCTATTCCTTCTACATACCATTGCAATACCCCAAAAATGGGCTATAAGTTCATTAATCTCCTATATCAACAATTCGAATGAAATCAACATCAAAGTCCTAATCTAAGGCACATCTAAACATCATCGAATCACAATTGATTATCTTAAATTCTGCATCGGGGAATATTCCTAGCAATATTCCTAATTATCTTAATTATTTTTAATTTAATGATTATTTGGCGATAAATCACATTTATCCTAAGTTTGATTAATTGAATATTTTCATATTTAATTAATTAGATTTAATATCTTGCCACTTAATTATTTAATTAAATTTAATTCTATCTCTTATTAATTGTATTATTTAATTTTGACAATAAATCTAATATCCTATGAATAATTGATTAAATTCTTATTTAATTGATTAAAGCAAGTTGTCATTATTTAATAATATAGTTTTTAATAAAAGTTTGATAAAAAAGTTAATTAACCCATAAATTAATTATTTTATTTCAAAAATCAGTTAAGTTGAGAATAAATCACTTTATATATTTATTAAATCATAATTATCCATGTGCATATTCAAGGACCAGTTAAACTCAAATTGGAAAATCAATGCAAGTTGTTAGCTTTTTGAAACTCAACATCTTTTTGAGTTTTAAGTTGATCTAAACTTCTAATTCAAGTTGAACTGTGCTTTTGCATGATTTTTGTGACTTAATTATCTAATATTTAAAAATAACTCAAAAATCAACCTGAGTTATTTGAGTGATTTATGGATTTTTCTCATGCACCTCCAAAGCCTTGGATTTCTATAAAACCAAGGCTCAGCTCTTCATAATTCATATCTTGAAAATTGCAAACTTACTCTACAGGAATCATAGCATATCAGATTTGGAGAATTTGCACAATTGGAGCTTGAAAGATAAATTTGAGGATTCAAAGCTTTGTGAGATCAATTTCAAATTCATAGCTTTCATATTATTGTTAGAATTTTCATTCTCGTATCATATCATTTCTAGATTAGCATTGCATATCAATTTTCATATTATCATAGATTTCATATCATTTTTCATATCATTGCATAGAAAATCCAAAAAAATATAGATTAATTGCATTCATATTTCATATCAGTTTTGCATTCAAATCCTTCATTTAGGTGTCGTCTAGGTCACTGATCTCAATAAAAATATGAGAAAATTAATCTCGCACCTACTAGAAGGCAGTAAATCGCTTGGTTAGAATAGATTTCAATTTTGCATGATTTTGATTATAGCTAACCTCTAATGTTTTACTGAAGTGTTGTGTCTACAGATCAGGTACAATTTTCACACACACATTTCTGGCGCCCACCGTGGGGCCTTGAAATGGGTTTCCAATTCAATTCTATCAATTTCTATCTTTTTCTCCTCATTTTCTATGCAAAAATATGATTTTTATTTTTTGTTCGTGCAATCTTCGTATGAGTTTCTGAAAAAAGTCGTATGATTTTGAACCCACTGTCATATGACAGTTGATTGAGTATCATTTCATCAGGCACCCACTATCATTTGGAAGCTGGATTATTGTTTCATCATACACCCATTGTCGTACAAGTTTCTGGACTGTCATCTGGGAGTAGACCCACTGTTGTACGAGTTTCAGCATCAGGTTTCAAATGTCATCTGGTAACAGACCCACTGTCCTACGAGTTTCGGTACCAGATTTCAATTGTCATTTCATTTTTGCAGGTAGTTCGTCAGATTTGATTTTTGGATTTTGACTGACAGCTAACCCTAACAATTGAAATTTACTATTTCTGATTGATTTCTGCTAGTTTTGATTGGAAAAAGTGCAAGAATTGCTCAAAATCAGGTAAACATCTACTAAGCACATTGCGAGGATCTCAGGTATTCCACTTGTGTTGATAATATTTTGATTTGGGGCTTAAAATAAATCTCTTGTGTGTCTAGCTTGGGTGATTCTTTTCATGCTTTTGTTCTACACACTTGCATAATTGATACTAGGTTGTGACCCCTTAAGGATTCATTAAGTAGTCTCAAATACTTGTGATTGATCTTGATTACTATCTTGGGTTATTGGACTCGCTAATCTGCCAGCCCCTCATTCCGCCCTGTGGTTGCAATCTCAGCACCATAAAGGGGAGGGGTCAATAGGACAGAAGTGTTAAGTGTTCCACTTGGCAACCCTTTTGTGCTTTTAGGAACTCACTTGTTTTCTAAGTTGGGGACTCATTTTCAGCTTGTGTGAGGTGTTAAGTGTTCCACCTTGTGGACTCATCTCATATTCGCTTTAAGCGTTAAGTGTTCCTCTTTTTTCTTTTTGGATACTTTTGGTAGATTTTCTTTTGGAAACATACATCTATGCTCACATAGTAATTAGGCCCTATGAACACTATTCGTGATTCTTGAGAGATTGGATTCCCAGTGAAATCCTTCTTGATGATAGAATCCTTGTAGGTAGGGAGGATACTTAGTGCATTTCACATTCAACTCGGTTAGTGCATCTTCTCTTATTGATCAATACATTCTCTCCCTAGAGAGGTTGATAGATCACATGGGGTAGACATCATGAGCTTTGGTGAATCAAAATTGGTTAGTGCATCTTCCCTTATTGATTGATACATTCTCTCTCCGGAGAGGTTGATAGATCACGTGGGGTTGATATCATAGACCTTGGTGAAGCAAAACTTTGTCTTAGCATGTCAAATTTATCTGTCTGCTTTGTTTGGGTTAAAAGTGAAGAGGCATCAAAACCTTGGATCTGGAGCCAAGTCCCCTTGTGGTATACTACTGTGAGTCATCTTTAGAGAGGGTTAATCGTAGTGGACATTCCCTTCACAGGGAAAACTACATTGACAAAACCTCAAGTGGTAATAGCCATTTTCACTGTGGTAGTGACAACTGCTATATAAATGTCCTTATGGAAGAAATCTCCACAAGTATGGTTCATTATTGGGTTGTTAGATCTCCCTAGCAGCTCCTAAAGATTAAGTTCTCAAATTGTGTCAAAACCCTGGTGCGCCGGGATTGGAGTTCACCCCTTTGGATCATAAAAGTTGCAGAGTCAAACCATTACTAAAAACCCTAGCGAGGCCAAATTTTCATTTTATAGGGTATATGTGCGTTATTGCAAAACATTTTTGGAACATACACAAATAGCACTTCTGAGGATTAGAATGAATAAGTCACTTGATTGTTCATGCGCAAGGTTGCTTTTGCCCTTGTTCATTATTTTCAGACATGCTTGAAATCACTTGCTTGCTATTTTTCATGCTTGTTTATCTATCTGGTTACTGAAAATGAACAAATCTATTACAATCCTCAAATCTGGACAATACAATTTGCAAACAATTCAAATCTGAAAACTCAAAATTTGCAAAATCTAAAGTAAAATCCTTTTCTGGAGTCAAAAGTCATCTCAGGAGGTCAGAAAGTCATACAAGTTTCCATCAAGTGTCATTTCATTACAACCCATCTGTCGTATGATTGAGTACCCAGTGTCATACGAGTTTCCATGCCAGCAAATTCTCAAAGTCAAAATCTTGCAACTATCGTATGAGTTTTGCAACTGTCATTTCATTGCTACCCAACTGTTGTATGAGATTTTCAACTATCGTTTCATTGATACCCAACTATCGTATGATAACCAACCCAGTGTCGTATGAGTTTTGATGCCAAAAAATTCTAAGAGTCAAAATCTTCCTTGCAATTGTCGTACGAATTTTGCAACTGTTGTTTCACAGCATACCCACTATCGTATGAGTCTGTAGAGTGTCGTTTGGGAAATTTTTGAAAGTTGTCAAAACATAGTAAAAAATGCTAGATATTTAGCTTTTTCAGCCTAATTTCAGAACCTTTCAAATGAATCACTGTGTCAGGAACAGAGCAGTAGCTATTGAGAATCCAATCATTTTCCTAAAGTGGCCTTTTGAATCTGATTCAGCCTTCTGTTTAATCATCTTTATCATCTCGTGTCAAAACCTTGTCATAAATATCAATCTTCAATCAATCAATCATCAAAATGACTAAGTGTTGTGATATCTTGTCTTCTATCTTTTGGGAACCTACCCATACATCCAAGGCACAGTATACTTCATCCACGTCTAATCAAATCTTCAAATCAATCAAACCTTGACAAGGTTGCGTCTTCTGATCATTTTGATTCAATTCATTCTTCGGTTATCTGGATCTTTTTTTTTTGTTTCACTTGAGGTGAATGGTGGAGACTAGAGCTTCCTCTCACAAGAAATCTATCACCACTCTCCAAACTCCAAGTCTTAAGCAACTCATCAATTTTGGTCTTTACGAGGATGACGGTCTTGGCAACTATCGATTGAAATCTGGTTACATACCTCCTCCATCAATTCACAGAGGTACTCAACATACCCCTCATCAATCTAATCTAGGGAGTCCACAAACTCCTACCATGTCTCAAGTAGGGACAAATTTTGGCTCTCAAAGAGCTCAATCTCAACATGGTGCAGATCAGGAACCCACACCTGAAGAAATTGCTCAATATCAAAATGATGATAACTTCAAACGAATGATGAAGCATTTCTTGAAAGAAGATAGAGAAGCATACTTTTTACAACTAGCTCATCAAGGAGCTAAACTTCCTCCCAACTTTAATGTTGAAGATATTATTACGCATGAGGAAGAAACTCCACTCATAGCTATGATGAAATAGATACATGCTTTATAAGTCAAATTTAATAGCCTTGAGAAAGAAAAGGAACCCAAAGATTTCTCCATGGAAGCTCTATGCCCTTTTCCTTTTGACAAAAACTTGTATATGCCACCATTTCCAAAAAGAGTGGAGATGCCAAAGTATGATAAGTATGATGGACACTCTGATCCTCAAGATCATGTTAGAGATTTTTGTATGCAATCCATGGAATTCATGCATGAACCGACCTATGTGATGCATCTTTTTCCTAGATCTCTAGGAGGAGCATCCATTTAGTGGTTTTCAAGATTGCCTCCTACGATCAAGACGTTTAAGGAATTGATTAAATTTTTCTACCAGTAATACTCCTACAATATTCAACATCGCATCACCATGATTGATATTTGTAATCTCAAGCAATATCTAGGAGAATCATTCCTAACTTTCCTCAAGAGGTGGTGAAAGAAGTTCTCTCTATATGCTAGACCAATTCCTGAAATGGAGAAACTTGAAATCTTTATCAATAACCTTGTTCTAGAAATCAATTATCCCTTACAAATGCAAGATCATACATCTTTTGACAAGATGGTGGATAATGCTATCAAGATCGAAAAAGTGCTTGTAAAAAAAGGAGAAATCACACTTCAAAAAGACAAGTACGAATCTGGATGCAGTTCTAAAGACAAGAACAAAAATTAGAACAAGAACAAAGGCATCATCACAGATGGCATTGTTGACACTATCTGTGCCCCATCAGAGGCACCAGCCTACAATCTCACTCTTGGCACTCAAGCCATTAAAGCTTCAGAACAAAAGTCTTCTCAACCATCTCAAAGGAAGCCAAAATACAAAAAATGGGATAAACATCAAAAATTTAATCCTCTAGGAGAGTCTTTAGAATCAGCTATGAAAACTCTATTGGCTAATAACATCATCTCTTTACCACCAATCCGACCGAATGCTCAGGACCCCAAACCAATATGGTGGAAGGAAAATGAATTCTGTGATTTCCATCAGAGTAAAGGTCACAAAACTAGTAGTTGCTATCACTTGAAGCATACCATTCAAGATCTAATTGATAGTGGAGACATCACAATTGACAATCCCATGAGCTATAATGATCATACAACATTCACAGAACCATTTCTGAAACATGGTAAAAAAGTTTCAACTTCTCAACCTAATATGGGGGCAAAAGTCAACTATGCCTACCCTGGAAATAACACTGTAATCAATATGGTTGAACCATGTCTCTCTGAAAGTTGAAATGTCATCACAATCATATGAAGAGATAGAGATCATTCCTTAGCTAACGTAGTTACTCAATCAAAAGCTCAAATGCATCTGAAAGGACAAATCCTAGATTCATCAAATGTCCCTAAGGTGCCCTTCAATCTTTTATTTTCTTCTAAATAGAAGGTTGTTTCCAAATCTTCCAATCAAAAGGATACAAGGCCTACATCTTATATAATTGTTCAACAACTCCAACACACTAATGTGAAAATCTCCATGTTTGAGTTGCTTCGAATATCTCCAGCTCATAAAGCCATTCTTGATAAAGCTTTGCTTGGTTCCAATGTTCCTGATGACCTTGATTTAGACAGGTTCCAGACTATGGTTGGACATCTTACATCTCCACAATATATCTCCTTTTTAGAGGAAGATGACAACTCCTTGAGTCACCCACATAATCAGCCTTTTCATATAGAAGTCTTGATCCAGAACCGTAGAGTCAAATGTGTGTTGATAGATGGGGGCGCTGGCCTAAATATTTTTTCTTACAGCTTGATCACACAATTGGTATTTTTAGAATTGGCTATTGATTCTAGAAAAAAAAAAACTATCAAGGCCTATGATGAACAAGAAAGATCTTCTAAAGGCACCATTTTCTTACCTATCAGAGTGGGTCCAGTTATCAAAGATACCATCTGTCAAGTGCTTGATCTACCTTTGGCCTACAACGTCCTTCTAGGGAGACCATGGATACATGAAATGCAAGCTATTCCTTCTACATACCATCAATGTTTGAAGTTTCCTTAGTAGAGGTTACTATCCCTATAGATCTAAATACAACTTGCAACACCTTGAAGGAAAGTGCAGATAAGCTTGTACCTAATAATAGAGAATCTTCCATTGAACCAACTAAAGAAGCATCCACATCTAAAATGGAAGATCTTGCAAAAGAGGTTAATATCAAAGAAAATAGTATGGGAGAATATACTATCAAGCCAGTCTTATCTTTGAAATCTCTCCCTATCTCACCTAAGTCTTATGGGAAATCTTTGAAACAATCCAAACCAAACTCTAAAGAACCTCTTGAAGCATATAAAAAGAATTTTGTAGTAGAACAAGTATCCAAGCAAGAATTTGAAGAGGATGAGGCTGTGCTATCATGGCTATACAAAGATGAACCTGAATCTCAAGTTGTTCAAACTGGTGACTCTGTAGTCTCCAAACTCCCTTCCAAGTCATATGGTCCAAGAGATAAATTAATAGCTAAGATGGGATATTCAGGTAAAGGACCTCTAGGAATCAAAGGAAAAGGTCTTGAGATACCTCTCCCACATACTGGTAGAGAAAATAAAAACAAAGTTGGCTTAGGCTTTAAAAAGAAACCCTATCACCTCAAAGGTAATTGCTCTCATGTCATAGAGTAGATTTCACCAGGAGAACCTCTTCTTAAGAAAGAAGAAACAAAACCATCCGATAGTGATTCAGATAGTTCAGAACTCATCCCCTATGAAAAATTGCCTAAAGAGATCAAAGACCTTCTTGATGATAAAGATGATCCTGTCAAAATAATTAATGTAGTAGACACACAAGAACCTACTATCAATCAAGAGATAGTTGCAACACAAGAACCAACTAATCTCAAAAACAATCAAGAAGAGGGAAGTGGTAGTGATTCTGAGATAGATTCTCATGAGTATGAATACAAATCAGAATCGGAGGGTAACCCTTCTTAGGGTATTCACCCTGACCTTACTCATGTTCTAAGATTTCCTAGAGATCCTGAATCAGAAGATGAATCTAATGACTATGAATGGGGAGTCATCCCAGAACCAGATGAGCTTATCATAGATAAACATGTTGATGTTATTCACTAATATGCACCTCAAACCAATGTAAGTCTAGAGAGAAATGATGAACCTATCGAGTCTGATCCACCTATGGCCGAATTGGACTCCCATGATGACATTGAGCCTATTCACGAATTGAATGTCTTAAGTTGTAGTATCACCTTTGAACTTGCACATTAGGTTAGGACCAATGATGACAGATCCATATCCGTAAACACTATCTCCCAATCTTTCCCTACTTTGACTATCAAATATCCAGAACTTATTGATCAAACCTCCATGAATCTGAGCCATGGTATTTATGCCTTCCCAAATGAATATGCCCTTTCTTGCTACCTCAATTTAGTTGAGCCTATGAGTACTTCCATCAGTGAACTAAGCGTTAGCATGACCGAGTCGGACATCAAATATCTTAGTCAGAAAAACAAGAATAAAAAGAAAAAGAAAAAGAGTTCTGAGGGTGAAAACCACTTTGTGGCAGTCTCAGAACCTAAAAAAGTAAAAATAAAAGATGTATCCAAAGGCAAAAACCTCTCTAAGGTGCCTAAGGATGAGATATTTGATGTCCTTCCAAGTCATTTATAGGACAGATCTCCAGTTCTAATTGAGCGCACTCAATCCATCAATTTGGGTACAACAGAGGAACCACAATTGGTACATGTAGCACAATCATTATCAGAAGAAGAGAAGCAAAAATTTACAACATTCCTAATAGAGAAGAAGATCAACTTTGCATGGAAATATTCAGATATGCCAGGATTGGATCCCAATCTTATAATGCATCATTTATCTATTGCTCCAAATGTCAAACCTGTCAAGCAAAAATTGAGAAAGATGCATCCTCATGTTGCACTCTTGGTAAAAGCTGAATTAGAGAAGCTCCTAAATGCCGGATTCATCTGAGTTATTGACTATGTAGAGTGGATCTCTAATATTGTACCTATTTCTAAACCAGATGGGTCAATCAGAGCATGCACAGACTTTAGAGATGTGAATAGAGCATGCCCTAAGGATGATTTTCCACTACCTAACATTGATATGATAGTGGACATGACTGCGGGTTTCGAGATGTATTCCTTAATGGATGGTTTCTCTGGATATAACCAAATAAAAATTTCTCTAGAGGACCAAGAGAAAACTACTTTCACATGTGCATGGGGCACCTTCTGTTGGAATGTCATGCCATTTGGGCTTAAGAATGCTGGAGCTACATATCAAAGAGCGATGACATCTATTTTCCATGACATGATGCATCAAACCATGGAAGATTATGTTGATGACACATTGGCAAAATCTATGATTAGGACTGAACATTTAAAGGACTTGAGCATGATCCTAGATAGAATGGAAAATTTTAGTCTCCGACTAAATCCTAAGAAGTGTGCTTTTGGTGTCACTTCTGGAAAGCTCTTAGGATACATAGTTTCAAAGAAGGGCATTGAAGTTGACCCAGCTAAATTCAAGGCTATAATAGAGATGCAACCTCCCATGAATATCAGTCAAATGAGGACGTTGCAAGGAAGAGTTCAATCTATCAGAAGATTCATATCACAGCTAGCGGACATATCACAGCCTTTTACAAAAACATTACATAAAGGTGTGACCTTTGCATGGAATGAAGAATGTGAGAACAACTTTAACCATATCAAGAAGTATCTATCAAATCCGCCTATCTTGATGCCTCCTATTTATGGGAAGCCATTGATCTTATATGTCTCTGCAATAGCCACATCACTGGGGGCATTGCTAGCGCATCATGATGAAGAGAAAAAGGAAAGAGCCATTTATTATATAAGTAGAACATTGGTGGCATATGAAAAGAACTATTCTATGATTGAGAAAGCTTGTCTCAATGTGATCTTTGCATCACAAAAATTGAGACACTACATGTTAGCTCATACCACACAATTGGTAGCTAAAATTGATCCCCTCAAGTACCTACTAAGCAAAGCTGCCCTCACAGGTAGATTAGCTAAATGGGTTATGCTCTTAAGTGAATTTGACATTGAATACATGGAAAGAAAAGCTATAAAAGGATAGGTTATTGCTGATCAACTAGCAGATGCACCCATGTTTGATGATACACCAATGCAAATGGAATTTCCAGACTCCTCTATTATGCACCTATCTTCTAGAGAATGGCAATTGTTCTTTGATGGCTCCTATACATAGAATGGATCTAGAGTAGGCATATTGTTCATAACTCCTCAAGGATAATCCATCCCAAAAGCATTCAGACTAAAGTTCCCCTACAAAAACAATATTGCAGAATATGAAGCCCTTTTGAATGGTATGAAAATAGCAATTGAATGGAGAGTAACAGAGCTACACATTCATGGAGACTCTCAACTTGTTATTCATCAAGTCAATGATGTGTACCAAACTAAAGATGAAAAGCTCATTCCTTACAAGAGAATGGTAGATGATCTTAAGAAATATTTCATATCTATCACATTTGAGCAAATTCCTAGAATGAAGAACAAGGCTGCCAATGCAATGGCAACACTATCTACGTTATTACAGTAGCCTGAACATGAGCTATGCTACGAGTTCTTGGTGGAAGCACTATCTTATCCTGCATATGAATCCCCTAAAACCCGCATGATCTACACTGTTGTAGGTCATGATTCATCCTGATATAAAAACCTATTTTCCTATCTCCAAGACCAAATCATCCCCGATACCTTCAACCGTCATGAAAAGAGATACCTTATCCATAATGCCTCCCAATATGTCATCATTGGTAATGATCTATACAAACGAGGTCTAGATGGTATGCTTCTTAGATGTTTAGAATGAGAAGATTCTCAACGTGCATTAGAGGAAGTCCATGATGGTATTTTTGGGTCACACTCGAATGATTTAACACTAGCTCAAAAACTTATTAGGGCTGGGTACTATTGGCCTGAAATGGAGAAAGAGGCTATCAAATTTGCTAAGAATTGTCAAAAGTGTCAAGTACATGGCAACCTAATTCATGCTCCAGGGAGGGATATAATCCCCTTTACAACATAATGGCCTTTCCATCAATGGGCATTTGATCTTATCGGGATGATTCATCCTCATTCTTCTAACAGACATACCCATATAATCACAGCCAGAGATTATTTTACAAAATGGGTAGAGGTGGTCCCTTTGACACAAGCAACAGGGAAATAGATATCTATGTTCATATTAAACTATATCATATGCAGATATGGGATACCTCATTCCATAATCATAGATAACGGTCGGTAATTCAAGAATAAAGACCTAGATGATCTATGTGCCAAATTCAAGATCACCCAACATTGATCTTCTATCTACTATCCTCAAGGGAATGGCCAAGCAGAGGTTTCTAACAAAAATCTATTGAAGATCTTGCACAGAACAGTAAACAAAACTGGTAGAGACTGGCATCTCATGATTAATCCAGCTCTATGGGCCTACAAAACAAGTATCAGAACACCTACTGGGGCTACACCTTTCACTTTAGTTTATGGGTCTGAAATGGTACTGCCTATTGAGGTTGAAATCCCATCACTCCGAATTAGAATGCATGGTCTAGTAATTGATGATGACTATAGAGTGTCTAGGTTACAAGAACTAGAACTACTAGATGAGCGTAGACAAGCAGTGTATGATCATCTTAGAGTATATCAGAAGAGAATGTCTAGAGGCTACAACAAGAAAGTCAGACATAGAGAATTTCAGGTTGGCGATCTAGTCTTGAGAGAAAATACTAAAAATCAATCCCATCGAGAATGCAAGGGGAAGTTCAAACCCAACTGGCTGGGTCCCTTTTTCATCACTACTACTTTTGGCTTTGGTACCTATCAACTCTCAATGATTGAAGGAGAATAGCTCTGAGAACCAATCAACGTTCTCCATCTGAAGAAATTCTACACCTAAGGCATTCAGTCTATGGTAAAATGTCTTGAAAAAATCTTTAAAATTGGAAAATGTCCTGAAAAAATGAACATCTTGGTGAAAACCTAGCAAATAGGCACCTTGATGATTCACAAAAAAATAAAAAAATATCAAAAGTACAAAAAAAAAAATTTGAAAATATCAAAATTACAAAAATAAAAATAAAAATTGAAAAAATGAAAAATACAAAAAAAATGAAAAAGAAAAAAAGTGCCTTGGTGAAAACCTAGAAACAGGTGCCTTGGTAGCAAAAATAGAATCTCTACCAAGGTGGTGAAAACCTAGCAAACGGGTGCCACTTGTTTCAAAATGCTCCATCTATCAGTGTAATCTTGGTCTTTCCCAGCTTTCAATCTTGCTTTAGTTTGTACATATATCCCGATTTGTTTCTGCATTTCCAGTTTTTAATAAGTCGATTTGTCCACCAATCTACTCAAGCATCTGTATCCTATCAATGTTCACACTTGGGGGCAATCAATGTCATATCCTATGGTCTCCAATGTATCTTAGACGTATCATATCCATTCAAAGTCCTTTGAAGCTTCATTTGAGTCAGTCAAGTCTATCTCGTCTCCAGAAAGGATTTTGCATCTACAACAACGTAATCAAACATCAACCTGAAAATGATCTATGCTTTTCATGCTTTTATCTCCTTGTATGCTTACTGATTCACATTGAGATTTTTGCATATTGTGTCCCTTCGGACCATTCGATGATGTCCTTTACAGGATTTAGAGAGTGATGACTGGGGGCATAATCTTTTTTTTGTCTTCTGCTTGTACGTGAAAATCTAACAACTTTGGAAATTTTGGATTGAAATGGTGTTCAACTGTAAGAGCCTCCATCTTGAATTGGATAGCCATGCATACCTCAACCATTGATAACTAGAAAATTCAAGGAAGTATTGATCTAACTATTGTCTTTTTGAGTGATTTCTTTCTCCTATTGTGAAATGTGATCTTACCTAAGGATGTGAATGATAAAGGGTCACTACGGGTAATTCACATTGGATTTAGAATGATCTCTTGACTGTTTGACATGTTTGAATGCAAGGCATATTCAGGTCATCATGACATTTATGTTTTGATGCTTATACAAATTGCTATATCAAAATGGACATGATATTCAAGTCATCCTGACATTTATGCCTTGGTGCTTATATCTAATCTGACATTCTGAAAATAAAATCAATATTCATATATCCATGGTTGTTGACCAGTGGGTGTTGTATTAATTCTTGTGCATACAAATCGATATTCATATGTCTATGGTTTCATAGCTAGTGGGCATTGTATTGGTTTATCCGGTTACCTAAAAGCTCAATGATGATAACAAATCAACATATGATCAGTGAGTAGGTCCTAGGTCTTAAGTTGCATTTCATTTTGCATGTCTCTTTGCATTTTGCATGTTGCATGATCTCACAACTATTTGGAAACACTTCAAAGCTTAAACAATTCTTCATATCAATTCTTCGCATCTAACGAGAGCTGAGTCTCACTTGAAGGTCTCTTCATCAAACTGCAAGCAGTAACCCTCTAGGGTTAAACATCCTTTTGACATAAGACTGAGTACTTGTCTTCATCAACCTACACAAACATATCATGTGTATCACTGCATTTACATCTTATATCATTATCATTTGTTACATTACATTACATTCATGGCATAATCATAAATCATACATACATCTTTTTCAATTAAATTTGCATAACATCCATACATATGAAAGAAATCATTGCATTGCATCAATCCATACATACATTCTACACTAATCATAGCATAAGCATAGCATGATATCATCATAAATCCACATCATGACAAGTACAAATGAAGTCACAATCAAAATATTGATCTCATATATATCAAAAATCTTGAAATGTGTCAAGGGTGCACTACTGGCACAATGTACAAAAGAATGAGCTCCAAAAAGCTATCAGAATCAGAATGGTATATCAGTGATCAAAAAGAATAGATTATATCAAAACATGACCATAGGAATCAACTCTCAGCATGCTCCTTGGTATCTGGTGGAGGAGGCAGTGGTGCATCTGGTATGACCTCTACCCTCGGTGCCCTAGCTCCCTCGGAGGCTGCCATGTACTCAGAGTATGTAGGTACTCTCTGCTCAGCAGGAACAATAGCATAGTATGCAGACACATAATAGGAGGCCCGTGAGGTCTGATGGGTCACCTCTATCTGTAGTCTCCAAACCTCTGAGTGAAGCTCTACATGAAGCTCAGTGTGATGTCTGTCTACCTCCCGAAACCTCTCCTCCCATCTGGCACTTTGTACCTTCAGGTCCTAGACCTGAGCTTTGAGCTGTCTAATCATCTCTGATGAGGTGAGAGGAACAATAGGCTCTACTACAGCTGCTGGCATCTCTGTATCCTATGCTGGCTGCTCTGGCTACTATCCAATGGTCTCTGATCTATGCACCTTATGATGTCTAACCTCTGCACCCAAATCAAAAGTGGTGTCTACCTATGTGGGATCTACATCACCACCTGCCAACTGCTCACCTGCCAACACCTCATCTATCACACTGACACTACCCAAAGTACCCCTCTCACCCCTGGATCATCTATGTGACCCTGTGGAAGTACCTATGGGAGAAGTAGAAGGAAAAGGAGGCCTCATATGCCCAGATGATCTCTGCAATGGAGCTGTCGCTCTTTGTCTAGGTGGTGTAGGATGAACTACCTATGGTCTTGGGCCCTATACCATAGGAGCACCTGTAACATCCATCACCTCCTCCATGGAGGGTATCAACTCCGTAGGATCTAAGAATCTATGAATGGGATGATCTGCAAGCCACACAATGTATCCATCTGTCACTCCTGCATCGACAACCTGTGGTCAGTAGTCCTAATCTCTTCCTATAATGGCACTATACTCCTCTTCACATAAGGAATATGAGAGCCTCAGTGTCCATCTGAGCCTGATCTCATGTATAATGCGAGCATATGCAGTGTACTCTCATGGGGTATCCTATCTGCATCCATACTGACACCACACTCTGCTAATCAAAAATCTCTCCAAAATAGTGGGAGAGAAGCCAATAAGCACTTGACTCTGAAAAAGAAAACTATACTACTCCCTCGCATTGGGCCAGACCTCTATCTACAAATATGGCCTCCAATGAACAAAAGTCATGTCATCTAGACATCACCGAAAGTACTTGGTATGACCCATACAGACCTGTGTGACATAACCAGCATATGTATATATCACTAGCTCCTGTGGCTGTCGCTGTGTCTGAAAAATTGGTCTCAATACTGGGATATGCTCCCAGGTCCATATCTGTAATACAAGAGCTCCTGAAGCAAAGCTCTTGCAATCTTGATAAATGATCTCATGCATCTCTGAAAACATGTGTGCCAAGAGGCACTGACCCCAGGCAAGCTCAGTGGGCATGGCCATAAGCAGTGCTACCATCGGAGCCCATCCCATCAAAAAGCCATTCTGCTGACGGCTTAGCATGATAAGCTCCCCGATCATACCAATAATAATGCACTCTAAACGGTGCGTCTGACCATATCACTATACAAGGGTCTCCCACGAAATGGACCCTGTCAACTATGTATCATCTCCAACCAAATGCCTAAAGGCACGAAGACCACCCTAACCAGAACTCACATACTCAGGATGCCGACTGCTATGAAATGGAATGCACAGTATCCTATAGACGTCTTTTGGAGTCACGGTCATCTCTCTAGTAGGTAAATGAAACGTCTGTGTCTCCGAATGGAATCTCTCAATCAAGGCAGTCAAAAGGCCATGATTTACCCTAATGTCAGGTAAATGAATCAAATACTTGAATCCACAGGCAACAAGATGAACCCTCATCGCGTCCGGAAGCATGACACATAATCTTTGGGTAGCAGGGTATGAATGTCAAACGTGTACATCTGGATATGTCACCTATATCATAAAAAATAGGGCATTCTATCAAAAATTGGGTTCAATAACAGGCTAATAGTACAGAAATTGGACAGTCAGGTACTTCAAAAGGTAGGTCAACCAGTCAGATATCAGCATCAGGCATTAGAAAAGTTAAAATTTGGCTCTAAAAGTCAATTTTCAACACTCTATTTTTCATACGACAGTCCAGACTGGGATCAAATGTCGTACGACACTCTACAATATACCAAATGACACTCCATGGTCATACAACACTGCACCCAGGATCATACGAGTTTCGAGGGACCCAGTGAAATGTCGTACGACACAAGGGTCCCTCTCATATGACACTTAGGTGGACTTGAAATGAAAAAGGAAATTCAAATGAAGTGTTGTACGAGTCTGGGTTGAGACTCGTACAAGTTTTCAAACATTTAAAAATTAAAAAAGCAAAACATGTATGAAAAAAAATTAAAAAATGCTAGGAACATGAAAAATTTGCATTTTCAGAGGGGCACAGAGGTCCACCTACCGGATGTCCATACTGTCAGGGATCTGGTATCTCTGGCTGCACTTAAATCGATGTGAACTCACAAGAACCTTTAGATCTTGTTGTTCTACCATTTTCTTGCTTAGAGGGCTCTGCACAATTTCCAAAGTCAAATGGTTGAAATGAATTGAAAATGACCCTTCAGGCCTTTATATAGCATTTGACCTAATTTTCAAAAGTGCTCTATTTTTCATAAAAATTGCACCCCTACCTAATTTTGACATTCTAAATCCATTTTGGGGATCAAAATTCAAATCTGAGATCGTTTAATATGTCAAAATCATGACTTAAAATTTTTTGGGCCTAGGACGGTCTACTACTTGCATATTCGACTTTCGATCATCACAGAAATCCAGTATTCAACTTAATTGATTATCTTACATCAAACTATCAAAATTTCAACTTGGTCAACTATGGTCAACTCATGGTTTAACCTAGTCAAACTTGGTCTTTTCGAACCTTCCAACAATGCAGAATGCATTCTTGAACGTCTATAACCACTTTTCCAATCAATTAACATACTTCTGAACTCTCAACGTTGACTTTTCTTGTCAGATTTCAATTTTAATCCCGAAGGGGGCATGGTATTACACATCATTCAAAGTCTGTAATCAAATTTGAAATCATATCTTCCTCAGTAATCAAGACAACAATCACGTCTAGTTACTGATTCATAAAAAAAAAGACCTCATAGCTCGGGGCAAATCTATCATCACTTGGGGCATATCAGATTCATCAAGATCCATATCAATCTGGTATTCTCCTAATCTTGTAAACTGTATCAGTTTTTGCAAACATCAGATCATAGTGTTCTTTCCTTGGTTCTTCGGCAACTGAAGGATTCAGATGTGATACCTGCTAGTTCTGCTAAGACAATCGAGTCTAGAACCAGTCACTCACTTCTTAGCAATCCTAAGGTTTGGAATTAGGCATTTTGACACTTTTTCACAATCATAGGTTCATTTTCTGTTATAGTGAACATTATCTTTGGTCATTCAGGACCTATTATCTCCGTATCAAATCAATTATCAATTTCAAACATCAGTTTCATATCTTTATCAAACACAGACTATCTTTGAACCACTGCACTTTGCACAGTAATTCAAAGAGGGGAAAAATGTAATACCCCAAAAATGGGCTATAAGTTCATTAATCTCCTATATCAACAATTCGAATGAAATCGACATCAAAGTCCTAATCTAAGGCACATCTAAACATCATCGAATCACAATTGATTATCTTAAATTCTGCATCGGGGAATATTCCTAGCAATATTCCTAATTATCTTAATTATTTTTAATTTAATGATTATTTGGCGATAAATCACATTTATCCTAAGTTTGATTAATTGAATATTTTCATATTTAATTAATTAGATTTAATATCTTGCCACTTAATTATTTAATTAAATTTAATTCTATCTCTTATTAATTATATTATTTAATTTTGACAATAAATCCAATATCCTATGAATAATTGATTAAATTCTTATTTAATTGATTAAAGCAAGTTGTCATTATTTAATAATATAGTTTTTAATAAAATTTTGATAAAAAAGTTAATTAACCCATAAATTAATTATTTTATTTCAAAAATCAATTAAGTTGAGAATAAATCACTTTATTTATTTATTAAATCATAATTATCCATGTGCATATTCAAGGACCAGTTAAACTCAAATTGGAAAATCAATGCAAGTTGTTAGCTTTTTGAAACTCAACATCTTTTTGAGTTTTAAGTTGATCTAAACTTCTAATTTAAGTTGAACTGTGCTTTTGCATGATTTTTGTGACTTAATTATCTAATATTTAAAAATAACTCAAAAATCAACCTGAGTTATTTGAGTGATTTATAGCTTTTTCTCATGCACCTCCAAAGCCTTGGATTTCTATAAAACCAAGGCTCAACTCTTCATAATTCATATCTCGAAAATTGAAAACTTACTCTACAGGAATCATAGCATATCAGATTTGGAGAATTTGCACAACTGGAGCTTGAAAGATAAATTTGAGGATTCGAAGCTTTGTGAGATCAATTTCAAATTCATAGCTTTCATATTATTGTTAGAATTTTCATTCTCGTATCATATCATTTCTAGATTAGCATTGCATATCAATTTTCATATTATCATAGATTTCATATCATTTTTCATATCATTGCATAGAAAATCCAAAAAAATATAGATTAATTGCATTCATATTTAATATCAGTTTTGCATTCAAATCCTTCATTTAGGTGTCATCTAGGTCACTGATCTCGATAACAATCTGAGAACATTAATCTCGCACCTACTAGAAGGTAGTAAATTGCTTGGTTAGAATAGATTTCAATTTTGCATGATTTTGATTATAGCTAACCTCTAATGTTTTACTAAAGTGTTGTGTTACACACACATAACCATCAGTGCTTGAAATTTCCTTGTGACAGAGTAGAGGTAACCATTCTAGCTAACGTGTCCACAACTTGCAATGCATTGAAGGCAAATGAGGATAAACTTGTTCCTAATAAGAGAGAATCTTCCACTAAGCAAACAGATGTAGCATCCACCTCTAAAATGGAAGACATTGCAAAAGAGGTCAATGTCAAAGAAAATGGTATGGGAGAATATACTATAGAGAAAGTCTTGTCTTTGACATCTCTCCCTATCTCGCCTAAGTCTTATGGGCAAGCTCAAAAATAGTTCAAACCAGAATCTAAGGAACCTCTTGACGCATATAAAGGAAAATTTATTGCAGAGAAAGTACCTAAACAAGAATTTGAAGATGAAGCTATGCTTGCATGGCTTTACAAAGATGAACCTGAATCTCAAGTTTTTCCACCCAGTGACTCTAAAGTATCGAAGGTTCCTTCTAAGTCATATGGCCCAAGGGACAAACTAATAGCTAAGATGGGATATAAAGGAAAAGGACCTCTAAGACTACAATGTATAGGTCTTTTGTCACCTCTTGAACATTGTGGTCAAGCCAAAAAGAATACAACAGGTCTAGGATACACGAAGAAGCCTTTTTGTCTTAGCAAGAACTCCCCGCATGTTCTAGAACAAATTGAGCCTTCTGTAGCAAATCAACTGAAGAAGGAAATAACTAAACAATCTAATAGTGATGATTCAGACACCACTGATGAGCTCATCCCTTATAAGCATTTGCCTAAAGAAATAAAAGACCTCCTTGATGCCGAAGATGATCCAATAAAAAGAATTAATTTAGTAGAAACACAAGAACCTACTATAAACCAAGAGGTAGTTGCAACACAAGAACCTCCTAATCTCGAAAACAATCAAATAGACAAAGAGGAAGGTGGTAGTTATTCTGAGATAGATTCCCATGAGTATGAATTCAAATCAGAATGTGAGGGTAACCCTTCTTGGGGTATTCATCCTGAATTTACTCATGTTCTTAGATTTCCTAGAGGCATAGATGAAGAATCTAATGACTATGAATGGGGATCCATTCCAGAAGAAGATGAGCTTATTACAGAGAAACATGTTGATGTTATTCACCAATATGCACCTAAACCCAATGTAAGTCTAGAGCAAAATGATGAACTTATCGAGTTTGATCCACCGATGGCTGAAGTGGACTATCATAATGACATTGAGCCTATTCACAAATTGAAAGTCTTAAGTTGTAATATCACCTTTGAACTTGAGTTTCGAGTTAGGACCAATGATGATAGATCCATATTAGTAAACACTCTTTCCCAATCTTTCACCACTTTGACTATCCAACATCCTAAACTTCTTGATCAAACCTCAAAAAATCTGAACCATGGTATTTATACCTTCCCAAATGACTATGCCCTTGCTTGCTACCTCAATGCAGTTGAGCATATGAGGACTTCCATCAGTGATCCAAGTGTTAGCATGAAAGAGTCAGACATCAAGTATCTTAGTCAGAAAAATAAGAATAAGAATAAAATGAAAAGGAGTTCTAAGGGTGAAAACCACTTCGTGGCAGTCTCAGAACCTACAAAGGTAAAAATAAAAGACATATCTAAAGGTGAAAACCTCTTTGAGGTTCCTAAGGATGAGATATTTGATGTCCTTCTGAGTCATTTACAAGACAGATCTCCAGTTCTAATTGAGCCCACTCAATCTATCAATTTGGGAACAACAAAAGAACCATAGTTGATCCATGTAGCACAATCTTTATCAGAAGAAGAAAAGAAAAAATTTACAACATTCCTAATAGAGAAGAAGATCAACTTTGCATGGAAATATTCAGATATGCCAGGGTTGGATCCTAATATTATAATGCAGCATTTATATATTGCTCCTGGAGTAAAACCAATTAAACAAAAATTAAGAAAGATGCATCCTCATGTTGCACTCTTGGTAAAAGCTGAATTAGAGAAGCTCCTAAATGCCGAATTCATTCAAGTTATTGATTATGTAGAGTGGATCTCTAATATTGTACCTATTTCAAAACCAGATAAATTAATCAGAGTATGCACAGACTTTAGAGATGTAAATAGAGCATGCCCTAAGGATGATTTTCCACTACCTAACATTGATATGATAGTGGACATGACTGCGAGCTTTGAGATGTATTCTTTAATGGATAGCTTTTCTGGTTATAATCAAATAAAAATTGCTCCAAAGGATCAAGAGAAAATTGCTTTTACATGTGCATGGGGTACCTTTTGCTGGAATGTCATGCCATTTGGGCTTAAAAATGCTCATGCTACATATCAAAGAGCCATGACATCTATTTTTCATGACATGATGCATAGGACTAGGGAGGATTATGTTGATGATACTTTAGCAAAATCTATGATTAGAACTGAATATCTAAATGACTTGAGCAAGATACTAGACAGAATGGAAAAATTTAGTTTCAGACTAAATCCTAAGAAGTGTGCTTTTGGTGTCACTTCTGGAAAGCTCTTAGGATACATAGTTTCAAAGAAGGGCATTGAAGTTGATCCAACTAAAGTAAAGGCTATCATGGAGATGCAACCTCCCAAAAACATTACTCAAATTAAGACATTGCAAGGAAGAGTTCAATCTATTAGACGCTTCATATCTCAGCTAGCAGACATATCACAACCTTTTAAAAAAACATTACATAAAGGTGCGACATTTGCATGGAATGACGAATGTGAGAAAAAATTTAACCATATCAAGAAGTATCTATCAAATACTCCTATCTTAATTCCTCCCATTCCAGGGAAGCCTTTGATCTTATATGTCTCTGCTACAGATACATCACTGGGGACATTTCTTGCACAACATGATGAGAACAAAAAGGAAAGAGCTATATACTATATCAGTAGGGCATTGGTGGCATACAAAAAGAATTATTCTATGATTGAGAAGGCTTGTCTAGCCATGATATTTGCATCATAGAAACTGAGACATTACATGTTGGCACATACCACCCATTTGGTAGCTAAGAGTGATCCACTAAAGTACCTACTAAGCAAAGTTGCCCTCACGGGTAGATTAGCTAAATGGGTCATGCTCCTAAGTGAATTTGACATTGAATATGTTGAAAGAAAAGCCATAAAAGGATAGGTTATTACTGATCAATTAGCAAATGCACCTATGGTTGATGATACACCAATGCAAATGGAATTTCCAGATTCCTCTATCATGACTCTTTCTTCTAGAGAATGGCATTTATTCTTTGATGGCTCCTATACACAGAATGGATCAGGAGCAGGCATATTATTTATAACTCCTCAAGGATACTCCATACCTAAAGCATTCAAATTGAAGTTCCCTTGCACAAACAATATTGCAAAATATGAAGCCCTTCTTAATGGCATGAAACTAGCGATTGAGTGGAGAATAAGAGAGATACACATTCATGGAGACTCTCAACTTGTTATCCATCAAGTCAATGATGTGTACCAAACTAAAGATGAAAAGCTCATCCCATACAAGAGAATGGTAGATGATCTAAAGAAGTATTCATATCTATCACATTTGAGCAAATACCTAGAATAGAGAATAAGGTTGTCGATGCAATGGAAACGCTATCTACTTTATTACAGCAGCTTGAACATGAGCTATGCTATGAGTTCCTAGTGGAAGCACTATCTTATCCTGCATATGATTCCCCTAAAACCCACATGATTTCCACTATTGTTGGTCATGATTCATCCAGATACAAAAACCTATTCTCCTATCTCAAAAACCAAATCATTCACGATACCTTCAATCACCATGAAAAGAGATACCTTATCCGTAATGCCTCCTAATATGTCATCATTGGTCACGATCTGTACAAACAAGGTCTAGATGGTACACTACTTAGATGTTTAGAACAGGAAGAGTCTCAATGTGCATTAGAGGAAGTCCATGATGGTATTTGTGGGTCACACTCAAATGGTTTAACACTAGCTCAAAAACTTACTAGGGCTGGGTACTATTGGCCTAAAATGGAGAAAGAGTCTATCAAGTTTGCTAAGAACTATCAAAAGTGCCAAGTGCATGGCAACTTAATTCATGCTCTAGGGAGAGATCTAATTCCCTTTACTACACAATGGCCTTTTCATCAATAGGCCTTTGATCTTATAGGAGCTATACATCCTCATTCTTCTAATGGACATATCCATATAATCACAGCTACATATTATTTTACAAAATGGGTAGAAGTAGTCCCTTTGACACAAGAAACTAAAAAACAAATATCTAAGTTCATATTGAACTATATCATATGCAGATATGGGATACCTCATTCCATCATCATAGATAATGGTGGACAATTCAAGAACAAAGATCTAGATGATTTATGTGTCAAATTCAAGATTACACAACATTGGTCATCTATCTACTATCCTCAAGGGAATGGTCAAGTAGAGGCTTCAAACAAGAGTCTATTTAAAATCTTGCACCATACAGATAATAAATAGGAAGAGACTAGCATCTCATGATCAATCCATCTCTCTGGGCCTACAGAACAAGTATCAAAATGCCTACGAGGGCTACACCTTTTGCTTTAGTTTATGGGTCTGAAGTGGTACTGCCTATTGAGGTTAAAATCCCATCACTAAGAATTAGAATGCATGGTCTAGTAATTGATGATGACTACAGAGTGTCTAGGTTGCAAGAACTTGAACTACTAGATGAGCACAAACAAGTAGCACATGATCATCTCAAAGTATATCATAAGAGAATGTCTAGAGGTTACAACAAGAAAGTTAGACATAGAGAATTTCAGGTTGGTGATCTAGTCTTGAGAGAAAATCCTAAAAATCAATCACATCGAGAACGCAAGGGGAAGTTTGAACCCAACTGGCTGGGTCTCTCTATTATCACTACTACTTTTGGCTCTAGTGCCTATCAACTCTCAATGACTGAAGGAGAATAGCTCTGAGAACCAATCAACATTCTCCATCTGAAGAAATTCTACGCCTAAGGCATTCAGTCTATGGTAAAATGTCATGAAAAAATATTAAAAATCTAAAAAAATGAACATCTTGGTGAAAACCTAGCAATAGGCACCTTGATGATTCACAAAAAAAAGTAAAAAATATCAAAAGCACAAAAAAATTGAAAAAATGAAAAATACAAAAAAATGAGAAAAAGAAAAAGTGCCTTGGTGAAAACCTGGAAACATGTGCCTTGGTATCAAAAATAGAATCTCTACCAGGATGGTGAAAACCTGGCAAATGGGTGCCACTTGTTTCAAAATGCTCCATCTATCAACGCAATCTTGGTCTTTCCCAACTTTTAGTCTTGCTTTAGTTTGTACATATCTCTTGGTTTGTTCTCGCATTCCTATTTTCAATAAGTCAGTCTGTACACCAATCAGCGAATGTGTTTGTATCCTATCAATGTTCAAACTTGGGGGAAATCAAAGTCATATCCTATGGCCTCCAATGTATCTTAGACATATCATATCCAGTCAGAGTCCTTTGAAGCTTCCTCCGAGTTAGTTAGTCAGTCTCATCTCCAGAAAGGATTTTGCATCTACAACAATGTGATCAAACATCAAACACAAACTTAAAACAATCTATGCTTTTTACATGCTTTTATCTCCTTGTATGCTTACTGATTTACATTGAGATTTTTGCATATTTTGTTCCCATGAGCTCTTCAATGATGTCCTTTACAGGATTTAGAGAGTGATGACTGGGGGCATAATCTTTTCTTTGTTTTCTTCTTGTATGTGAAAATCTAACAACTTTAGAAATTTTGGATTGAAATGGTGTCCGACTGTAAGAGCCTCTATCTTGAATTGGATGGCCATGTGTACCTCGACCATTGATACCCATAAAATTCAAGGAAGTTTGATCTAACTATTGTCTTTTTTTTGAGTGAGTTCTTTCTCCTATTGTGAAATTCAATCTTACCTAAGGATGTGAATGATAAAGGGTCACTATGGGTAATTCATGTTGGATTTAGAATGATCTCTTGATTGTTTGATGTGTTTGTACGCAAGGCATATTTAGGTCATCATGACGTTTATGTTTTGATTCTTATAAAAATTTATATATCAAAATGAACATGATATTCAAGTCATCCTGGCGCTTATTCCTTGGTGCTTATATCTAATCCAACATTCTCAAAAACAAAATCAATATTCATATATCCATGGTTTCCTAATCAGTGGGTGTTGTATTGATTCCTGCACATACAAATCAATATTCATATGTCTATGGTTTCATAACTAGTGGGCATTGTATTGATTTATCTAGTTACCTAAAAATTCAATGATAAAATTGACCGACACATGATCAGTGACTAGGTCCTAGGTCTTAGGCTGCATTACATTTTTACATGTTTCTTTGCATGTTTGCATGTTTGCATGATCTCATTAATGGCTACAAAAAACTTCAACACTTAAATGATTCTTCAATCACCTATTCAAATCTAACAAGAGCTGAAACCTACCTCGATGATCTCTTCATCAAATCGCAAGTAGTTATCCTCCTGGGTTAAACATCCTTTTTGACATAAGACTGAGTACTTGTCTTCATCAATTCCTACAAAACATATCATGTGTATCATTGCATTTACATTTCATATCATAACCACCTGTTGCATTACAAATACATCCATGTGCATAAGCATAAATCATACATACATCTTTTCATAATCAAAACACATTTGCTTTACATCCATACATATGAACAAAATCATTGCATTTCATATATCCATACATACATTCTACTATACTCATAGCATAAACATCACATGATATCATCATAACTCAAAACATAACAAGTACAAATGAAGTCATAACCAAAATATCAATCTCATATATATCAAAAATCTCAGACTAGTCAAGGGTGCACTACTGGCACAGTGTACAAAAGAATATGCTCATGTGAGCTATCAAAGTCAGAAAAGTATATCAATGATCAAAAAGAGCACAATATATCAAAACATATCACAATAGATCAACTATCAGCCTGATCCTTTGCATCTAGTGGAGGTGGAGGTGGTGCATCTGGTACTGCCTTTGCTCTAGGTGCTCTGGCTCCCTCTGATGCCATCATGTACTAGGAGTACATAGGGACTCTTTGCGCAACAGGAAAAATAATGTAATATGTGGACACATAATAGGCCACCCATGAGGTTTGATGAATCACCTCACCCTGTAATCTTTGCACCTCTGCATGAAGCTTAGTGCACTATCTATCTGCCTCTATGTATCTCTCCTCCCACCAAGCACTATGAACCTTCAGGTCCCTGACCTATAATCTAAGCCAACTGATAGTCTCCTATGGAGTAAGAGGAACAATAGGATCAACATTGTCTACTAGCATCTCAGTATCTGGGGTAGTCTACTCTGTAGTCTCTACTCTCTATGCCTTACGACATCTAACCTCTACACCTAGATCAAACCCTATATCCTCCTCTATCAGATCTATACCACCACCCACAACCTACTCTACTGCAAGTACCTCCTCAGCTGAACCAACACCCCCTAGAGTACCACCCTCTCCCTTAGTTCATCTATGAGAACCTTTCGATCTACCTACTGTAGAACTAGTGGGACGGGGGGGCCTCATCTATCCTGATGGTCTCTATAGAGGAGCCATCGCTCTAGGTCTTGGAGGTGTGGGATGCAAAATAGGAACCTGTGTGGGTTTGGGACCCTATCTCAACAGTGCTCCAGTCACATCCATAGCCTCCTCCATGGAATGTATAAGCTTTATAGGATCTGAGAACCTATGGATTAGATGGTCCGCAAGCCAGGCAATGAATCCATCTGTAACTCCAACATGAAGTACATCTGGTCTATACTCCCAATCTCTGTTGACAATAGCACTATATTCCTATGAACATAAAGCATAAGAGAGCCTCATGGTCCATTTGAGTCCTAGCTCCCGAGCTATCCTAGCATAAGTGGCATAATCCTCTAGTGCATCTTGCACACGTCCATACTACCCCCATACATGGGTGATAATGAATCTCTCTAAAGTGGAGGATGACCTCCTGATTAGTACACAGCTCTGGAAGAAGAAACTAAACTACTCTCATGTAGTAGGCCAAGGCTCTATACCCACATATGGTCCCCATCACATAAAAGTCATATCATTGAGGCATCACCTCCAGTACTCTACATGACCCATCCATCCCTATATGACATATCCAGCACATATATAAATGACAAGCTCCTGAGGCTGCCTCTATGAGGTGCATACTGGTCTCAACATGGGGATATGCTCCCACACCTAGATCTGTAGAACTAAGGCTCCAGCTATAAAAGAATTGCTCTCCTGATACACCACCTCATGCATCTCAAGGAACATATGGGCCAATAGACACTAACCCCAAGCCAACTCAGAAGGTGTCGCCATCAGACATGCAACCATCAGGGCCTAGCCCATCAATAGACTATTCTGTTAATGATTAGACATGATAATCCCTCCTATCATCCCGACAATAATGCACTCTAGTCGGTGCATCTGTCCATAATGTTGTACTAAAGTCTCCCAGGAAATAGAGGCAGTCATCTGAGTATCATCTCCAAAGAGACATCTGAACGCTAATAAACTTGAGTTCCCAAACTCACATACTCTAGCCACTGGCCTGCATGGAAAGGAATGCATAGTATATGGTACACATCCTCAAGGGTAACAGTGATCTCCCTAGTCGGCAGGTGGAATGTCTAGGTCTCTGAATGAAATCTCTTAATCAAAGCAGTCAAAAGTCTATGATTTACCCTAATCGCAGGTAAATGAATAAGGTACTCAAATCCATAGGAAGCAAGGTGTACCCTAATAGGGTCTAGCAGTGACACACATAATCTCTGCATAGCTGGATGTGAAATCCGTACATGAACATTTGGATATATGACCTACATAGTACAAAAATAGGGAATCTTATTAGTAATTTGGTCACAGAATGGGTTACAACTGTAGGAATCAAACATATTACTATGTCAAAAGGTAGGTTAAAAGGTCAACAATCAGGCTAAGAGATCAAGAAAATAAAAAATTTGACCTACTACTGAGTTTTAGGCTCACTATTTTCCATACGACACTTCAGACTGGCAGGGAAAGTCATATGAGTTTCTACATCATACCATATGACAAAGCATAGTGATATGACAATGTGTTCCTCCTCATATGAGTTATGAAGGACCCAACAAAATGTCATACAACTCTTGGGTCCCTCTGATACGAGTCTTGGGGGTTAATGAAATGACAACCTATCTATAGTTCAAAAGTTGGACGAGTCTCGTTCGAGAGTCATACGAGTTTCCATGCATTCAAAAATTCAAAATTAAAATGCATACGAAAAATGCTAAAAATGCTATAAATCATGGAAAAATTGACTTTTTAGAGAAGCAAAGAGGTCCACCTACCGGATGTTCATACTGCTGAGGTCTCTGGTGTCTTTGGCTGTGCTCAAATCGATGCAAACTCACAAGTACCTTTGGTTCTACCGCTTTCTCTGCCATTTTTCCTCAGAGGGCTCCACAAGATTTCTAAAGTCAAAAGGTTGAAATGAATTGAAAATGACCCTTTCGGCCTTTATATAGCTTTTGACCTAATTTTCAAAAGTGCTTCATTTTTCACAAAAATTGCACCCCTGGCTAATTTCGACATTCTAAATCCATTTTTGGGATCAAAATCAAAATCTAAGATCATTTACCATGTCAAAATCATGATTTAAAATTTTCAGACCTAGTACGGTCTACTACTTGCATAATCAACCTTCAATCATCAAAGAAATCCAGTATTCAACTTAACTGATTATCTTACATCAAACTATCAACATTTCAACTTGGTCAACTATGGTCAACTCATGGTTTAACCTAGTCAAACTTGGTCTCCAAGACCTCTAAACGATGCAGAATGCATTCTTGAACGTGTATAACCACTTCTCAAATCAATTAACATGCTTCTAAACTATTCAAATGCTGACTTTTCTTGTCAAATTTCAATTTTTATCCCGAAGGGGGCATGGTATTGCACATCATCATTCAAAGTCTATAATCTAAATTTGAAATCATATCTTTCCTCAGTGATCAAGACAACAACCACGTCTAGTTACTGATTCATCAAAAAGACCTCATCACTTGGGGAAAATCAATCATCACTCAAGGCATATCAGATTCATCGAGATCCATATCAATCTAGTATTCTCTTAATCTTGTAAACTATATCAGTCTTTTGTAACCATCAGTTCATTAGTGTTATTTCCTTGGTTCTTCATAATTGAAGGGTTCAGATGTGATACCAATGTGATTCTTATCGACAATTGGGTCTGGAATCGGTCACTCACTTCTTCACAATCATAAGGTTTAGAATCATGCATTTTGATGTTTCTTCACAATCATCGGTTCATTGCTGTTATAGTTAACATTATCTTTGGTCATTCAGGACCTATTATCCTCATATCAAACTCATATCTATTTCCATTTCATATCAATTTCAATTTCAAACATCAGTTTCAACATCATACATAGACTGTCTTTGAACCACTGCGCTTTGCACAACAATTCAAAGAGGGGCAAAATGTAATACCCCAAAAATGGGCTATAAGTTCATTAACCTCCTATATCAACACATCGAACGAAATCGACATCAAAGTCCTAACCTAAGGCACATCGGCACATTATCGAATCTTAATTGATTATCCTAGATTCTGCATCGGGGAATATTCCTTATTCCTATTTATCCTAATTATCTTTAATTTAATAATCATTTGGCGATAAATCATATTTATCCTAAAGTTTGATTAATTGAATATTCTAAATATTTAATTAATTAGATTTAATATTGCCACTTAATTATTTAATTGGATTTAATTATATTTATTCTTAAATTGTATTATTCAAATTTTGACAATAAATCAAATATCCTATGACTAATTGATTAAATTCTTATTTAATTAATTAAAGTCAATTTTCAAATTTAATAATATAGTTTTTTGAATAAAAGTTTGATTTAATAATTGATTAACCCATAAATCAATTGTTTTATTTTTAAAAATTAGTTAAGTTGAAGATAAATCACTTTATTTATTAAATTAATTCATATTAATTATGCACATCTAAAAAATAGTTAAGCTTTAAATCAAAAAATCAATTCAAGTTGTTTTAAAAATAAACTCAACTCTCTTTTGAGTTGAAAGCTAATTTCAACTTCTGATTTAAATCAAAAAGCTGATTTGCATGATTTTTGTGAGTTAATTTATCTCTTAATTCTTGATAACTCAAAAATCAACCCGAGTTTATCAAGAGTGATTTATGGTTTTTCCATGCACCTCCAAAGTCCTGGATTTCTATAAATTAAGGCCTCATCTCTTCATTTTGCATCCATCCATGAATTGCATCCTCATGCTAGCAAATTGGTGATCGAAGAATCAATCTTTGTGAATCAAGGTTGTTGTGAGATTTTCATTGTTTTAAGCATTCATATCATATAACATATCATTGTTAGATTAATTTCATGTTATATTAGTTTCTCATATAGAATAGATTCATATCAATTTGTTTCATCTTATTGCATAGAAAACCCAAAAATATAGATTAATTTGCATTCATCTCATATCTAGATTTTGCATTCAAATCCTTTGTTTAGGTGTTGTCAAGGTCACTAATCTCAGTCCAATATGAGAATACATACTCGCATCTACTAGAAGGCAGTAAATCATCTGGTTAGATTAGTTTCCATTTCACTGCATGATTTTGATTTCTTCTAACCTCTAATGTTTTACTAAAGTGTTGTGTCTACAGCTAGGTACAAAATTCACACACATAGATATCATATAGGAGGACAAGATGCCCTATGTCAGAAATTTTCAAATGAGATGCAAACTGGGTTTGAGATGTCTATGTTTGGTGAGATAAAATTCTTTGTTGGTTTGAAAGTTTATTAGATGGAGAAAGGTATCTCTATCACACAATCTAAATATGTCAAAGAGATACTAAAATTTTTTGGAATTGAGGATTCAAGACCAATAAGTACTCCTATGGCTACTAGATAGAAACTATCTAAACTTGATGATACTGCTGAAGTGAATCAAACCCTATATAGATCCATGATTGGAAAGCTACAATATGTTGTCCATAGCAGACTAGATATAGCCCTAGCAGTTGGGATTATGGCAAGATTCTCTACCAATCCTAAGGAAAATCATATGATGGATGTGAAGAGAATACTGAGATATCTGAAAGGGATAGAAGATTATAGATTGTAATAAAAGAAGAATGAGAAATTTGAACTAAGAGTCTGCACTAATGCAGATTGGGCAGGAAATGTTGATGATAGGAAAAGTACAAGTGGTGGAGCTTTCTTTCTGGGAAAAAGATTAGTCTCCTAGACAAGAAAGAAACAAAACTGCATTTCCCAATCTACAACAGAAGTTGAGTATGTAGTAGCTGCATTGAACTATTGAAATCTGGTATGGATCAAGCAATTGTTGAAAGGTATGAAAGAGGAGATCACTGAACCAATTGTTATATTCTGTGATAACACAAGTGCTATCAACATATCAAAGAATCCAGTAATGCACACAAAGACCAAACATATTTCTATAAAGTATCATTACTTGAGGGAATTGGTACAAGATAAAGAAGTGAGAATGGAATATGTGAATACAAAGGAACAAGTAGCAGACATATTCACAAAAGCTTTACCTAAGGATGCTCATGAATATCTTAGAGGTAAATTAGGGGTGATTCCCCTAACTGAGGCTTCCTAGTCAACTAGGAGCACTGCATCAAATGTGTTGCATAGTGTATCTGACAAATTGATGTAGGAAAGGTCACACTTTAGGAGCTACCTAGAGTTGTGAAAAGAACAGTAAGCTGATAATGAGTCATAAGAAAGATGATAGAGGGAGAAATACTAATATTGAACTGACAAGATGACATCTACATATGAAATATGTAAGTTCTAGATACTTCTTTGGCATTATTGTCAAAGAGAGAGAGATTCAGATGAAAACATAGATATAAAGAACAATGAAGTATATGTTCTAACATTTAGAGATTCAAAGAATCAGAGGGAGTAACTGTGTGAATGGTCAAGCAAGGCTAAGTTATTGTGAATCATAATGAAGCTAAGGATATTATAAATATTTTTGATGCAATGACAATGTTTTGGATTGGTTTGTAAATCATGTGTTATTCATGTTGTGTTTCCATCAATGCCAAAGAGGGAGATTGTTGGAAATTGCAATTGAAACAATTGTTGTACTGTCATTGATTTCAAACCTTAACTAGTAAGATAGTTGCTATCTAAGAAAGTAATATATCTATTAATTGATGAAAAGGATTAGGGCAAGAGAGATAAAAAGAGAACCTAGGGAAAGGTTGTGTTATTTGATACTTCAATAATTACTTGATTATTTGGCACATTGATAAGATAATGTATTGTTTATCTAAGTAAGGAGAAAGACTGAAGAAGTAGGCTTAACTGAGGAAAAGTGAAGAAATCTAGTTTAAGCTAAGTGATGTTAGTGTTGATTGAGCACCAATATATATCAAGTAAATTTAGTGTTGATTGAACATCAATTTATGTCGAGCGACAGGAAATTATTGAGTAAGACAGTGTTAGCCGAGGAAGACAGTTTGTAGAGATGATCGAGTTACGCAGTTATGAGCGAGGAAATGAACACCGTATTGACTGAGTGTTAGTAATTTACATTTAGAGAAAGAATTCAAATTCACAGCCGACATAGTTAAATTCTTGGGTTATGTAAATCTTGTTGACTTTATTAATTGATTGTAGGGAGAATTTAATGCATGGTAAATTATTTTATTATCGATTCAATGAGAATTTTCAAGATGTATCTAGAAGGAAGGGTGAAGAACTTAAATGTTGGAAGGATTCAATGAATATGACCTAACCTAATATCTACAGAGGAGATTGAGTGGCAAAAGATGGATCTACCTAATTGAAGACGTATATAGGAAAACCTAAGTGTGAGGTTACAAAGTATGCTGAAGTTGTTGATATTATTGACTGATAAGTCTAAGAAGAAGGCTAAAGGTGAAGGAGTTGATCAGAGTTGTGATTTCTTGAAGCAAATTCTGATAAGATCAGAGATGGAGATGGAAATGGAACTCAGTTAGTAAATCAGCATATATGTGCGAATTGGATTTGTTATTTGCAATGTGAGTTGTATGTTTTTCAGATCAAAAACTACTGCTACTTTCTAACCATTGTATCAGTCTAAATCCTTTAATCAAGGTTGACCTAATATTCATTGTTTAAATCTGTTAATAAAGGTAGAATTCTAATGGAATGTACTTAAATCATTTAACCAGGTCACTTTTGACAGAGTGTTTAAATCCTTTAACAAGGTCACACCTAGCAGTGTGTTTGTAAACCTTTAACAAGGTTGGATTTTCACAGAGCTCACTTCATAAGAGTGAAAATATTAGTAACATGTTACAAAGTGGTTTTTCCCAAATTGGGATTCCACTCTAAATCCTAGTGTTATACTTATGTGAATGTTTCTATATTCTGCAAGTTAATTACTTTTGGACAGTGGACTGCATGTTATATGTTTCTGGTATATATTCTTTAGAGACTGAGTTGTGTTAGTGATTATATCTGAGATTGTTGAAGTGTTTAAAAGTTCAATTGGTACATATGGACCTAAGAACATCTGATTCACCCCCCCTCCCCCCCCCCTCTTTGTTGTTCTAAATAATATTAACAAAAAATAGATTGAGAATAATTGATTTTTTGTTAAAGAATGTAATTATATTAGGCTTAAGTGATTATTTTTAACAAATCAATTTATATAAAGATTTTATAAATTGATTTCTAAGTGATTGAAATTCATATTAAATATTTAATCATAATGTTTATTTGGTAATTATGATTAATAAATTAATTTATATATAAAGATTTTATTTATTAAAATGTGAATTATTTATTAATCAAACTGAACTTAGTAAACATATCAATGATTTTTACATAACTGGAACTCATGTTGTGAGTTAGTTTTCTTTATGTCTTGTGTGGGATTAAGTGTCTTTGTATGATTTTGTCTTAACCATGATTACTTTATCCCAGGTTGGATTATTGAGTTTATAGATAATTTGTGAATTTGGTTTTTGAGATATTGTTATGTACTTTCAAGTCTTGATCATTTTGGCTATTAACAATTAGAAGGTGGTGAGCATCCTTTTGTGTCAAGATTTTCCACTTGGTCAGCTTACTCTTGTGATGCAGGGGCATTCTAGGGTACTCGATGAATCTTCATGGTGGTGTGTTTATTTGGTTTTGTGTTACTCGATTGTAGCTTTAACAGACGGTCTCAGTTATTGAAGGAAGCTCAGTCGCTTAAGGAACTCAGTGAAACCTCTTGCACTCGGTGGAACTTGTACTCGGCGATATCTATGGTGCTCAATCGAAGTGCTTTCTCGGTGATGCCTATGTTTCTTGATGTTTCTTAGCATGCTTGGTTGTTTCATTGGTGCTCAATTGTTTCTCTAGCACTTGGTAGTTCTGGTTTACCGACTAGAGTTCTTGAAGATTTGGTTGGCCAACTTGGTGCATTTATCGTTGATAGCTTTTGTTGTATTCTCCTATGTAGATCTAGAGGATGACATGGAGAATTAAATGTTTGTAAGGATATTTGAGAGCTGACTATTGTTGCATTTAATATTTGTTTGTAATAGAAGTTGACTTGGCTTAGGAGTTAATTATTTTCTCCAGCCAACTTGTGGTTGAGGAAATGTATTTAAGGAGTTTTTGGGTAGGTGTTTAGAGGGGGGAATCAATGGAAGTAAGTGTGAAGGATAGATCTGGATCCTGCGAGATCTTGAAGGTCATATTATTTATCTGATAGTTGTAATAGAAGAGCTAGTGGTTTTCATTCTTGGAGACAAAGAGATTTCTTAGAGGCTTGTGAGCTCAAGTTCAGATCTACCTTAGGGTTTGCATCAATTGCTAATTGTTTTAGAGCTGGACTAGCTAGAAGATTGCACAAATACATTTGATTGTATTTGGCCCTAACTAAAAAGGCCTTGCAACTGGGCATGTTAATGAAAATTTAGTTGAAAACATTGTCTTGTTGTGTTATTCCACATTGTGGTATTTGGTTTCTTGTTTGGACTATCCTTAATTGGATCCTCCTTACCTGTACTACATCAGGTGGTATCAGAGCTTGAAGATCTTGAGTGTGTAAATCGATCTCTAAGTTGAGGCTATTTGCACCAGGAACTTGGTTGGTGACTTATTGCTTTGGGTTTTTGAAAATCTTGAAGGACACCTCTAAGAAGATTGGACCCTAGAGTGATTGCAGATCTCTATGATGCTATGGAATCGAAGATTATAGAGAAGGTTAAAGTTGATTTTAGATTGAGATGGAATTCATGAAGAATGACATGATTGTTGAGGTTATGAGAGCTATTGCTGGTATGCTAAGGAATCTTGGTAGTGATGATGGTTATGAGGAAGCTGTTGAAGACTTTGAAGTTTTTGGATCTAGTGGAGATGACCGAAGAGATAGATTTCATGAAGATAGAACTGGTCAGTTGCTTAGATCTGGAGCTCGGTTAAGTATTGGTTACCGAATGGAAGTTTCTACTTTCTCTGGTACTTTGAGACCTGAGTACTTGATTGATTGGATTGGTGAATTAGAAGACTTCTTTGAGCTTGAGGAAATTGAAGATCCTCTTAGAGTAAGATTGGCACAGACTAAGTTTAAATGACATTCTTCTCTTTGGTGGAAAGAATTACAAAGAGATAGAGAAGATGAAGGTGAAATGAAGATCAATCGGTGGAGGTTGATGGTGACTAAATTGAAAGCTAAGTTCATACCTGTCGACTATGAGCTTGACTTGTTTAAGAAGTTGCATAATTTGAAGCAAAAATATTTGACTATGGAGGAATATACTGAGGAGTTCTATAAATTGACTATTTAGTCTAGACACAGAGAACTTGGAAAAGAAAAATTAGCTCAGTATGTGAATGGTTTGAGATTAAATATTCAGGATGATCTTGGTATGCTGAAGATTGATTTGATTGAGGATGATTATCAGTATGCTCTGAAGGTAGAAGATAAGTTGAAAAGGAGACAAAATAGTAATCCCTGAGGGAAGGAAAAGATTGATCACTCGGTGAAGGATAAACCTGTTAGAGCATTTTCTTGTAAAGGGAAAACTTGGTAAATATGTAGGCTTGATTCTCAGATTAAGGACTCTCAAGTTTGACAAGAAATAGTCTAATTAATGAGGATTGGATAAGATCCTCCTTCTGCTTTGAGCTCCATAGGACTCAGACAGGTATTGCCTTGGATAGTTTACTATATTTCAAGTAAAACTCAATGGTGGATTGTATTCTTCACTGCTATGCTACTTATGCTTCAAAATACTTCAATAAAAGATAACTCTATAAACAACTAAGAATATCCTGATATAGAGTATTACAAGGGAAACTACAAAGGTAATAACATAAAATAGTGGCATAAGGATGTTCATCCTTCTTCTTTTTCTGATTTTAACTCAAGGAAGGCTAACCTTTTGATTCCCTCTTTAAGGAATCAAAAAATTGAACTATATCACTTGAATACAATCCTTTCACAATATGTATGAAACTTAAATAACCAAAAATGTACTGGTAATGATAAACTTTATGTTCTTTGAAGACTGAAAGATAATTGCAGAAGCAAAAACCAAATCAGTGCCTAATTCACCGGGTAAAAAGAGTCTAAATGTACATCCACAGGGATATTTTGAAAGAAAATATAGTAGAATGCCTTACAAACTACATGCAATCTAGATATAATTCCTTACAAACTATCATGTCAATCTTATGTTGTTATCATCAAAATCCTAACATATATGTCTACTCTCTGAAATTGCATATGAGGATTTAATCCTTTCCTTGAAAGACACTCACAAGCAATTAGATTAGTTTCCTTCCAACTAGTATGTTTTAGATGCCTTACAAATGAAAACATACAAGAGTAGAACACAAAGAAAAGAGACAATACCAATATAAGATAGAAACTATTGTGTATTTTATTTAAAATATGCATGTATTAATACATACAAAATTTCATGCTCAGAAGGCTAGACACAAAATTTAGAAGTCTGCTCTGCAACAAATTGTATTCAATTTTTTCTATTATCTTCTGTCAGAATCCTCCATTAAAATGAGGTTACAGCTTGTATATATAGCTCAACCATCTTGGAATCCTTTTATGAATAAGGATGCAACAAGCTTTAGATGGTTTAGCCCTAAACCTAAAAGCATAAAAGACAAAATACAACTTTGAAGCCCTTAGATGGTGGAGAGACAAAAAAATTTTGGACTCTTCTGATCTTCCTCGTTGATAACTGACACCTTTATCTAGGGATATTCTTGATAGCTTCATTGAGTTATTACAAGATATGATGACCACCATTTTAGGCTAACCTACACTATTCTTTATGATAGCTATCATCCTTGTGCTCATGGGTCAGGTGTCAGATGTCCAGGTGTCCTCTTTATTCCTCATCCATGATGTCAAGGTCATTTGTAGTAGGCTTTCTCTTTTTGGGCTTCGTAAGCTCATCCCATGCAGTTACCTCCTCCTCTGTCGGCCATTTAAAGCTCTGAATTTTTTGTAGTTGTATCTTCTACTTTTCCCACCTGGTATTTGTGATCAACCTAACATCTGTGATGAATTTGGTGAAGTCCATTTATGCTTTCAAAGCTTCATCCAAAATAGTATTAAGTCTGTCAATATCCAATTCATTATTTTCATTAATGAATGCCTCTTTCTTAGACAGTAATGAATCAAAATCTGCTTTCCATTGATCTAACCCCTTTATTGTGACATCCTCATTCTTGATTAGAGGAATAAACCTATTGAACTATGGGCCAAACATAATTATTCTTGCCTCTACTTGATTTTCCTTTCCTTTAAAGAATGAAAAATTGGCCTGTATCCAATCTATTTCTTCACTAACATGCAGAACAATCTTAGGAATATCTTCCCTAAGAGATTGCATGGCTTCCAATCTCTCAAAAAGTGATTCTCTAACTGACCAAGTTGCATAGTAAGTGTTCAGTGTGGTAACAAAATTGTTTACCTCTATTTTTATTTTAGGCAACTTACTATAAGAAATGTACACTACATCTGCTTTCTCATTTAGGACATCAATCCTATGCTGAAAAACCTTTAATAAGGCCTATAAAACATCCTCATTCTGCTCTATTTTTCCTTGTTCTAATGATGCAGCAAATTCCTCTCCTCTTGTACTTTGAGACTCTATCTGAGTAGGCTGTTCTGGTGGTAGGGGTGAAAACACATGCATATTAATTATCTGTTGAGACAAATCCTCCACTATTTTTTCTAGTGCCTTCTCTTTCATAATGTGCACCTCTCTGTCTCTGACCAATGCACTATAATCTTCAAATAGATTTGTATACCTATCTAAGAGTTGTTTAGATTTGTCCTCATTTAGCCTTACAAAATGTGTGAGGACCTGTGAAATTTCTAGGTCTCTTGTGTTATGGATAGACCATAAAATTTATCCCCATCCATTTTCTCTTGAACATTCAAAAGGGAGGGCTTTTGGTCCTTGGGGTATAAGCTCCACATAGCCAAGGCTTGGTTCTTTGGACTATATCCAAATCCTTTGATTATATCCCCAATTCTAGTTTTTGAGGTTAATTTTATGTCAGACTACCTTATGATCTGATCTATAATGAAGGCTGAAGCCAGATCCCATCCAAGTACAAGCAACATGTTGCTAGCCTTTACTAATTTTCTAGCCGCTTCAAGAGTGATGGTCTCTGATTTAGGATCATAATCTTTTAATGCTTAGATGGCCTCATCAGGCACTTGACCCTCTTCTATGATCTATACATTTGATGCAACTTGATGTTGCTTGTGCCATAATAGAAAATTCTTGAATTCACCTGATTTTATAAAATCATCATCCTTCAAGAATGAATCCTGCTGGATCAACCTCTCATCTTGACATAAAGCCAAGGGCAACTAAACTTCCTCAACTATCTCTTTCTATTTTCTCTTCTCTTCCCTTATCTTCTTTTTGAGTTGGTGATCATACATCCTTGTACTAGTAATAAGGGCTCCCACTCTATCTTTCTTCTTCTCAATTGTTCTCACTTAGGAAGGCTCTCCCACCTGCATTTTTTTCCTTTTCTGAGGAGGCTCACTGGTATCCTGATAACTTTGTAACTCTATCAAATCTGCAATCATATTTTCATCAGCCCCTTGCTCTATTTGAGGTGGGTGGTCCAAATCAGGGAGGCTATGCACTAAGTAGCCATCACTATCCTCTTCACACTCTAATGAAGAGTGTTTTTCCTTCTCCCTTTGCTTGTCATCAATCATTCCTTCTAAATAATTAACCAGAGTATTGGAATTAGCCATCATCTGGTCAAGCTTTTGCAAAAAAGGTAGTGTAGGGTAAAAACCACCAAAGGGAATTCCTTTTTGTCCCAATTTCTTCTTAAAAGACAACAAGTCCTAAAACTGTTGTGCTCTCCTCTAAACCACATCATCTTCTATGATATTTCTTATTATGTCTTCCTCCAGACACTCCTCATGTCTATTACTTATTGGAATGGTTGGGGTGTATTATCTCCTTGCAATCACAATAAAATTCTCTATATCAACATACCTATACAAGGCAGCATTCATCCTATAATGACCTAACCAGTCCTTCACCTTACTCAGTGCATTCTTTCCAATTGTGAAGTTGCAAAATTGAAAGTGCCTAGGGGTAAATGTACCCTTCTTGTGTGGAGCTAGATGTTCTTTATCTATCAACATAAGCTACCATATGAACTCCATTACTACAATCCTTGGTGGTATGAAAAATGGAAGAACATGGGGTGGCTGGGGGCAGCCATAAACTCTGATCATGGTATAGGATTTCTCATAATAGAAATCACCCCAGTTGTGATTTCTAGCCCATTTGTCCACAAATTGACAAGGCCTCAATAACTATAAAACTTTGATAGGGAGCCTGGACAAATTCAAACCTAAGCTCAACAAGATAGGCTGTACTATCCAATTCTGAAAAGCACAAAATTCATTTTCTCTGGAACTATAATTCCAAGCCCTAATCCAAAACTGAACTAGATTTGGCTGGCCATTCCACATCATTCTCAGTTCAAGGTATTGTAAGTCCATCATATTGTAATTGTGATACAAGATTAAATGCATTAATAATGAATAATGCATTAACCTAGGAGAAGGCTCCTTTTTCCTCATCATTTCCAATCCCTCATGCATCATGTTGATGACATATCCAATATAATAATATCCTTTACTAACATGAGGACTCTAGGAATCCAACACCATCATCAATATATCAGAGGAGATCCTCTCTGCACCACCATCAACTCCCAACACTCTGCATAATTCATATGTAATGTATTTTATATAAAAACAAAAATCTTTGTAAAAATACGGTGTTGCTCCTAGCAATGCTGCAATATAATTTCTATTTGGCTTGGGGACATGGTTTGAATATCTCTGGAAGCTATGGTAGACTCCCTAACATATCTATTAGCCTGAGCCTGCAAATTGATCTCAGTGGCCATGGGGACAAAAATTACAAAGGCCTTCATGAATGAATTCCTATCTAAGGTCACTAGAGCTGAGCCATCTACCTTTGTTATTGTTTTAGAGAGGGGTTCATACTTGTTAGCCAGCTCAACTAATAAATCTACATCTAGAAAGACATCTGGCACTATCAATTTTTCCAACCTTGAAGTCCAAGGGTTTGACATTGGTACTAAATTGTCTGCATTTTTATAAAAGTACCTAAAAAGACACATTCTAGAAACCTCATCTATTCTCGCATCCCTACACATGGCTAAGATATCAAGAAATATCTCATCATTGACCTTTTTGTTTTGAGTGGATCCTGACAATAGAGTAAGAAATTCATTTGAGTAACTTTCTTTACCTTTATCCTTAGCCCCTTTACTGGTTGAAGCTCCACTGGTTGTTGGCTGACTCATTTTGACTGCAGATAAAAATTCTCTAAAAATCCTGAACTTACTGAACTCTTTGCTTGCTAGAAAACTTAGAAATTCTCATAATTCTTTAGCTTTGGCTCTCTTAATGCTTTGGTAAATTTAGAATGATTAACAGTTAGCTATATTTAACTTGGAGAATTGAATGCTTTTGACCGTTTTAGACTCCGGCTCTATAATTCATGTCACTTCCATCATTACTTAGCATGCTCTGAACTCAATTCACTAGCTAAGAGTCGAGAAAGTGAAAGGCAATCAAATTTTTGATTTCTAGCGACTCAGCGAGTATACATTTCCTCACAATTGCTGAAAGATTTGGCACTTTTTCAATATTTCCAGAGACTCAGCGACTAAAGTAAAATCATCAATCACTAGATGATTTTATCTTTTAAATTTTTTCTCAAGACTTGGTGACTATAGTGAAAAATCATAGTCATTGAATGAATTAACCTATTGTGATTTTATCTCGTGATCTAGCGACCCCTTCTAAAACTTTAATTTTTCATTATGAGACTTAGCAGCTAAAGGAAAATCCTCAGTAGCTGCAATATTTATCATTTAATAATTTTATCCTGAGACTTGGTGAAAACCATATTTTCTTAAGTCTCATTAGCTTTTCCTTTCATTGGGAGACTCAGCGACTGCAGTGAGTCTCTTAATTGCTGGAACTTGTCGACTTTTCAAAGTTTTTCTAAAGACTACCCGACTTTTCCCATCTGGAGACCTAGAAACTAAAGAGTAGTCTCTTAATCACAGGAAATTTTCACAAACCTTCATTTCTTCTCATGACTTCATGATAGCCATAGGATTTAGATATGATGGTGGTTGCTTAGTCTCGATATTTTTGAGATGACATCACTTTTATTGAGTGTTTAAGAGACAATTTTTAGATCTCAGCATTGAAAAAGATAATCAATAATAGTCGCTTAAGCTCATGAACCTTGTTCTGACTTTGACTTTCTAAAGAGACCTGGCGACTGAAGGAAAATGTGTCTCTTTATTTCATATGGAGACCTAGCGACTATAGTCTACCTCCCAGTTGCTAAATATTTTATCACTTTTCCATTTTATTTGGAGATCGCCCGACTGAAGGTTTTTAGGATCTGGAGACTGAGCGACTATAGACACTCTTAAATCATTTAAATAGTATAGTCACTAGATCTCATAATGCACACTAGGTCATTCAGAGACTACTCGACTAAAGGCACTTCGCTAAGTCACTAGAAGAAAAGGAATATTCTCATAGTTTAAAGAGATTGCGCAACAAAGGTTTTCAGGAAATTGCTAGACTAAAAGGAATATGCCAAAATCTTTAGGAGACTAAGTGACTAGCTGGGGAAAGTTATATGCACATGCTTAAAGGGTCCTTAAGTGATTTTTTGAAAAATTAACAACCAAATAGAATCCGACTTAGCCATTCTAGGGTTTTTTAATTTTTCAAAGGTATTTTGACCTAGCACTTAGGGCTTTCTCAATTTTAATCAATTTTTTAAGCTTTGAGAAAGGAAAATTGCATGAGATTTTCAACATGAAAATAAGGAACCCTTAGAGGATCAAAATTTTGAAGGGACAACTTAAAAAATAGAGAATACTACTAACAAAACTAACTGTTGAAGATGAATTGAAACCTGTGGAATTGAAAAAGAAGACAGGTAGGGTTATCTTTAAGGGTCCTTGTTATAACTGTGGTGAAGGACACTGATATTTTGAGTGTACACAGAAGAAATTTGGTGACTGAAGGACTACTGTAGTAAATTAGAACATTCAGAATGAACCTAAATCTGAGAACTTGCTGGTTCGAAGAACATTTCTTGGTGCAAAGGAGGAACCTTGTCAGAGGAGTAATTTGTTCAAAACTCAGTGCAAGTCTGGAGGTAAACTTTGTGATGTAATTGTTGACAATGGTATTACTGATAACCTTGTTGCTAAGGCCATGGTTCAAAAACTTGGTTTGAAGAGAATGAAACATCCTTATCCTTATAGGATTGGCTGGTTACAAGATGTTCATGCTCTAGAAGTGAGGGAGCAATGCTTTGTTGATTTTCAGATTGGCTAGTAGAAGGATCTAGTGTTGTGTGATATTATAGAGATGAATATTTTTCATATATTGCTCGGTAGACCTTGGCAATATGATTTCATATCTATGTATGATTGTATCAAGAATGTGTTTACTGTTGAGAAGAATAACAGGCAGCTTTCCCTAATGCCTTTGTTGGATACAACACTCGGTAGGAGAAACTTGAGCTTTGGTAGTCGAGATGAGTTGAGAAATTTTGAAAGGATGGATCATTATGGAGAAAAATCATGTGTGTTATCAAGGAAAGATTTGAAAAGATAGAGGAAACAAAAGTGGAAGAGTATGCAAGGTGAATATTTGAAGGGCTTTTATGTGAAGAGCTAGTTTTGGGTTTATTTGTTGAATCCTAGAAGATGTTCTTCTAGCCTATGAGAACATCTTTCGAACCTGGGGTGTCTGATGTAGGGGCATTCTAGGGTACTCAGTGAATCTTCATGGTGGTGTATTTATTTAGTTATGTGTTACTCATTTGTAGCTTTAATCGATGGTCTCAGTTATTGAAGGGAGCTTGGTCACTGAAGGAACTCAGTGAAACCTCTTGCGCTTGGTGGAACTTGTACTCAGTGATGTCTATGGTGCTCAGTCAGCATGCTTTCTCAGTGATGCATGTGTTTCTTAGTGTTTCTTGGTGTGCTCAATTGTTTCATTGGTGCTTGATTGTTTCTCTAGCGCTTGGTAGTTTTGGTTTACCGACTGGAGTTCTTGGAGATTTGGTTGGCCAACTTGGTGCATTTATTGTTGGTAGATTTTGTTGTAATCTCCTATGTAGATCTAGAGGCTAACATGGAGAATTAAATTTTTGTAAGGCTATTTGAGAACTGACTGTTGTTGCATTTAATATTTGTTTGTAATAGAAGCCAACTTGGCTTAGGAGTTAATTATTTCCCTCCAGCCAACTTGTGGTTGAGGAAATGTATTTAAGTAGTGTTTGTGTAGGTGTTTAGAGGGGGAATCAGTGGAAGTAAGTGTGAATGATAGATCTAGATCTTGTGAGATCTTGACGGTCAGATTGTTTATCTAATAGTTGTAATAGTAGAGCTAGTGGTTTGCATGCTTGGAGACCAAGGAGATTGCTTAGAGGCTTACGAGCTCAAGTTTCCATCAGTTGCTGATTGTTTCAGAGTTGGACTAGCCATAAGATTTCATAAATAATTTTGATTGTATTTGGCCCTAACCCAAAAGGCCTTACAGATGGGCATATTAATGAAAATTCAGTTGAAAACATTGTCTTGTTGTGTTATTCTTCATTGTGGTGTTTGGCTGCTTATTTGAACTGTCCTTAATTGGATCCTCCTTACATGTACTGTGTCATCTTGTGGTATCATTTTATAATTTGAGAGTTGGTAATGTTGACTTATGTTTTACTCCATGATTGGAGATATGTTTAGATGTTGTAATTATGGGCGGTTTCATGATATGTGTATGTGAGGATGTTTATTTTTATGTGGTGATATCCATTATGGGATGGATGATCTATGTTATGTTCCATACTAAGCATGATCGATGAAAACCTAACCTATCAGGAGAATGCTAAAACACTCAAACATTAGTCTAAGTTAAACATACATCAACATATAGAAAACTTATTTGTAGGACATCTCAGATTGAGTTGAAACGGGAGCACCCTGACACCGTTTGATTTTCTCTTATAGGAGGGATGTGGGTGTGCTCTCAAAACACAATGAGCATGTCCCCAATACTTTTCAAGAAGGATTAGGATCATTTGGAATCTATGAAGACCCCAAAATGGCACAAAACTAGGTATGGTGAACTTGGTTTTCCCCTAGGATTCTAAGGGTCCAAATGAAGCAAAATATAGATTCTAAGCTATTTAATGCTATGAAAAGTTGATTTTAACCAAAAGATGGATATGATATGAATGAAAATGGTTAGTATTGCTTGAAATAAACTAGTTTAATCCAATTTATCTAAGCTAGGATGAGTTATTAAAGCAAGAAAATAGAGAAAATCTAACAATACTAGAAATTATGCTAAGTCTAGATGAAAATGAACATAATAGCAATGCTATGAAAATGATATGTGAATTAATAAATTAATCTTAGAAGGGAGGCTATTTATATATTTTAAGGAGAGGCTTGGGTTAGGAAATTTGGTTAGGGTTTAGGACCAAGGGTTGGGGTTTAGGACTAAGGGTTAAGCCTTAGGGTCAAAGGGATAAGGATGAAGGGTTGCTCACACATGTGTGAGCAACACTAGGGAAGAGTGCTAGGGACCAAGGTGGAAGGAGAGACATGGGATCTTATTAAGAGGCCATAAGAGCCATTAATGAGGGTGTAAGGGGTCATTAATGAGCATGTAAGGCTCATTAATGAGGGGGTTGATCCAAAGTCAAAGGATGAGGGTTTAGGCTAAGAGGGTTAGGAAACACCTCTTAAGTAGGTTTACAGAGTGATTAGGAAAGTGAGGATAGGTTTAGGGTTTTCTAGAAGATATCTAGGGTTTTTAGGAATTAAATAAATATTTAATTTATTTAAAGGGTTTGTGACATAATTTATTAAATAATTAATAAATTGGAGGAATTAGCATTCAAATTAGATTTAAATGTTTTTGGGAGGGGTTCTTTAATTAAATGTCTTTAATTAAAATAGGAGAAGGGATAATGATAATAATAATTAATTAATTAATGATGATGTCATCAGTACTTTTGTCAACTATAAAATAATTTTAATTGGTAAGTAGATTTGTAGGTGTCTACATTTTTCCCCTCTTTGATGTGATGCCGCAAGTGGCATGGCGTCAAAGACAAGAAAATAAGATAAACACATAAAGGAAGGGAAAGGATGAAGAAAGATGGGAAGGGGGGATAAACAAACGTCCTTCCAAGAGAAAAGATGGATGAATGCAAGATGATGTGAAATTTAGGATGCGGGAGGAAGCTATATGAAGGATGCAAGATGCAAGATTAATCTATATGATGCAGGATGAGGGGGATTTGGGGAGATCCTTGTGTAAATGTGGAGAGCACAACCTAGTTTGATATAGAAATTCTAGAGACCTACCAAGGTTACTGGGAACTCAAGGCCTTTTCACCAGCGTTGCAGAGGACAAATGCAAAAAAACATGCAAGGGTTGCCCCAGCATCATGCATGAATCCAAGAGGAGGCATGGTAGAAACCACAAACAAAATGACATTTCTCAAGTGTACCATGTAACCCAAAAGATCACATGTGAAATGTGCTAGAGTCATGTCTAACTAACTCAAAGGAAGAAGAAAAAGATCAAAAGACCTTGTCCTAAATTACCCTCATTCGTAGTGCACTATGATATAAAGGATCATGGTGACCGTGAGGAGAGGAACAACAAGAAGTAATAAAAGATAAACAAGATCCAAAGGAAAAAATCCACGACCAAAGTGATAAATCCACAAAATGTCCTTTGCCAATGAGAAGGATTGATTTGATTAATGGGGGGAAGATTAGGTCAGAATGTGAGGAAGGATACATCCTACACGAAGCTAGTGGATTGATGATGGAAGATTAGGTCAGACATAAGGAAGCATGCATCCTCCAAGGACCTATTGGATGAAGAGAATGTTGTATTGTTGTTGGAAAATGAGGAATCAAGGATAATCATGTCATCAAGGATAGTTGAAAAAAGATGTTGTTGAAGTACGAGGTTGGGTTGGAAAAGGCTATTTGATCAAAGCTGTTGTAGGACGGATGAGGATATGTACAATAGATGAGGAGATATTTACAATGAATATTTAAAAATCTTAGGGAGTGTGATAGGAGGATCTCTCTATACAAGATATAGATAGGAAGCTCAGAATTGGGGATAATAATGCATTGCTATGTTGGATAAGCTTGAGGATAGAACACCTTGGGATTGATGGGTTGGAGGTGGGGATGGGGATGGGATAAAGAGGATTTGGGATGGGGATGGTGATGGGATGGGGGGATGGGAGTTTGATATATAATGACTCAGTTCACTATGTATGGTGCCTATTTCTAGGTTTTCACCAACATACTTGTCCAAGGTGCTTGAATTGCCAAGTTTTCACTATTGGACAATTATTTTTCTTTTTTTCTTGTTTTTTTTGGCTTTTTTTATTTTTTTATATTTTTTTTGGATTTTTCCAATTTTTATAAATTTTTTAGATTTATAGGATATGGTTCAAGCATAGAACCACTTCAGATGTATGATGTTGATAGGATCATTCAGGGGCTCTCCTTCTAGTGTTGATAGTTGATAGGCTCCAGAGCCAAAGCATGTTGTAACAATGTAAAGACCCAACCAAGTAGGTTTAAACTTGCCTTTTTTATCTCTATGTGCTTGTACTTTAAGATTTTCTTTAAGGACCATGTCTCCCACTTGGAATTGTCTTGGATAAACCTTCTTGTTATAGCTCCTTTTGATTTGATTCTAGTAAACAAATAGGTGATCATATGCTTGCTTCCTCTTTTCCTCTAATAGGTCTAGGTGTGTGAGGTGTGCAATGTGATAGTCTTCATCTGTGGTATAGCTCTTCATGGAGACCCGCAATGAAGGTAGCTTGACCTCGATGGGTAAGATGGCTTTGACACCATATACAAGGGAGTATGGGGTGGTGCCTTTGGGAGGTGATAACAAGTACAATAGGCCTAGAGGGAGGGATTTATTTGGAGGTTCCAGTCATGACCAGAATCATTGGCAACCTTCTTGAGGATTTTGAGGATGGTTTTGTTGGTTGCCTCAGCTTGGTCATTTCCTTGAGGGAAGTATGGGCTGGAGAAACGATGGTGGATGTGGATTCTGACACATAGATCATCCACATGCTAGTTTTCAAAAGGTGTTTCATGATCTATGAAGATGGTGTAAGGGATGATGAAGTGGAAAATGATATGGTATAGGATGAACTTTGATATCTGAATGCCAGTAGTGAGGATGGGCATAATTTCTTCAACCCACTTGGTAAAGTATTATGTGGTTATTATTGTATCATCTTAAAATGGAAGCACTTTCATGTTAAGAACATTTAGTCCTCCAATTAAGTGGTCTAGGGTCATGTCAAGCACCTTGAATAGGTCTTTGCATGGATCTGGTGTTTTCCCCCTATTCTACTTCTCTCTCCACCTATTTCTAACCTTTTTCTAGCACCTAGTCTTGGGAATTTGAGATCTAAGACCTCAGGGTCAAAGTCAACCTCCTCAGTCAAGGTCAACCTCAACCTTGACCTAGGGTATATTTGACCTTGACCCTAACCTAGGGTAGAGTTGACCTCGACCTTGACCCTGGGTCCAATTTTCAAGTTCTAGAGGTTTTGGGATATCGGGCTTTAGAAAGTTTTATTTTCCCACTTTCGGGTTGGATTTTTGGGATTTTGGGATGGTAAACTCTTAAATTGCATTTAATCTAGGTCCATTTCTATGGTTTAAGGTTAATTAGGATTTAATTCTCCAATTTTGGCCTCTCTAGAATTTTTTTCCCTAGATCACTATAAAAGGAAGCCTTCCTCTCTCATTTTCACATCCATTTTTCAAGATCAAGACTTCTAGCTCTCAAATGAAATCAAGAAATCATCAAGAAAGAAAGAAGGAGAAGGAAAGAATTCAATCATTCATCCATCTTCAAGAATTCAAGATCCAATTCATCAAGGAGATCCATTAGTAGCCATTGGAGGATTCAAGCTCCATGGAGCCCTCTTGTTGAAGATTTATCCATCCATGTTCATCCAAGCCTCTTCCTAATCCAAGATCCATTCAAGATTGGTGTTGAAGATCTAATGCCATTGATTTGAGACATCCTACATACAATTCTACGTTCATTTGGAGGATCCCTACTTGTGGATTCAAGGATTCGAATCCTCCACAAGGATTTCAACATAAGCAAGGTGAATAGTTCCATTTACTTTGTTTATATATTGCAATTTCATTTACATTTCAAGGTTGATTCCAAACTGGGGTTTGACCAAGGAAAATCCCCCATCCAAACAATAAAAACCATTTTTCTTGCAAGTACAGGTATAGGATAGCGAATTGCAGTTCAGATTTGGATACCCTTTTCGATGAACTTTCGAGATCTACGAACAAAATTTCTATCAGAGCTATTTCAGGTCAAGGTTGACCTTTCGTGAGGGGTAAGATTGTGCCTTGCTATCTTGTTCAAGGTTGACCTCCCTCTGAAAGGCAAAAATTTTTCTGGGTTTTCTCTGTCTCGTCATTTCCAGACTGGAGCCGTTTGTATAATTCTCCGAAACTGTGCATAGACATCAGAAATCAATCTTTTCCAAATTTTCCGTATTTTGAGGTTATTATTTGTCTTCCATTCATTTAATATTTCAATAATATATTTTCTATAGAAAAATATAAGATTTTCTCCTTTCTTCATATTCTCCATAGTTTGATTCATTTGTGTATTGATCACTGCTTTGTGATTAATCAATTTGGATCTCTCCTTTTGGGAATTTTGATTAGGGATAGATCCTATATTTTCCCCCATCCTCACATACATCTAATAACAATATACTTTGTAAAGGGTAAGGATAGACCCCCCTACATCTTTACCATTTTACATTTTGGTGAACCTGACACGCTTACCCACTTTTCTTTTGTGGAATTAGATGCCCTATTGTGTTTGTGGTGTGATATTTCCCTTTATATCTTTTTTGTGTTAGATTTTCCTTTTATGTTAAATCTTGCATTAGATTTCTTTCATTTATATTTCAAAAATACAAAAAAATTTCAAAATCTCTTTAAAATACAAAAATATTCATTTGTTCATGTTTTATAGTTTAGTTCATTTGTGTTGCATTGGTATATGAGCTTTACTAACTCTAGTCCTACTTATAATATTTTGGTTAGAATTCATAGACTCATGGGTACCTTTGATCCTTAATCTTCCTCTCCTTTCCTTAGGATCCCAGATGACAATTTGATTATTCATGATTCCAATCCTATTATGGAGCAAAACTCTTCTCACTCATCTCATGATGAGGATGATGCTTTAAGAGTTCCTGCTGAACAAGTCCAAAAACTTTCAACTGAACTTGATAAAATGGGTAATTGGCTTATTCAACAAAACCATAATCAGGATTATATTTAAGCTATAGAGGTTGTTAAGAAAGTTCTTCATGATAGTGATCAAGGTGTTAATCTATTGCGTGGTATTACTCATCTTGTGCATTCAAATATTAAACCTTTAGCTCAAGAAGCTTAAGATTTAGGGTTGATTTCTTTGGTTACTAGTTTCAAACCTTCTTATGTTCCTTTATCTAGTATTCCTACCTATACTCCTTCTTTGGTGATTATGACAGTTCCCTCTATTCCTATGAGTGTTCCTCCTGTGTCTCTTCCTACATCACAACCTTCTTACCATAATGTTCCTTTTACTTATTCCAATCCTCTTCCGACTATGGTTCCAAGTGTTCCTCTAGTTGTGTCTTCCATTCCTGCAGCTTCATACACTTTACCTAGTGTTTCTAATGTTGTTATTCCTCCTATTTCCTCTAATGATTCAAGAATCATTAGTTTGGCTCAAACTGTGTCATCTTTACAACAACAACTTGCATCCTTGACTCAAAAAAAGTTTAGCATTCCTACATGTGACATGGGAAGTCCTTTGTCCCTAGACATCATTTGTACTCCCGTTCCTCAACAAGTTGATATGCCTCATCTTGAGAATTATAATGGTAAGAGAGACACTGTTCATCATGTTAAAACATTTCAAATCCTTTGTAGTGATTATGCTCATGACCATAGGATTTTAGCCAAGTTGTTTGCTAGAACTTTTTGTGACAAGGCCTTACAATGGTATTGTTCCTTGCCTCCTTATTCTATTGAATCATTTCCAAAACTTGCTAATGCTTTTATTCAACAATTTCAAAATAACATTGGTCCACAAGTGTCTTTGACTGATTTGATGCATTGTAAACAAAGTGCTAAGGAAAAATTGACTAAATTTATTGGTAGATTTAAGCATTTACATGCTCAAATTTCCTATCATGTTCCTGATATTGATATTTAATGTATTTTCATTTCAAATTTGCAAAAGGATATTAGAGATAAGATTCTACTTACTAAATTTACCTCTTTTCAACAACTTTGTGTAGTGCTTCATCATTATCAATTACAAGTGAGTCAATTTGAGAGCAACACTCCAATGGACCATGTTCCAGTTGATAAGAGTGATGCTTCTCCTAATCCAAATAAATTTAAAAAATTAAACAACTATGTCAAGTTAAACAAACAAGCAAATGTAGTTGTTGATCAAGTTGTTGTTGCATCTCACAATGCCACTTCTACATCCACTTCTTTTCGATTAAATTTTACATTTACTCCTCTTTCTGAATCTTTACATTCTATTATGAATAGATTGTTAACTTCTAATATGATTACTTTACCTCCTATTTGAGATCTTTTACCTACTACGATTGCATTTAAATCCTTTGATCCTAAAGCTTTTTGTCAATATCATCATCAGAATGGTCATGATACTAAGAAATGTTATTCTTTAAAATATAAGGTTCAAGGCTTAATTGATTCTAATGCCTCATCTATTGATAATCTTGATGGTAGTAGGAACAAATCTATCTCTGCTGCTAATCAAAATCTTCAAATCTATACAAATCCTTTACCTACACATGATACTAATACCATTGCTCAGCCATCTTCTATGGATATTGTGTATGATTCAAAGATGGATGATCTTAATCACATTGTTAATCAAGTGGAGCATGTTGTTCAATCTATATCTTCACCTCAACCTCAACCTCAGCTTCAATCTCAATTTCAATCTCAACCTATACTAAAACCTAAGCCTAAATTGAAAACTCAACCTAAACCTCAACAACAACCTAAGAATAAAAGACCTCGGGAACTTTTGATTACCTTTGATGATTCTAAGACCATTAAAGCTCTTGATGGTCCCCTTTACATTTATGCTAGGATTTCTCAGATACCTACTCATGGTTGTCTTGTTGATCCTACATCCTTAGTCAATGTTATTACTGAAGAAAATCTTTTTATGAAAAACTTGCAACATGATTCTTATGATACATCACATGTGTGGATTCAAACTTGTAATGGTTTTCTTTATCCATCATTTGGTTCTATTAACTTACCAGTTGAGCTTTTTGGTAAAATTGTAAACACTACCTTTGTTGTTATTCCTACTTCTGATCAGTTTCAAGTTAAGCTTGGTTTGTCGTGGTTAAATTCCATGAATGTTGTTGCTTCACCTATCCATAAGTGTCTTAAATTCATTCATGATGAAGAAGTGAAGATGATTAATCATAGTTTATACCAACCTTCTAGGCCTAGGGATTTTGCTACCCTTGACTTCTTTTGGCCTTCATTACCTAATTCGTGTCCTTCTTGACCTGATAATCTTTTCCACTCATATCAAGCCTATAAGCATCATAAGATTCTCGAATTAAGAATACCTCCTATAGATCTTAATCATAGTATTTTTTCTACACCTTCTATACCTTCTTTATCCATGGCTTCTACATCTGTTAATCAAGCTCCTAATATTTCTTGTCATTCTGCTAATAATCCTAATAATCCTCCTATAGAACCTATGAGGGATCCGGTGGTTGTTCCTCCTAGTTCTCAACATATTTCAAGTAAGACAAAATGTAATCGATCTTCTAATGAACATCATAAGAAGCGTCAAGCTCAAGCTAAAGCTCATAATTTTGTTCTTCAAAATTCTTTACCTTCTTTTGATAAGCCTATGCATGATGTTTTAGAAGAAGTTGTTGCTAATAATGATGTTAAAATGCAAGATTATGATGATCCTATTCGTATCTTAGATCATTTTTTGATTAATCTAGATAAAGAAGATACTCTTCATGATGTCAATGATGAATATGAGACTATTTCCATTGACATTGATTTACCTAATATGCTTTCATCACAATTGACACTTACACCTAGTATCAAACATTATGATTCTCAAGAGGATCCTTCTTTGGAACTAGCTATCATTCATACTATGATGGATATAGTCCCTCTTGCGAGTTATCCACCTTCCCTAAATGATATAGAACAAGATGGGTAGAGTAGGTGGCACACTTGATTGGCTTGTCCTTCATGGTAGCCTTTGTTGTGTGTTTGTATGTAGCACTATACTTCTCTCCTGATGTGTTTACTATATGTTGTTAGATTCTTTTATAAGACCCTTTTTTCTTTGTTGGTACAAGGTGATAAAGGAATCAAACCTATTATGGAATTCCTCTATATGTATCTCTTTTCTTCCATATTTTATTTTATGTTATGTTGTACCTGTGCTATTGTTCATACAAATGTTTCCTTGTGTAATCTGATTGGATTCGCAACTCGGTAGCACTGATTCTTTTTGGTCTCCAGGTCATGGTCCAAATAGATTATTCTTTGTATCTCTTATGTGATCTTTCCTCCATTATGATTGTAGTTATACTTTCTTTAGGGAATGATGTCAATAAATTTTCAATAATATCATATATATATTATCTTATGATCATACTGACCCCATGATAGGTAGATCCCTTTTGTTTTCTAGTGCAGGAGCACACCATGGCTAACCTCCATGATTAGTAATTTTTGGCTTGTACTTGACTCTAGCCAAGTCAAGAAGAGTAGCTTAGTTTTTTTTAAGACCTTAGAAGGTCATTTTCAATGTAGGCTAAGTGGGTTAGTCACACCAGACTAAGGTCACACAAATAGCCAATGTTAGTAGTTTTTAATTCTTAGTGGTAATAGTTAGAGATTGAGTCTTTAATGTGTCTTAGGAAAATAATGGGGTTGTAAAGATTCCATAAGGTCATTAATGGCCTTGGATCCTCAAAAAATTGGAGGTTAAGAGTCCTAATAAATAGGATTGAGGCATATGTGTAAGTTGCCAAATGTTGCAAAGAAGTTGTCATGACAACATGTGCAATTATTGCATATGTTGCATGCAACTCGGTTACCTTAGATCCCCTAAACTTTAGGAGGTGGAGATCAACCAATAGGCCCTAGAATGTTGGAAATGGAATCTTATGTGATGTAAGAATAGAATCTCAAGGATAATGGATGCATTGTAATAGTTTGAAGTTTGTTAATAGAGCTCTGCAACAGGATTACCAGAAGATTCCTGAGACTTTGTCTTGACAGTCATATCTTATTGATTAAAAGACCAAATCTAATAGTTGATTAGTGTTCTATAGATAGTTAGAAGACTTTTTCATGTGATAAGCAGGGAGTTTTGAGTAGGTTTAGGGTGTCGGTTAAAGTAGATTTTTTGTTAGAGTTTCATTGGTTCTGTTCTGACCAGTCCAAGCTTTCATGGCTCCCCCATGAAATCTAGCCATGGGAAACAACTCATGATGGATGGATATGTTAGGAGAGTCACCATTGTATATAATTTTAGGATTAGGAGTTTGGGAAATGAGGAGGGATATTTTTAATGCTAGGCCCTAGGCGAGCACACAGAGCCCAGTTATAGGTCTAGACTGTGAATAAATAGAGATTTCATTGCAAGGTTGAAGGTATAGTACAGCTCCAAGACTTTTTCTAGTAGGTGTGCATCATAGCTAAATGTCCTATGAAGATTGGGTTTATGCCAATCATTTACATTGGGTTTTGAGCAAGATTACTAATGAGACACAGTCAGTCCTAGAAAGTAGGTCAATTAGCCTTGTTTACCCTAGTTTATAGGAAGGAGGTGTATGGAGGCTTCCAGGACCTAAAATTTTCAAAATATTTAGTAAGATCCAAAAGGGTATCTGAATCCCCAATTGGTTTTACTAGTTGTTCGAAAAAGTTTGAAAAGAAAGTCCAAAAGCCTCTACAAAAGGCTACAAGGAATAGGCCTAATTTGAGGTCGCTAAATGATGAACCATTGAAGCCGGTAAGAACATGATTCAAGATCATGGATCAAATGGGTAAGATTATGAATTTTTTCAAGATGGAGAACATTCTTGTAATGAAAGATCAAGTTTATAAGGATTTGGCACTTAGAGCTTTCTAAGTGAGTGAGAAGAAGTGTACTAAAACTAGGGTGTTAGTCTTTCAAGGTTAAGCACAAGAGATAGAACTCTTAGGAAAGAATTGAGATTGAACTTAGTTAATGATATAAGCCAATTAGGACCTAGAGGAGACTAGGTACCTAGAAGAGACAAGCTAGGTCTCTTGGATGTAGTGTAAGCAAGACTTGGAACACTCACATCATATTGGTATCAGAGCTTGAATTGATCAGGCTTGTGGTGGATGTTGCAGCCAACTGAATCAGTGGGAGAAAATACACCAATTAGATCAAGAGAAGACAAAACCATGGTGACTAATGTTGAGTTAGCCAAGAAGAGAAGAAGATAACAAGTTGCTAAGGGAAAGACTAGCTCAAATGGAACAACTCTTGGGTGAAGTCCAAGACAAAGAAGATAAGGTCAAAGAGAAAATTGACCAAAAGGAAGAAAAAGAAGCAAGGGAGAAGGAATTAGATTTGGAGGAGTAAGCTCCAACACTTGACCCTCTTCTTCCTGAAGAGCCATTCTTAAAAGCATTGAAGGCATTGAGTGGAAAAGCTTTGGAAGGTGTGCCATTATTCAATGGACAAATGGATCCAAATTCAGTCATGGATTGGATAGATAGCATTGAGAACCATTTTGAATGTGATGGTATCTCAGAGGAAAAAAAAGTTATGGTGGCCAAGTCTAGACTAAGAGGTTCAACTCTTACTTGGTGGAAGTTTGTGAAAACTAAGAGGGAAAAGGATGGAAAAGGTCCTATTATGACATGGAAGGGCATGGTATCCAAACTAAAGTAGACTTACCTTCCTGATGATTATGAAGGCCAACTTCATAGGAGGAGACACAATCTTAGGAAAAAAGATTTATATGTCCAAGCATATACCGAGGAGTTTAAAAAATTATGTTTGAGATCCAAGGTAGTTGAAGATGAAAGTATAAAAATTTCAAGGTACTTGAATGGCCTCAAATGGTCTATACAAGAAGAAATGAGTCTAGTGAACTTCAAATCCATTTTCCAATGCTATCAAATGGCCTTGAAGATAGAAGAGAAAAGTAGAAGGAAACAAGAAACCTCTAAAGGCAAAGCTAAAATCAAAGATAGTAGAGGACAAAGAGGTGGCTATGGTGGAAGAAGTTTTGAATCAATAAGTCAAGGAGATGTAAAATTCAGTAAGCAACAAGAAGGAAGCTCAAGTAGAGGTGGTAGAGGAAGGAGTTCTAACTCTAGCTTTAGAGGAAAAAGTGGTGGACAAGGAGGAAGAGGCAATTACTTTGTCAATATGAAGTGCTACCATTGCAATCAAATGGGGCACCCTACCTATAGATGTCCAAAGAAAGGTGGTTCATCACAAGGAGGTGACAAGAGAGCTAACCTTGTGCAAGATGAGTCTAATGTAGCAGAGAAGCATGCTGAAGTACCATTGAATTCAGAGGAAGGAGAAAATCTTATGATGAGGAGAACTCTAATCAAGGATTCGGTGAAGGAGAAGCCAAGCCAAAGGAGGTCTTTGTTTAGGATTAAGTGCAAGATGATGGGGGAAGTATGTAGAGTCATTATTGATATAGGTTCTACTGACAATATTATGTCAGAGGAAGCAGGCAGCAAGTTGAAGTTGACAAGGATACCCCACACCAATCCTTACAAGGTCACTTGGCTAAATAAAGGCCAACATGTGTTAGTGAATGAGAAAGCATGGGTGGAGTTCTCCATTGGTAGTTAGAAAGACAAAGTTTTATGTGATGTGTTTCCTATGGATGCATGCCATTTTCTCCTAGGTAGACCATGGCAATTTGAACACCAAGCCATACATGATGGAGGAAAGAATTCTTATTCTTTCAAGAAGGACAATGTAACCTTCAAAATACAGTCATTGTTGGAAGATGATAAGGTGAAGACATTAGGTCCAAATTTTTTTATGGTGGGTGAAAAGGAGTTCTTACAAGCCATGGAAGAGAGTGAAGGAGTTGGTTTTGCTAAGACCAAAGGAGTTAGATGAAGACAAGCTGGCTAAGAAGGTAGAATTACCAAAAGAGATTCAAGGTATGTTGCAAACTTACCAAGGTATTGTAATTGATGGGAAACCATCAACCTTACCCCCTAAGAGAGCCATAAGCCATAGGATAGACTTTATCCCAAGAGCTACCCTACCTAATAAAGTAGCCTATAAGATGACCCCTCAACAAAATGAGGAAATAGGAAGACAAATACAAGAACTCCTAGACCAAAACCTAATTAGCTAGAGTATTATTCCATCTACTATACCCAGTGTACTTGCACCAAAAAAAGGAGGAACTTGGAGGCTTTGCATAGATTCAAGGGCTATCAATAGGATAACTATAAAGGTATAGGTTTCCTATCCCTACGATTGAAAACCTAATGGATTGTTTAGGTTAAGCCAAGTACTATAGTAAGATAGACTAGAAGAGTGGCTATCCCCAAATAAGAATACATGAAGGAGATGAGTGGAAGATAGCCTTCAAGACCAATGAAGGGCTGTATGAATGGCTTGTCATGCCATTTGGATTGTCAAATGCCCCCTGCACATTCATGAGGCTCATGAATGAAGTCCTCAAAGAATACATAGGTAAGTTTGTAGTTGTATATCTAGATGATATACTAATTTTTAGCAAGACAAGGAGTGAGCATTTAGAGCATCTTGACATTGCTTTTAGGAAGCTACATGAGGAGAAATTGATGATCAACTTGGAGAAGTGTGAGTTCATCAAAAAAGAGCTAGTGTACCTTGGATTTGTCCTATCACTTGGTAATCTGAAAATGGAAAAAAGAAAAGTGGAGGCTATCATGAATTGGCCTACTCCAAGGATAGCAACAAAGGTAAGGATTTTTCATGGCCTTGCACAATATTATAGGAAATTCATAAGGCAATTTAGTGCAATTTGTGCTCCCATGTTGGATACTATCAAGGGAGGAATGAAAACCAAGTTTGTTTGGAATGAGAATGCTAATAAAAGCTTTGAGTTGTTGAAGGAGAAGATAACTACCCAACCTATTTTAGTGTTGCCAAGCTTTGAGAAGCTTTTCACCATTGAGTGTGATAATAGCAATTTAGCAATTGGCGTTGTTCTAAGCCAAGAAGGAAGACCGGTGGCTTTCCATTTTGAAAAGTTGAGTGAGGCTAAGAGGAAGTACTCTTCTTATGACCTAGAGATGTATGCATTGGTTTAGGCTTTGAGAAAGTGGAGGCACTACTTGCTTCCCAAGGAGTTCATTGTGTATTCAGACAATCAAACACTTAGTTTCCTGAATTCACAAGAGAAGTTGATTCACAAGCACATGAAGTGGGTTGAGTACCTACAAGCCTACACCTTCAATATCAAACACAAGAAAGGTGTCCTCAATAAAGTTGCAGATGCATTGTCAAGAAGAGCTCTCACAATTTAGGAGATTTAATTGAAGATCATGGGAATAGATCATTTCAAGGATCTATATGGTGATGATGAGGATTTTTCTGACATTTATAAGGTATGTGCTGAATACAAGAATCATTTTCATAGTAGATATGTTGATTATACTTTGTAAAGTGATCTCTTGTTTAAGGGGAATCAATTATGTGTTCCTAGAGGCTCTATTAGAGAGAATTTGATACAAGAAAAGCATAATGGTGCTTTGAGTGGTCACGTTGGGATCACTAAGACTCAAGAACCTATTTCAAGGTTCTATTATTGGCCAAGGATGAATCTAGATGTTAGAAGGTATGTGGAAAGTTGTGTGGTATGTTAAAAGGCCAAGGGCACTTCTACAAATGTTGGTCTTTATCAACCACTACCTATTCCTACTAGGCTATGGGAATTCTTGAGTATGGATTTTGTAGTTGGGTTACCCAATACAAGACAAGGTATGGACAGTGTGTATGTGGTTGTGGATAGATTTAGCAAGATGGCTCACTTTGTGCCATGTAAGACCACTAATGATGCTAGTCAAATATCCTCTCTTTTCTTCAAAGAAATAGTGAGAATCCATGGGTTACCTATCAGCATTGTGTCAGACAGAGACACTAAATTTATGAGTCATTTTTTGAAGACTCTTTGGAAAAGGTTAGGCACTAACTTGTCCTTTGGATCAGCCTACTATCCCCAAACTGATGGTCAAACTAAGGTTGTTAATAGAAGCCTTGGAAATCTTCTAAGATGCTTGACTAAGGAGTATGGTCAACAATGGGTTTAGTGTATTGGGCAAGCTGAATATGCTTATAATGACACTATCAATAGATCAACAAGGAAGAGTCCATTTGAAATTGTGTATGGACTACATCTGAGAGGTGTTTATGAGTTGAGAGATTTGAAAGATGGAGTGAAGGGAAGTGGCTACACTGATGACTTTGCATATGCTATGCAAGAGATACATGAAACAGTGAGGAAGACCTTCACAGAGAACACCATGAAACACAAAGCCAAGGTGGATGCAAGTAGAAGGAATGTTGAGTTTAATGTTGGTGACTTGGTTATGGTGCATCTTAACAAGTCAAGATTACAAAAGGGAGTACCTCACAAGTTGCAGATGAGGAGAATAGGACCCTATCCTATACTGGCCAAGTATGGTGATAATGAAGTTAAGGTTGACCTGCCGGAAGACAATGGATTGTCTCCTATTTTCAATGTTGTAGACTTAGTCCATTATAGAGGACCACAAAAAGATATGGATCAAAATCTACATGAAGTGATCAAAGATGTGGAAGACCTACAGTTACCTCCTACTGTAGTCACAGGTGCTGACAGTGTATTGGATACAAGGGTCTATAAAAAGACTAGAACAAAAGAGTATAAGGAACATTTGATAAAGAAGCATGGGTAGAGGGATGTTGATGCAATGTGGATAAAAGAGTCAGAGTTCAAGAAGATGGGGATTGATCCAAACATCCTCAATCCAAGGGTGGATTGATCTTTTTATTTTGGGGAGGATGGTGTAGGAGCACACCATGGCTAACCTCCATGCTTAGTAATTTTTGGCTTGTACTTGACTCTAGCCAAGTCAAGAAGAGTAGCTTAGTTTGTTTGAAGACCTTAGAAGGTCATTTGCAATGTAGGCTAAGTGGGTTAGTCACTAGGACTAAGGTCACACAAATAGCCAATGTTAGTAGTTTGTAATTCTTAGTGGTAATAGTTAGAGATTGAGTCTTTAATGTGTCTTAGGCACATAATGGGGTTGTAAAGATGCCATAAGGTCATCAATGGCCTTGGATCCTCAAAAAATTGGAGGTTAAGAGTCCTAAGAAATAGGATTGAGAAAAATGTGTAAGTTGCCAAATATTGCAAAGAAGTTGTCATGACAACATAATTTGCAATTATTAAAAATGTTGCATGCAACTCAGTTACCTTGGATCCCCTAAACTTTAGGAGGTGGGAGATCGGCCAACAGGCCCTAGAATGGTGGAAATGGCATCTTATGTGATGTAAGACTAGAATATCAAGGATATTGGATGCATTGTAATAGTTTAAAGTTTGTTAATAGAGCTCTGCAATAGGATTACCAGGAGATTCCTGAGACTTTGTGTTGACAATCATATCTTATGGATTAAAAGACCAAATCTAATAGTTTATTAGTGTTCTATAGATAGTTAGAAGGTTTTTTCATTTGATAAGCAAAGAGTTTTGAGTAGGTCTAGGGCGTCGGTTAAAGTAGATTTTGTTTTAGAGTTCCACTGGTTCTGTTCTGACCAGTCTGAGCTTTCATGGCTCCCCCATGAAATCTAGCCATGGGAAACAACTCATGGTGGATGGATATGTTAGGGGAGTCACCATTGTATATAATTTTAGGATTAGGAGTCTGGGAAATGAGGAGGGCTATTTTTAATGCTAGGCCCTAGGTGAGCACATAGAGTCCGATTAGAGGTCTAGACTATGAAGAAATAGAGATTTCATTGCAGGGTTGAAGGTACAATATGACTCCAGGAATTTTTTTGGTAGGTATTCATCATAGCTAAATGTCTTATCAAGATTGGGATCATGCCAATAATTTACATTGGTTTTTGACCAATATTACTAATGGGACACAGTCAGTCCTAGAAAGTAGGTCAATTAGCCTTGTTTACCCTAGTTTATAGGAAGGAGGTGTACGGAGGCTTCCAGGACCTAAAAGTTTCAAAATCTTTAGTAAGAGCCAAAAGGGTATCTGAATCCCCAATTGGTTTTACAAGTTGTTTGGGAAAGTTTGAAAAGAAAGTCCAAAAGCCTCTACAAAAGGCTACAAGGAATAGGCCTAATTTGAGGTCACTAAATGATGAACCATTGAAGCCGGTAAGAACATGATTCAAGATCCCTCAAAAATGGATAAAATGGGAAAGATTATAAATGTTTTCAAGATGCAGAACATTCCTACAATGAAAGATCAAGTTTATAAGGATTTGGCACTTAGAGCTTTCTAAGTGAGTGAGAAGAAGTGTACTAAAACTAGGGTGTTAGTCTTTCAAGGTTAAGCACAAGAGATAGAACTCTTAGGAAAGAGTTGAGATTGAACTTAGTTAATGATCTAAGCCAATTAGGACCTAGAGGAGACTAGGTACCTAGAAGAGATAAGCTAGGTTTCTTGGATGCAGTGCAAGAAAGCCTTGGAACACTCACATCATTTTCTCTGTATGTTTATGTGGTATTTCCCTTGATTTGTCTTTGTTTGGGGGCATCTTGTAGTTGAAACGTAATCAGTGGAGTTTTTTATGTTTCCATTAAATCTATTAAAGTGTTAGAAATTACTTTAACATGGGGGCATACACTCTGCTCACCTATTACACACACGCACGTTTCGATATACATATATTATTTTTCAAGATACTTTTCCCCCTTTATGGATTAGTGACTAATCCTTAAAGCATGGATTTTTATTTAGGATCTCTTGATCCCTCCAGTTTCAAATTTGGATCCCTTAAGGTCGAAGGTGTCCTTAAGACTGGATCTCTTTTGTTTTGGTTTTACTCTTGTGGAATAGAATATTCCTGAGGGTGAATCTTTGATGGGTTGACTAGTGAGTAGCCACATTCACTAGGTGGTTCAATTCCATCTTTCCAGTTTCGTTGTTTCCTTGTGTGGTTCACAATGGGACATAAGTTCTCATTGGGTGAGATAATCACACCCTCTTCTTTCTCTTTTCTAGAGATGTCTCTCTTATTTTAATCTTGGAGTTGGCGAAGACTTGAGTCCTTGGGGGCTTGAGGTTTCCTTTGTCCCTTTGATTTTAATAAGATTATCTTTTCATTATGATCTCCTTTACCAAGAGTTTGCATCGAGTTCATACTCTTGCTAAAGTGGGGGCTTAATGTATCATCTTAAAATGGAAGCACTTTCATGTTAAGAACATTTAGCCCTCCAAGTAAGTAGTTTGGGGTCATGTCAAGCACCTTGAATAGGTCTTTGCATGGATCTAGCTTTTTCCCCCTATTCTACTTCTCTCTCCACCTATTTCCAGCCTTTTTATGGCACCTGGTCCTAAGAATTTGAGATCTAACACCTCAAGGTCAAGGTTGAACTCCTAGGTCCAATTTTCAAGGTCCGAAGGTTTCATGATATCGAGCTTTGAAAAGTTTTATTTTCCTACTTTTGGGTCAACTATTTTGGATATGAGAATGGTAAACTCTTAAATTGCATTTAATCTAGGTCCATTTCTAGGCGTTAAGGTTAATTGGGATTTAATTCTCCAATGTCAACCTCTCTAGAAGTTTGTTCCCTAGATCACTATAAAAGGAAGCCTTCCTCTCTCATTTTCACATCCATTTTTCATGATCAAGACATCTAGCTCTCAAAAGAAATCAAGAAATCATCAAACAAGAAAGAAGGAGAAGGAAAGCATTCAAGGATTCATCCATCTTCAAGAATTCAAGATCCAATTCATCAAGGAGATCCATTAGTAGCCAATGATGGATTCAAGCTCTATGGAGCCCTCTTGTTGAAGATTTCTCCATCCATGTTCATCCAAGCCTCTTCCTAATCCAAGATCCATTCAAGATTGGTGTTGAAGATCTAATGCCATTGATTTAAGACATCCTACATACAATTCTACATTCATTTGGAGGATCCCTACTTGTGGATTCAAGGATTCGAATCCTCCACAAGGATTTCAACATAAGCAAGGTGAATAGTTCCATTTACTTTGTTTATATATTGTGATTTCAATTACATTTCAAGGTTGATTCCAAACTGGGTTTTGAATAAGGAAAATCCCCCCATCCAAACAAAAAAACCATTTTTCTTGCAAGTATAGGTACAGGATAGTGAATTGCAGTTCAAATTTAGATACACTTCTTGGTGAACTTCTAAGATCCATCAATAGAATTTTTGTCAGAGCTATTTCGGGTCAAGGTCAACCTTCAGTGAGGGGTAAGATTGTGCCCTAGGATAATATTGTGCCTCGCTATCTAGGTCAAGGTTGACCTCCCTCTGAAAGACAAAAAATTTTCTGGGTTTTCTCTGTCTCGGCATTTCCAGCCTGGAGCAAGTTGTAGAATTCCCCGAAACTATGCACAGAGATTAGAAATCGGTCTTTTCTAGATTTTCCCTATTTTGAGATTATTATTTGTCTTCCATTAATTTAAGATTTTAAGAATATAGTTTCTATAGAAAAATATAATATTTTCTCCTTTCTTCATATTCTCCATAGTTTGATTCATTTGTGTATTGATCACTTCTTTGTGATTAATCAATTTGGATCTCTCCTTTTGGGAATTTGGAATAGGGATAGATCCTATATTTTCCCCCATCCTCACATAGATCTAATAATGATATACTTTGTAAAGGGTAAGGACAGACCCCCCTACATCTTTACCACATTACAATTATGATATATTTATGTCCATCTAAGGAAAGGGGAGTGATTAAGCCGACAAGTCAAAGCCCCAACATGAAAAGGGCCATGGTGGTGCAATAGGTTGTAAGTCTTTAGCTGGAGCATGAATTAGATTTGTATGCTTCTAAAATGGTAAGCATTTATTTACAAATTCATAGGCATCATGCTCCATTATTGGCCAGTAATACCCAACTCTAAGCAACTATTTTTCTAGGACAATGCCACTAGTGTGGGCACCACAAATTCCAATGTGTACCTCTTGTAAATCCAGGATGGCCTCATTCAAATCTAAACACCTAGAAAGGATGTTGTGATATCCTCGATGATATAGGGTGTTTTCTACAAGAGTGTAGTGGGATGCTCTGCAAATTAGGTTTTGGCTTTGGCTGTTTGTGAGATGGGGGGATATGATACCATTTTTAAGATATGTGTGAATGTCATGGTACCATGAGGATTGAGGACCAACCAAGACACACCATTTCTAAAAAGGCATTCTCATAAGTAGGCATGTGTAGCTTGTCAACTAAGAATTCATACTGTGATGATTTGCAAGGGATTTTGAGTAAGGATCTAATGGTTTCCATTGCGTCGACTACTTTTTTTGTAGCCTTGGAATTTGTGTGAATGCTAGGCTTATAAAGTGCTCTTTCAATCTGTCCACCAGCTCTTTGTAGGGTATAAGCTTGTCATCCTTTTTCTAGAATTCATCTAGGACTTTTTTGATAATCAACTGAGAATATCCAAACACTTGTAGTTTTGTGATGTTCCACTAGATTGTTGTTTTGAGGCCTGAGATGAGTGTCTCATATTCTGCAATGATGTTGGCACAAGAGAATCTCAATTTGCATGATTTAGGGATGTAGTCACCTTGAGGAGTGACAAATAGGATTATTTCCCCTGATTCATGCAATGTATAAGAGACATCAAAGTATAGCTTCCATATTGGTTGTTCTTTGATCATGCATAGATGCTCATTAGGAAATTCCATGATTAGTGGATACGCATCCACCAGAGGTGCTTCTTCCAGTTGATTAGCAACAACTTACCCCTTGATTTCTTTTCAATCTATGTACTAGATATCAAACACACTTAGCAGCATGACCCATTTTTCCATTCAGCCTATCAGTGTTGTCCTTGATAGAAGATACTTGAGTGGGTCCACCTTTGAGATGAGCTTGATGGTGTGGCTAAGCATATAATGTCAAATCTTTTGAGTGGAAAAGACCACTACAAGGCATTCTTTCTCCATTGGTGAGTAGTTGAGCTCATAACCAACAAGAGTTGGAATGATATAATAGATGGCTCTTTCCTTGCTATTATCATCAAGCTATGCTAATAGTGACCCTAGTGTTGTAGTAGTTATAGAGATGTATAGGATTAGAGGGTGTCCTGGGACTAGCAGTACAAGGATGGGAGAGTTGGCTAGATATTATTTTAGCTTCTCAAAGCTTCTTTGGCAGATGGGATCCCATTTGAAGCTTGTGTCCTTGCGGAGTAGATGTGTGAAAGGTTGGCACTTGTCTGCCAGCTATGTTATGAAATGACACACTGAATGTAGTTTACCTTGTAGGATTTTGAGTTCCTTAAGTGTTCTAGGAGGAGGCATTTCCATTATGGCTTTGACCTTTTTGGGATCAATCTTTGTTCCATGTCGGGATACAATGAAGCCTAGTAACTTACTAGATGTTACACCGAAGATGCATTTCTTTGGATTTAGCTTTAAGTCATAATGATGTAGATGATTGAACACACACTCAAGGATGTGGAGGTGTTCTAGCCATGTCTTTGATTTTACAAGGATATCATCCACATAGTCTTCAAGGATATTATGTATCATATCATGGAAGATAGTTGTCATTTCTCGCTGATAGGTGGCCCTTGCATTCTTTAGCCTAAATGGCATCATATTGTAGAAGAAGGTACCCCATGGTGTCATGAACATTGTTTTATGTTGATCTTCCTCTGCTATTTGGATCTGATTGTACCCTGAGAAGCCATCAATGAGTGACAACATCTCATGGCCTTCTGTGAGATCAACTATCATGTTGATGTTTGGTAAGGGAAAATCATCTCTTGGACATGCTTTGTTCAAGTCCCTGAAGTCTATGCAAATTTTTATCTCTCTTGAAGGCTTAGTGATAGGAACCATATTTGAGATCCACTCTAAGTAGTCAATAGCTCTGATGATTTTTTCTTGTAGGAGCTTCTCTAGTTCTACCTTTACTAGGAGGGCTACTTTTAGATGCATTTTTCAAATCTTTTTCATAACTTTCTTTGCATTGGGATCCATTGCAAGATGGCAGATGAAAAGATTAGGATCAATCCTTGGCATGTGTGCATATGACCATGTGAAGTTGATTGTCGCTTCATGGAGAAGTGTTATGAAAGTTGTTTCTTCAGCTTCGGTCAGGGATGCTGCAATATATGTAATCCTTGGGCATTCTTCTATTCCCAAATTAACTGGCTTTGTTTCCTCAATGATGATGGATGATTTCTCTGGCCTGTAGTCTTGGATGGGGGGAAGAGGAAACTCCCCATCTTCTAGCACCTTAAAGAGGTTTTGACCAGAAGATACACCCTTTATTTTTTCTTTTTTAGAGTCAGAATGTGCTCCAGAGGGGTTTTCACAAAAGGACTCACTCTTTCCTTTTTCATTTTTAATTTTGTGGCTAAATAATTCCTCTTCCCCAAAGTATCCCTTAGGGTCAAGCTTGTAGACATGAGCAGATTCTTGTTCTTGATCTAATTTTTGGCCTGATGCTCCCATGAATCTTAGGAGTGATTCTGTGCTTTGGAACTCATCAATATGCATTACACTTGATTGATCCCAGTCTATGAGTTTGAGATGGATGAGGGGAAGTTCAATGACATTAATGGTGAGTTGATGGAGGACAGAATTTCCCAAGAGGGTATCATCATCAAAGATGTCATCATAGTATTTCTTTTCTTCCTCTTCAGGGATGTCTTTGATTTCTATGAGGTCATCTTGGATATTCAAGTGGGTGACATTGGGCAGATTAGTGCCCCTAGTTATAGTATTGGGTTCTTTTATGCACAAGTGAGAGGGATTAAAGCCAAGGCCTTGATGCTTAGGATTTTGTGAGGCCTCTATTAGAACTTTGTTGCCACCTTCTTTTGGTCCTAGACCACCACCTTGATATTTCCATTATTTTGTGGCATACTTGTGGGATGGCAGATATTTCTCCTTGAAGTAATCGAGGAGCTCAGTGTTAGGAGGTGGGGGATCTTTGTATAGCCACATGTTGATGTTAGGGTCCATCTCTAGACTATTTATGATTCCATGGGAAATAAAAGTTAATGGCCCCATCTGCTTGATTTCAAGATCTGCTGGAGTAGGCTTACTATGGTGGCTTGGGTTCCCTTGTGTATGTGGATCAAGCGATAGGGCCCCTACTATAAATGCATTGTTTAGGCTATATTCACCACAACCCTGGTTGTTGATCTTAACAAAAGAGAAGGTGGAGGATAGGATTATTTCTGGATTGCTATGGAATCAAGATGAGCTAGCAATGGAAGTGCAAATGTTGATTCCATGGAAATGAGTGTAATGGGGGAATGATGCTTCCAACGCATGGCAGTATGCAAAGGGTTGGGGATCTGCATGGATGGTAATCTCAGTGCCTTGATGCATAGATTTGAGGTAGTGGTGATAAGTAGATGGTACAAATTTGATGGAATGGATCCATGGTTGGCCGAGGAGGATGTTATACAATAGGTCTAGATCAACAACGTGGCAGATGGTATCTTGAATTGTTGGGCCCAACTTGATTGGAAAAATAATGGTACCTTCTGAGGTACACTACAAGTTATCATAGGCCTTGATGGTGATAACATTATGTGATATGTTGGCCTCATTGAATCCTACTTGCTAGATGAATTTAAGGGTACACAAATTTAGGGTTGAACCATTATCTATCATGACCCTTTTGATGGAAAACTCTCTATACCGGTCGGGGAAGTACCGGTTTGAGGTCATTCTCCAAAGAGGAAGCGCTTTTATCTTTGGATAGGCCTCGCTAGAAGTAAAAGAAGTGAGCTTGTCCTAGTCTAGTTTATTTTATGTCACTTAGATTATCAAGGACTTGCAAAATTGACAAACTCCTAGAAGCACATCAAAAAGAGTTCATTTCCAAATTAATTAAGTGTTTTTCATGCCAAGAATTTCAAGCACATATGTTTAGGTTTTGATTTTTTCTTTCCTTGAAAGCATAAAAAAGATCTTTGAAAGATGTTGCAAGTGTTTTATCCTTTTGCATTCGAGATTGAATTTTAGGATTCATTTTAGAGCCCAAAAAAAGAAGTGTTTTGATTGAAATTTGCTCAAATTTTATTTAGTGCACTCAAGACTGAATGTGTTTAAAACCCAAAATGAAATTGATTTAACTTTGATTTGTTCATTTTATTTTTCATTCAAGATTTGGATTTTCTTAAGTTTCAAAAAGAGACATTGGATTTAACTTTTGATTGTTCTTTCCCTTAGGCACTCGAGATTGAAATTTTAGGGTTTTCCCTCTAGTACAAAGAAGATTTGTGGATTTGAACCTTTGAGAGTTTTCAATATTTTCAGATTTTTTTTAAAACCCAAAGTAAATGTGAAGTTTTCTATTTCATCTTTACTCATGCACCCAAGATTTTGTGTTTTTAGGGTTCATTTTTAAGCCAAATGAATGAGGTGTTCCTAGATTGCCTTTAGGAATGCATAAAACCTTAAAACACTCAATTTTGTTTAGATGGAGTTATTTTTAGCCAAAAAAAAATCATGATGAGTGATTTTGATCACTTTAGGATTGATTAGGATTGGGTGTGAACTATTTAGGAATGATATGCAGATTTAGTCCATTTTAAGCACTCAAGATTGAAAGAAGGGTTCTTTTTAAGCTTAAATGGAGATTGATTTAGTTCCTAAACACAAAATTGAGTTAATAGGTCTTAGGACCTTGATTCTCTGGTGATCAAATTGCCTTCCAAGGAGTACCTATAAACAACGAAGTTAGAAATTGCAAATTTGAAGCCTAGAGGCACTAGGAGGCCCAAATGAACCTTAAAAATTAAAAAAACCAAGATCGGGGATTCACACATGACCTCTATTTCCCATAAGACAATGAAAGATAGGGAATTTTATGGTTAAGTGTCATACAATTTAGTACAAGGTCCCATACGACATTACAGGGGTTCTCATACAACAAATAGTGCCAAAAGGTGGTAAAAAGGCCAAAAATACTTGTAAAAAATCTCATATGACATTGTACATGGTATAGTAAGAAAATATATGGGTTCCCAAATGGAAATCCATGATAGGGAAGTGAGGCAAAGCTCTCCCCTATCTAGGCAGCTCGGTAAATTGTGAGACCTTCGGTGTTACTCTGAACCCAGAGTGGGCTTAGGAGAGTGCTCTACACCTTTAGAAGATCCTATAACAACCACAATTACACTATCCTCACTAGATGATTTAGTGTCTCCAACCGTCTTGTACTCCCTCGGCCTCTACTAGTGCTTATTTGATACTTGTTCAGTGCTCGATGCCTATGTTAACCGAGTGGGCTCGGTAGCTTTACCGAGTAATTTCCTAATGCTTGGTAATGCTTACCAAAAAACACCTTACTAACTTTTCATTCTATTGGGAACCTAAAAATTTGATAAGGGGATGGAAAGGTTCCATACACAAGAAAAATGTCTACTATGGGAGTGATTTCCACAAACACAACAGGGTTTAAATAACAAGTCCAAGAGTTTAGACCTTGCCGAGCTTATAGTCTTCTAACGAGGTTCTAGGGTTCTAATTCTAGTTTCTTACAAGAAATATATGGAAACAAAGTATGTTCAAACACCCTTTAATGACTTGTAACAAACCTCCAGATCCTAAGATCCTAAACACAAATCAACACTTAATGACTCCTGACCTACTAGTTCTAATAGGGCTAATTGACTCTGTTGATGAAAGAAAACTTCACTAGTTGATTATTCAAGGTTGATCGCTAAATGCAATGGTATTGGGAATCCCATAGAGACAAAAATCTATCTTTAGACTACTTGTATCCACCCTCAAAGTTCTTATGTCACTTCACTTGTTCATTTCCTGAACCAAGCACATAGAGATGCTTGGTCTAGAATCTGCAAACATATTTCTCGAAATAATCCCCCTTCCTTTGCACTTTTGAGGAACTAAAGTACATTTCCCCTACTTGCATTTCCCAACTTCGCATGGAAACCCCACAAAGGAAATACAAGTTAGGACATCTTCGGCCAAAACCCTGGTTCAGGAGGGTTTCCTAAGAACCTGGATAAACCAATTCTTCTACCTTTCAACTCTGATCTTCAAATGGATTCAAATCTAATGCATCAGAGTCCTAATTCATAGCATGTATTGAATCAATCAAAGTTCTTCATACTTCTGTACATGCAATGTTTCAATCCAAAATTGGAGAAAAATAGGGATCTTTTATTGATTGAATGCAAAAATTACATAGAGTATCTGTTTTGTTCAACACACCTGTTGACACCGAAATTTTCAGGTTCTAAATGGATAGGATGTCAGGGAAGTATGATGTTAAATTTTAGTTTTATACCATTTTCTTATATTGAAAAAATTAAAATGATAAAAGAGCAAATGTGTTTTCATTTATTAGGTTGTTAATTGTTTTATTCTAATTCCATAAATGCATATTTAATTTTGAAAACAAATAATTATTATAAAAATCAAATAGGTTGAACAAAAGGCGGCGAGAGGGAGTTGAACACTCAACCTCTCAAGCTAACCTTTTTTCTACCTATCTACCCTCCTACCCCCTAACCAGTTAGTCTACTTGTTTTCTTCGAGATGGTTAGGAGAGGATATTTATTTATTTTCATTTCATGTGCAAGAGAGAAGTTAAGACAACCTTTTCATAGGGAGTTACCTCTTCCTTAATTATTTTTTTTTAATTAAATAATGTGATTATTACTTTGTCTATATATTTATTTATCTTTCTGATTTTGTGAAAAAGAATGGGGAGAGGGAGTTGAACACTCGACCTCTCGACCCATTCCTTTTCCTACCTAACTACCTGACTCTTACCCCCTAACCAATTGCTCTACATTATTCTTCAAGAATGAGTGTGTAAATAAATATATAAATTAAAGAAGCATTATCACTTTTTGAAATTAATTATTAAAAGAAATATGGTTTATTAGATAGAAAATTTTGTATATTGTAGTTACTAATAATTATTTTGTTTCTAATTTGTGTTTTACCCTAAATGTTAAAAGTATATGATGAAGTAAATATATTATTTGATAGCTATTGATTTACTTAGGGTTTTGATGTAATTTCTCTTTCCAATTTCCATATCCCTACAAATATTAAATATTTTCACCTTGGTTATATTTAATATTTTTAAGGTGAAAATATTTTAGGGTTTTTACTTTTCTTTAATTTGACTTTAATTTTTCTTTTTGTAAGTTAAGTGACTTGTTAATATGTACTTTTCAGAACTTTTATTTAGAGGTTGAGATTATTTTAGATTTCTAAAATGTATGTGTTTTTAGCATTATTTTATATTAGAAATATTTTGTAATATTAGGGTGGTTGTTTTGTAAAAACAATGTACTCGCCCTATGTGAAGTTATTATAATTTTAGGGTAAATGCCCCCTTTTTAGAGGTGAATTATAAAACTCTCTACCCTAATGTTTTGTAAAGTATTTCTATTATATTATGTTCATGAAATAAAGATATAAATATAAAGGCATTATGTTTTATTTTAGAGAAATAAAAATAAAATGCTAAAAGTATAATGTCATTTTATTTATTAATTTTGAATATTGTCTCATTAATGTAATTCTTTATAATTTAACAATTAAAGTAATTGCTTATGTTTTGATAATTTATGAGGATGACATAAAATTAAGTTCTTGATCTTTTATACTCCATTTTTATTATCAAATATATTTATAAAATTATGGCATGAATTTATTTAAATAAATTATTGATAAATAAATTGACAAATTTACAAGGATCATATTGAAAACTTCAAACATTATTAATATAATCATTTTAATTTTTTAAAGGACTATCTAATGTTGGGTGTTTATGTGCAGGAGTTAAACATTGGATTATTATGCACATACCTGAGGATTGTAATAGATTTAGTTTGTTGCACGGGAAATATGTTTCCCTAAAAGCCTATTATATGGTTTAAAATGTAAATTTTTAGGTTAGTTGTCAGGATTAGGTCCTGTGAAAGGGCATGTCCTTTCACAGGGAACAGTTGAAATTTATACTTATACTCATTCAATTGTAAACAAATGACACATAATTCTATCATGGCCAAAACATATACCATCAAATGGATTGAAACTGAATGTCTCAAGATCTCATGCACGGATATCTGATAAGTGCTTATACCCTATTGATTATATAGTCTATATGTTCAATCAGTTTCTTGGATTACTCTCTAACTGGGGTATCCTATTATTCTTTCTATTTTATACATTTATTTATGATCAATTAATACAATTTGAATAATGATAGCATGGTCTAGGAGCCTGTTGTTGTTTCCTTTCGGGCTCTTTAGTTGAGTTAAAAACCATAGGACCTGTTGTATTAATTATTATAGATTTTGTTTCAAATAGAATCTTGTAGGTTGATGGTCTCATTATGCATAAATGATTTATCCTAAAACCATCTCCAGTTACATATAGTATTGAATGTCGACTCTATTTTCAATTTGGCATCAGGCACTAGTCTATTCATTCATTTGATTTTGTCATTTATTTCTCTCTGTGAAGTACTTTTCTAATCTGCTATCTTTTTTATTAAACATTAGATTAGGTTTAGTATTAATTCATAGCATTAGTATAAATATCTAACTATTTGCCTATTAGGATTTTCAGTTACTTTATCTTCCAGGGATCAGTAACCTCTTTGGAAGAAATTTTGTTGTTTATGCATGTTGTTTCTGCAGTTAGACAGTATTTTCAATTTAGGCCTACCAGCCTTGGTTCAATCAAACCAGAATTGAAGAGGCATCTATTGTGCCTGTTAGTTGGCCTCAAAATGATCAGCATTTTTGAGCCCCAACAACACCATGTCTTCCACCCGCCTGAAAGGGCTAGATGAAGACTTTCCTCAATGGATCCAACCATTTTTCGAATGGCTGTGACTATTGGGCGGTTGTTTCACAGGTCGGTAGCAACTTTCCAAAGAAGTTGCTAACAACATTTCTTACATTATTGCAACTTTTACAAAATGTTGCATTGTTGCTCTTAATGAGCCTATAGGCCTAAGCCTTATTATTAAACAACTTAAAAAGACACCTAGGAAACCTAACATCCTAAATGTGCCTTTGTGCCATAGTCAAAAACCTATGGTTTATAACCACACCGAGGGTGACTAGGTCTTACAAGTAGGCTTATTAAAATTAACCTATCAATCTAAAAGTTGTGAAGAGTTGGGAGTGTTTCTTGTGTGCTCCTGCTTGGGTGCTCCTGCACCATACTCCCATGTTTTTAAAAACTCAAGTCCCACTTGAGAGTAGTTTTTGAATTGAAGTTCCATGCCTGTTGATACACTCTTCGCTCATCCATGTAGCATCAATGTCTGGTAACCCTTTCCATTTGACCAAGTAATATTTGTAGGTCTTCTTCCTTGTTTTTTTGACAACTTTAGAGTCTAGAATCTTTTCCAACTACAAAGGTTGGCTCGATGGCAAGTCCTTTATCCATTCTACATGTGTATCTTTGATATCCTACAAAGTGTTAGTAGATCCTGCATCACCCTTAAAAGGAGTGAAATCACAAATGTTAAAGATAGGAGAAATAGAAATAGTAGGGGGTAAAGAAATTTCATAAGCATTGTCCCCAAATTTATGAAGTATTTGATAGGGACCGATATTCCTCATTTACAGTTTGGTATGTCCCCTAGGTAGCCTTTCTTTATTCAGGTATGCCCATACTTGATCTCCTACTTTGAAAGTAACATGTCTCTTCTTCTTATCTGCCTGTTCTTTGTACTTTTTGGTATTCTGAATCAATGTATCTCAGAATTGATCATGAATCTATTTGATCCATGATGATAGTTCTTCTCATTGTGCACTGACTTTAAAGTCAGTCGATAACTCTCTTAGTTCCATAACTCCTCTTGGATGGAGTCCATAATTCACTTGGAATGGTGTCTTCCCTATAGATCAGTTTACTAAATCATTGAAAACAAATTCTGCTTGAGGAAGGATAGCATCCCAAGTCTGTCCATATTATTTTGTTATACACCTTAAAAGGTTGCCTAGTGATCTGTTTACAACTTCAATCTGCCCATTAGTTTGTGGATGGTAAGCAGAACTAAATGATAGATTTGTCCCCAACTTTTTCCAAAGGGTTCTCTAAAAGTGTCCCTGGAATTTCACATCTCTGTCAAAGATAATGCATGTTGGTAATCCATGAATTCTGACCACTTCTTTAAAAAATAAGGTAGCAATATGTGAAGTGTCATTGGAGACTTTACAAGGAACAAAATGTAACATTTTGCTAAATCTATCAACTATGACAAAGATACTATCAAATCCTTGTTTGGTTCTCAGTAGTCCTAAAACAAAATCCATGCTCACACTGTCCCATGGCTTTGTTGGGATTGGTAGTGGTTGATAGAGACCTTGATTGGTCCTAACTCCTTTAGCCCTTTAACAAATAGTGCATGATTCAACAAATTTTCTGACATTAGTCAATAATCGAGGCCAATGATAGTTTCTCCTTACAAGTTCAAGTGTTTTATATATGCCAAAGTGACCTCCTATTGTACCACAATGTTTTTCTCTAATCAGATTTCCTCTCATGGAGCATTTAGGAATACAAAGTTGACCTCCTTTGAGAAAAAGGCCATTCTACAGTAGATATTCAAAATAAGTAGTATTATATGCATCTGATAAAGTAGAGAAAACTTGATAGATATCACTGAAATCTGAATCATCCTTGTATAGGTGTTTGAGGGCATCAATCCCTATGCTTTGTACCTACACTTCTTCAACCAGAATCACTCTTCTATTGAGAGCATCTGCCACTTTATTTGAAGTTCCTTTCTTATGTTTTATGGAAAATGTGAATGCTTGGAGTTGTTCAACCCATTTCATGTGCCTGTAGCTTAGTTTGTCCTGACTATTGAAAAAACTCAAGGCATCATTATCTGTAAAGACAATAAATTCTTTGGGAAGCAAGTAGTGCCTCCATTTCTTGAGGGCTTGAACCATCGCATACAATTCCAAGTCATATGTGTTATATTTCTTCTTTGCTTCATTCAGTTTTTCAGAGAAGAAAGCCACTGGTCTTACATCCTGACTGAGGACTACGCCTATGGCCAGATTGCTAGCATCACTCTCCACTGTGAACAATTTGTCAAAGGTCGGTAGTGCCAAAATGGGATATTGTGCTACTCTTTCCTTCAAGTATTTAAAAGCTTCATCTACTTGTGTTGTCCACTGGAACTTTTTTTTTCTACCACCCTTGATGGTATCAAGTAAAGGTGCACAAATGTGATTGAAATTTTTATAAATTTCCTATAAAAGGTGGCCAATCCATGAAAACTCCTGACTTCTCCTAGAGTCTTTGGTATGGGCCAATTAATGATAGCCTCTACCTTTTTAGAATCCATTTTTAATGTGCCCTTTGAGATAACAAAACCCAAAAATATCAACTCTTGTTGCATGAATGTACATTTTTCTAAGTTGATAGATAGTTTCTTCTCATGTAGTTTTTGGAGAACTTGCTCCAAATGTCTCATGTGTTCCTTCATAGTCCCACTAAAGATTAAGATGTCATCTAAATAGACCACCAAAAACTTTCCTATGAAATCTTGAAGCACTTCATTCATTAATCTCATGAAGGTGCTAGGAGCATTGCTAAGGCCAAATGGCATCACAAGCCATTCATACAATCCTTCAGTGGTTTTGAATGCATCTTTCCACTCATCACCAGGCCTTATCCTTATCTGATGGTAACCAGATTTAAGGTCAATTTTTTAGAAGTAACATGCTCCTCCAAGTTGGTCTAAAAGATCTTCAATCCTAGGTATAGGGAATCTGTATATGATTGTAATTTTGTATATTTCCCTAGAGTCAGTGCATAGTCTCCATTTACCATCCTTTTTAGGGGCCAAAACACTCAGGACTACACAAGGGATGAGACTCTTTTGTATGAGTCCTTTAGTCAACAATTCACTAACTTGTCTGGTGACTTCAGCATTCTGATTAGGAGTTAGTTTATAAGCAGCTTTGTTGGGTAGGGAAGCACCTAGGATAAAATATATTTGGTGACAGATATCCCTCAATGGTGGGAGTTCATCTGGTGTGTCTCCTCTAGCTATTCCTTTGTAAAACTACAGTAGACTATCTACTTCCTTCGGTACTTCATTGTGCACTATCTTCTCCTTTGGCTTAAGGACTAGGGCATATCCTACCTCAGAATATTGAATAGTACTTATCATCTCTTGTTCTCCTACAAGCATGACTAACTGTTCTTTTGGTTTTTCTTGTTGAGGATCAGGGAGGGGGAGCAGATTGTATTTGTGACCATTTTGAACAATTTGGTATTTTTTTGTGACTCCATCATGTTTAGCCTATAGATCATACTTCTATGGACATCCTAACAAAAGGTGACATACATCCATATCTACAACATCACAAAGGACTCTATCCTTATAGTCTTTAATAGAGAAATCTACCCAAGCTTGTTCATTTATGAGGGCCTACTGCCCTTTTGTCAACCAAGATACATGGGATGGGTTTGGGTGGGGTATCTTTTCTAATTTTAATTTATCTACCATTTCTCTAGATACAAGAGTTTTAGTAGAACCAGAATCAATTACTAACTTGCATACCTTTCCATGGCTCTTGTAATTGGTTCTAAAAATACTTTTTCTTTGGGGAGGTTCCACCAGTACTGGTGCTTGGATCAAAGTCCTCTTCATCATGAGGCTTACTCCATCTTCTCTTGTATAGTCTCTCACACTATCATCATCATCCTCTTGTACTAGGTTGTCTCTTCTTTCACCTTGATTATTCTACTGGTCTCTGTCCGAATATCTATTGGTATAGTGCCCTATCTGATTGCAGTTATAACATCTGATTTGTCCATTGTTTCTTCATCCATTTCTACCCCTACCATTTCCTCTTCTACCTCGGTATCCACCTCTTGAATTTCTTTCTCCTTGGGTGTTCTCCTTATTATATTCTCCTTGTGGTCTATTGTTCTATCCTCTTCCTCCAAAGTTTCCTCTGCCTCTTTCATTCTTGGCTTTTCCTCTACCACTCTGTTCATTCCTCCTTTTGAAATTTTCTTCAACTTTTAATGCCAATTGATAGCATTCATTCACTATGGTAGGGCTTGTCAAACTGAGTTTATCTTGAACTGAGACCCTTAGGCCTTGCATATATCAAGAAAGCTTTACACATTCTAGTTCAGCAAGCTTGGATTTCATCACCAATCTCTGAAATTCTTCGATATAGCTATAGATGCCCATCTCTTTCTATCTTAGACTCATTCTCCTTTTATGAATTTGGACTTCATAATCTTTAGGGACATAAGTTTCCCTAAGCAGGTTCACCATCTTCTTCCAAGTGGTGACTGGATTCTTTCCATTCTTCACCCTATCATCTTGAGTGAAGTTCCACCATGTGATTGCAGAGCCTTTGAGCTTTGACTTAGCAATCTTCACCCTTGAGTTCTCAAGGATGTCTTCACATTCAAAGAAACTATTTAGGGCATCCACCCAATCCATTACAGCATCTGGATCCATCTTCCCATTATATGTAGGAAACTCAAGCTTGGCATCCATCGTTCTCCTCTCTATAGATTTTAGAGTCTTCATAAGTAGCCTCTGGTCTATAGGACATTCTTCTTCCTCCTGCTCAAGGGGTTCTTCATCACTCCTTGCTTCAACATTCTTAGAGTTTCCACTACCTCTCTTTTGAAGCTATTCCCTAGGCCTGTCCATCTCTTGCCTCATCTGCTGCATCTTGGTGTCTCTCCGATCATCATGTTGGTCCTTTGCTCCTTCAAGTATCTTACTATCTCTGCATTGGTCATCCTTGATGACAATCCTCCATCATCTTCTCCTTCCATGGTTCTAGTATATCTTTACCCTAAGGATCTTAGGTGCTCTGATACCACTTGACGCAGAGCTCTCCCCTATCTAGGAAGCTCGGTAAATGGTGAGACCTTCGGTGTTACTCTGAACCTAGATTGGGCTTAGGAGAGTTCTCTACACCTTTAGAAGATCCTATAACAACCACAATTACACTATTCTCACTAGAGGATTTAGTGTCTCCAACTGGCTTGTACTCCCTCGAGCTCTACTAGTGCTTGGTTGATAGTCAATCAGTGCTCGGTGCCTATGTTAACCGAGTGGGCTTGGTAGCTTTACCGAGTAATTTCCTGACACTTGGTAATGCTTACCGCAGAATGCCTTACTGACTTTTCATTCTATTGGGAACCTAAAAATTTGATAAGGGGATGGAAAGGCTCCATACACAAGCAAAATGTCTACTATGGGAGTGATTTCCACAAACACAACAGGGTTTAAATAACAAGTCCAAGAGTTTAGACCTTGCCAAGCTTATAGTCTTCCGACAAGGTTTTAGGGTTCTAATTCTAGTTTCTTAGAAGAAATCTATGGAAACAAAGTATGTTTAGACACCCTTTAATGACTTGTAACAAACCTCCAGATCCTAAGATCCTAAACACAAATCAACACTTAATGACTCCTGACCTACTAGTCCTGATAGGGCTAATTAACTTGGTTGATGAAAGAAAACTTCACCAGTTGATTATTCAAGGTTGACCGCTAAATGAAATGGTATTGGGAATCCCATAGAGACAACAATCTATCTTTAGAATACCTTTATCCACCCCCGAAGTACTTCTATCACTTCACTTATTCATTTCCTGAACCAAGCACATAGAGATGCTTGGTCTAGAATCTGCAAACAGATTTCTCCAAACAATCCTCCTTCCTCTACACTTTTGAGGAACTAAATTACATTTCCCCTACTTGCATTTCCTGAATTCACATTGGAACCCCATGAAGGAAATACAAGTTAGGGAATCTTCGGCCAAAACCCTAGTTCAGGAGGGTTTCCTGAGAACCCGGATAAACCGATTCTTCTACCTTTCGACTCTGATCTTCAAATGGATTCAAATCAAACACATCAGAGTCCTAATTCATAACATGTATTAGATCAATCAAATTTCTTCTTTGTACTTCCGTACAAATCCATACACGCAATGTTTCAATCCAGAATTAGAGAAAAATAGGGATCTTTTATTGATTGAATGCAAAAGTTACATAGAGTATCCATGTTGTTCAAAACACCATGTCTTCCACCCACCTGAAAGGGATATATGAATACTTTCCTCAATGAATCCAACCATTTTTTGAATGGTTGTGACCGTTGGGTGGTTGTTTCACAGGTCAGTAGCAACTTTCCAAAGAAGTTGCCGACAACATTTCTTACATTATTGCAACTTTTTTAAAATGTTGCATTGTTTCTCTTAATGAGCCTATAGGCCTAAGCCTTATTATTAAACAACTTAAAAAGACACTTAGGAAACCTAACATCCTAAATGTGCCTTTGGGCCATAGTAAAAAACTCATGGTTTATAACCACACCAAGGGTGACTAGGACTTACAAGTAGGCTTATTAAAATTAACCTATCAATCTAAAAGTTGTGAAGAGTGGGGAGTTCTCCTTGTGTGCTCCTACTTGGGTGCTCCTACACTAGGAAGGTTTTTCATATGATTCTGCCTCCTAGGATGTACGGGATTTTAAAAAAAATGAGTTTTTAAATCCAAAAACCCTAAAAAAGTAGTTTGAAGAGTGTGGTGGGGTCCCACCGGGCATGCCAGAATGTGATTGATTTGAACCTAACCTGTTGGGAGCACACTGAAACACTCAAACATTATTCTAAGTTAAACATGCATCAACACATAGAAAACTTATTCGCATGACACCTCAGATTGAGCTGAAACGGGAGCACCCTGTCACTATTTGATTTGCTCTTATAAGAGGGATGTGGGTGTTCTCTCGAGACACAATGAGCATGTCCCCAATTCTTTAGGAATGATTAGAATAATTTGGAAACCATGAAGACCCCATAATGGCACAAAACTAGGTATAGTGAACCTAGTTTTCCCCTAGGATTTCGAGGGTCCAAATGAAGAAAAATGCAAATTCTAAGCTATTTAATGCTATGTAAAGTTGATTTTAACCAAAATATGGATATGATATGAATGAAAATCCATAGTAAGTTACTTAATACAATGATAACATAATACATTAAATGGAGATATTTAAAATGAATTAATAAGATATGCCTCGCCCAAGCCTTGAGTGCTAGTAAAGGCTAAGGATGAGAATGGGAGAATATGCTTGCCCATCCAGTGGTGACGTTGAGGTCTGGCATGATTGGTTATCCTTGTCTATACGAGAGGGTTTCTAGTTCCACATATGATCACACTTGGGAGTCAGAGTCCAGTGAGATCATCCCAAGGGGTTGACGTATGTGATGACACTTCCCTAATTTCATCTTAGGTTTCCTACATGTGTGTTTACCTTTTTTGAGATAGAGATCTTTATAGGATCCCTTGCTCAGGTCTACTTTTTGTTCCTTAATGCTTTGATATCTGAATGGGGTATGTTTTTATCTCCTCAACATGGTGGGAGTGGAGTACTTAGGTTCCACGAGGTCGAGTGGTAGTGATCATTTTACCATTTGAGATTCTGATGTCCTAGTATCTATACTAGATGATCCTTGTAGCTATTGCATCTTCATTTATTCTTCTTTTGGAGATTTGATCTCATCTTTTTATGATGTATTCTTGTATTCTTATATCTTTTATTGATTGTAATACCTAGTGGAATGTATATGTACTTTGTATTTAGATATTGTTACATACCTTGCAACATGTGCAAAGGATGTTATTATATTTGGTATCAATAGTGGTCTCACTTGTAACCTTGTACTATTTCATGAGATGGAGTATTTGTATGATGTAGAGATTTTGTATGAACATTGTAATCACGTAATTAAATGTGAGATGAAATAATTATGGTTATTAGTTTGTGGTACTTGATTATTGTACTTAGTATTTTTAGTTTTGTTTACATAATTCTACATTAAGGAACCCTTGAGATTTGTAATCTGTAAATGAGATTGTGTTTAAGAGTATGTATTGACTTTATGTAATTTCTTCCTCTTTGTTATTCATTCTTGTTTATAAAATCTTAAGAAGAAAATTTATTAGATAAATTTATTAACATGTTTTAGGTTAACTTCTCCTAGGTTTCTTGGCGGGGCATTACAAAAACTAAACTATTACACCACTGGGAATTTAAAGAGATTTTGGAAAAGGGGGGTTCTCTCAAAGGGGGTCTTCACACGAATACCTTTATGTATGTTCACAAGAATCCCACCACGTAGTGGGGTTCATGTGAAGGCCCTCTACCCCTTTGTGTGAACACCCCTAGTTCGAGCGAAAATGTGAATTTTTGGCAAGGGATGAAAATCCTTTGTTCTAAAAAGTGGGACACACTATTGTGGCCTCACCCCATGATATACCAAAATCAAATGTCCTTATATGCATCTCATCCATTACATCTCCATCATCTTGCAAGCTCATATTTTAGCCCATACCATCAAAATAATAGTCATATAGTATCATATCATGTAAAACCAAATGTTAGTCCACAACATCATATAGATAATCATATAAAATCACATCATGCATACACACTTATCAATCCATCATAACTCATCATATATTATAACCAATCATATGTCATAAATCCTAATAAAACAAAGCATTAGCATATCTACCTGTGCATCCATGCATGCATCCATATAGTATCCATTACATATTGCATATACCATCTTGATACTTCCTCTTTGAAACATGATGATAAAATATATTGTCTCAAAGAGGGAAAAAAATGTAGACACCTATAAATGTCCTCAATTAAAATAATATTTTTTTACGATTATTTCTCTATTAATTCAGTAATGTTTTATTTTATCAATTCATTATCCTTTTCTTTCGCATAAATAAGTAAATATTTATTTATTTATCTTAATCCCACTTTTTATACTATTAATTAAATGAATTATCTCATTTACTTAGTTAATTCATTATCCCCTTCTCTCTAATCCTATCCCTCCAACTTGTTTACATGGATCATAGTCTAAATTTGTTGGCATGTGACAAGTGTCTTGTTCTTCTTCGTTCCCCTTTTCTCTTTCCTCTCCACATTATAAGATTCATTGAACTTAAAGATGAGCTACCAAAAGTTAATAGACCTCTTAATCTCATCCCTCCAAGCATTTAACTTCTTAATCCTATTCACTCTCCTCTTACATCTTAATTGTATCATTTCATCTCTTAACATCTTAATCTTAACCCTTTATTATTTTGGAGGCTTCTATAAAAGAAGATATTTTCCTCTCATTTGGCCTAACAATCACTTGAGTATTCTTACTTAGATGCTATCATTTTTCTATCTTGGTATCAAATTTTTATTTTGCACACATCATTAATAAACCAAATTCCACTATTTTCATGGCATCTTGTGCTAGTGCTTAACGCTAAGAGAAATACTATTATCTATAAGCTATTGAAGAATTGTAGAACAATGAATTCAATCTTATCAATTTGTGTGAAGGTATATTGGTTTTTTCATGATCATGCTCTTGATTTAGAGCTCGATTGGTGTTATTGATTTGTTTGTAGATTCTAGGCTTATGGTTGAGATATTTAGGAATTTACAATAGGGTTACATTTCAATATACACAATTTATATTCATTTAGTACATCATATACATCCTTATAACTCCTCATATTCTTCTATACATTTATATTACGAGTCACTCTTTTCTTCTACTCTATCTTTCCTATATCATTATGTTATATATCTTTATTATATCCCTTTACTAGTGATCAAATCTTAAATTATGTTTGTATCTATGAGATGTGATGTGACTCATACTTAGTGCCCCTAATCTACATGTTATGTTCCATTCTTAGGCTCCACAAGCTTGATACGAAAAGATGTGGTGTGATCTCTAGAACTTCGTTTGACTACTCTTTCCCTGCCAATAGAGACCATGGATAATAAACAAAACCTTACCATAATTTAAGTCCTTATATCCTTCACTTATCCATTCCCATCATATTAATCTACTCCTTCACCCATAATATATCATGCCCATTTTACATTTATGGTTGGTGATTACACTTTATTTCAAAATAAATCTTGATACATGCCTTCTATTTCACTTCATGATTTGGATTCTTTCTATAGCAAATGAGTTCCATGCATTTCCCACTCTCCCATTAATAAAAATTCATTTTTTTCCTCCACTAATATAACATCAAACAACAACCCATGCTTTCAAAACATGAACTACACACTTAAAATATCATTTAATTTTTAAAATAAAATAAGAACTCTGAATTAGTTCATCAATAGCACATAGTTATCATGTATTTTCTATCTTGAAATTTATTTTTTCACCCATCACTTTTATATGTGGGATGAATCCTTCCCCAAATCAAGCCTCATCATCTACCCTTTTATCTTATCAACACCTTTGTTAGAGGTAAGACTATTGGATGTTAGTTGAAAGTTGATTTGTTTTCCTTGATTGATCTTTTGGTCCATATTATGCCTACTTATGGTCATCAATATCATTAGATATCATGTTGCACTTTGACTTGTATATAGAAGGGCTTGTCTATTATTTCCATGTGACATGTTAGTTGGTTGCTACCTCACAAGATCCACAAATGTATGACACCTTGTGATAAGGAGGGGGGTCTTTCATATATTGGTTGGTTTTTCCTTCACGTGAATCAACAAGGTTAAAGACCTTGTGAGGTGTAGGAAAATTCTATCTATTTTTTGTCTCATCGTAAGACTTTCCAAGAATGAATAAGTGCACTTAAGTTTTGGTTATTCTCTTATTTTTTGTTATCTTATAAGTCAAACCATGTACTATATATATTTCCACCTTGGTATTATATGTTATGGTACGTAACATCCAATACTATATTAAAATAAGTATGTTCTCCACATGTTAGCATAACAGATGCATTAAAAGATTATCAATCATCCCATGTATCACAACAATAAAATCATAATCATCACTCCAAATTATTATGCACCCATTATTCATATCACATTTTTCAATCCATCACTATTTATTGAATCCATCTCTCCATTTTTTCTTCTTCCATTTTCTTCCATCATGTTCATCTTTCATATAACTTTTTCTTCACATTCCTTCTTTAAGAGCTCTCTCAAGTATAGTTTTTTGCATGACTAATCCCTTGAGGTGACATCATTTGCCATCTAATATTTTTATTTTTCCACTTGATGTCACCAATATCTTCATATCATATAATTCATTCTCCTTAACTACTTTTCTTTTATTTCAAACAATATTGCTTTGAACATTTCAAAAATAGGCAAACTTTATTAATTGCCATCCTTATTAATATTCATTAGATCATCATCATCATATTATTATTATGCATTATCATTCAATTATTACCATTTAATAAATAAATAAAATTTACTTATTATTCATTAAACATTTTTAAAAAAATCGAGTCTTATATCATATTATCTAATTATCCATCAAATAAATTTATAATTAATATAATTATTAATATTGATTATCATCTTATTATTACTATTTATTATCATCTAGCTATTATCATCAATACTTAATCTATGCCATCATTTATTTTAATAGTTTCTTATTATTCAATTAAAATGAAGTAATTATCTACCATTAAAATAAATCAATAAATAAAATCTACTTGTTATCTACTTATTACTCATCATTTTTTTTTGATAAATAAGAAACGTGAGTTGATAGATTTAATTATTTAATATCAAATTTCCCTTTATATTATTTAATTATCTATTAAATAAATCCATAAATTTTACCTTATATTATCTAATTATATATTTAATAAAATAACAATTCTACACAATCTACTTCATATTATCTAATTAGACATTTAATAAATTAATAATTCTATATATCATCTCGGGAGTTAACTATCCAATCATGCTAGTTAATCTATCAATCAAATGACTTAAACTATTTTATACATTCAGTCAACTCCTTCATACACTGACTAACTCACTCATGCAAATAGTGAACTCACCCAACAAGTCAATCAATTTAGTTAACTCTTATAACATAAAATAAAAATAGCAATTGATCTTCACATTAACTTCAAAATCAATCCGATCAATTCCGTTAACAAGGCAGTCAACTTAGGTAACTCAAAAAATATATAAAATAAAAATAACAATCCACCCATATTTGGCACATCATCTGAGAAAAATCTATGAATGCATATTCAACTCCATAAATCCTTCGCAGCCCACATATCATCTTTAAGAAATCAATACGCTCAATCACAGGTTTGCATGAAATTGATAATTCTGAATCAAATGCCATTTCATTGGAGTTACTGTGCTGACACTAATCAATAGGCTTATATCAACTAATCTGTGCAAATTTAAATAGACGTAGGTATAATGGATTCAATTCAATACATTACTTCTTAATGAAGTTGTGCAGGATTGAGAAGGAATAATGGGGTTTGAAATGGATTTTTGCAGGTAACGTGCCAAGCTCGATTGCACAAGAAGCCATCAAGGCTAACAAGTGGCCAGGGCACTTCAATGCATTTGCAGTAATGAGCATCACTTTCATTTAAGACACTTGGAAGCATTTGGTCAGAATATTTGTTTTCTCTCTGATATTTTATCTGCAACACCACCATTAAAGAATCTAGTTTTGGAACTATCAAGCCTAACAATTTCTCAGAGCTGCTACAGTTTGTCAATTCCTCAGAACAGATTTTCCTTATCATATCCACTCCATCTAATTATAGATAAGAATGTTTGAGTTTGGGTCTGGATTTGAATTGAACATCTAAGTAAGCCCACATTGAAATTTTGTGTGACATTTGAGCAAAATTCACCCCCTTTTGATTATTCCCACTCTCTGTGGTCTCAATCAAATTGTCTATAACTTTAAAACCAGCTGTCTGCGGAGAAGGGGATTTATTGTTGACACCCATTGTCAGCAATTGTAGTAAACATTTAAATCTTTTGAGAGTGGCAGAGATTCATTGAAAGACTACCTCTTGTTGGGAAGCGGGATACAGAGGATATTGAGTGTACCAATTGCGGGGAATCGAACACGAGACGTGGGAGTTTTCTGCTGTGACAGGTGCGTATGCAATGTATAAGTAACGTGGGTTGCCCGCATATAATGGTATAAGTAGATCCTTGCTTCTTCAGTGTAGATTTGAAAGGTCACAAAGCATTTATTCATTGTTGTTTACTACGAGGAGGTTTGATCTGCAGGTAATGGATAAGGTCAAAAGTAATTAAAGTTTCAAGCTTCTTTCGTGTACGCAATGATTTGCCACACACCACCAGTGCTGCTCCCTATATTACTCCCTTCTTTGCTCCCTCAAATCTATTATAATGATCGATAGATGCCTACAGTAGTTTCAGTTTTGCATTGTCTATGAATCTATGAATCATGACTAGATAACAGTTAAAAATTGGGTTTTTTTCTCTCTCTGTAGTGTTGTCTGCTAAATTTGTCTGCTTTCAGTGAAGCCACAGTTTGAAGGGACCAGTATGGAGGTTCTGCATTTTGTGTTTGGTATCTTTGGTAAGTGGTATTCTTGTTTAGATTTTACATATAGGAAGTTTTCAATATATCTAATCTTCTTGATTTGTTGAACAGGGAATGTGACTGCTCTGTTTCTGTTTCTGGCACCCATGTAAGTAAATTTCCTTTCATACACTTGGTTCATTTCCTTTCTAAAATGATTCAGTTTTCTGCTTGATTTTGTCCAAGGTAGGACTCTGCAGTAGCATTTGTGGAAATTTTTCCGTTGCAATCTGAATCATAACAAAATTTAGTAATGCAATCCACAGAGTTTAGATTTAACATGGTCTTAGGCATATTTCAGATTATACCCATGATGTTTGTGTTTCTTGTTATGATCCTTTCTTCATTATGTTCATCATGACACAAATTTTGCAATGAAAAGTGAGAGCCATAATGCTATTGCCTAATGATGCATGCTAAAATACCAAATGCACACTAATCATTCCATGTTTTGGTGTGAGCAGAAAAACATTCTGGAGAATCATCAAAGCCAAATCAACAGAGGAGTTCTCTGGTGTGCCCTACGTTTTTACATTGATGAACTGTCTTCTTTCTGCATGGTATGGGCTTCCCTTTGTATCAGCTCACAACCTTCTGGTGAGCACCATCAATGGCACAGGGGCAGCCATCGAGATAGTTTATGTCCTATTGTTTCTTATTTATGCTGAAAAGAAGACCAAGGTACTAACAATATATCATAAGCATTCCTTCCTTCATGTATGCTGGATTTGGCTTTTGTGACCTGAAGTTTATATGAACTAATGCGCAGGCCAAAATCTTTAGTATCTTCATGGTGATCATTGTGACCTTCTCAGCAATAGCACTGGTTTCTGTATTAGCATTGAAAGGGCATGCTAGAGATATTTTTTGTGGGGTTGCTGCCACCGTATTTTCTATTTCCATGTATGCATCCCCCTTAACTGTAATGGTAAGATATATGCATAACTCTTAATATCTTGTCTTCACTTCCCTTTTTGATCCATTAAACAACTGTTTCAAAACCAAGTTATCATTGATTATTGCTGAGCCAGCAAATCTGAATTGCAGAGAAAGGTAGTGAAGACAAAGAGTGTGGAGTACATGCCATTCCTTCTTTCTCTCTGTGTTTTTCTTTGTGGGACATCATGGTTCATCTATGGCCTCCTAGGCCATGACCCATTTGTTGCTGTGAGTTTTGAATTTATGAAATTTTATTTCAAGATTATCAAATTTTCCCATGTGAAATCTTTACTGATGTCCTTGTTTGTTTGAACAGATTCCAAATGGGTTTGGATGTGGTCTTGGAATCCTGCAACTGATCATATATGCTGTGTATAAAGACTGGGGAGGAAAAAAATCTTGTGATCAAGTTGATTCCATGGAAATGGGATATGCCAATGACAGTGTCAAAGCAGTGAAGGCCAATGCTAACAACAAAGCTGCCCATGTTGAAGGCAATATACATTCATAATCACACAATCTTCATTTGAATGTAATAACAATCTCTCTTGTGACTGTGATAATAAAAAAATCAAAGAGCAGCACAACTTAAAGAGAGCATCGCGATGGATTCAATAATGGCCATGATTTTGTTTGCTGTACCTGGCCATCTAGTTCAACAACTTTATGTGCTTTGATCTTGGCAGACATATATATTGGGCTAGAAGCTTCTTGTACGTTTGGCTTGTTTGAAGTAGTCCAAGATTGTGTCCTTTTGTAAAAACCCTTCTGGATAAACCAGGTTTTTTGCTTTCTGAAATCTTTATCCTGTTATCATTTATGGGTTTTGCAGTAACGTGTTCTTCTCTGCTAAAATATTGCTCTAGGTGGCAACGATGTTAAAGAAGATAAAAGAAGATAAATTGAAAGGGAAGATTAAAGAAAAAGCTTAAAACAAAGAAATATTAAAATCAAATTATGTTTTATATTACAGACTTTATTTGCTATGTTTACTGTTATTAAAATTTATAATGGTTCTGTTAGTTTAGATGGGTATGTTGCTTGTAGTATCATGGTTACACTTTATATTATTTTTGATAGATGAAAATCTTAGTAGCTCTGTGTTTATTCTGTTGTTAATGTACTGAAAATGGTAATCTGTTGACAATGCTTCTATAGTATGTACTATAGGACAGCTCCTTGTTTTTAGCTGTTTCTAATATCAAAAATTTACAAATTATAAATTATCTATTATTATTATAACTTACAAAATTAATTTTGAATTTTCTGTTATGATTATAACTTCAATTTTCAAACAAATACAAATCGAAAACCTTATAAATCATATCACATTCTATTAACTAATAACCCAAGTGATTTTGCATGTATTTATAGCTCTGATCTAGAGATTAATATATTTAAACTACCACAGCGAAGACACTGCATCACAGATCTTCCAGATTTTTAGAAACAAATTGGTATTCAATATTGAACTCAGTCTTATGACTGTGATTTTAGGGTCAAAAGCATTAGGACTTTTTACTGTTGTAAAGATTAGAGTCTCATTAACTAAGTATTTGAGAAAGGCAATGAATATAGTAAATCGTAAAGTAGTAGTTACTCATAGTTATGATTGTTTGGGATTTATTCAGGGGTTGCAGCAATATACTATATGTTTGAATATGATATATTTTCTCGGTGGATTTGTAAGTTTAATATGTATTTAAAGTAATTTTTGAGAGAATTTGTGTGAAGGAAATATTTTAAAAATATTTCTTAGTGAAGTGGAAAACAGTGTAATGATTTATTGTGATTTTTGTACAAATTTATTAAAAAAATGTTGATTTAGTTGAGTTGTATTAGGCAAAACTTGTTAGATTGAATAACATAATTGTAAAGGTCTTTGCTGCATAAAAACATTACATATGTGTATGACCCAAGTGTAATAATCCAAAAATGGGCTATAAGTTCATTAATCTCTAAACATCATCAAATCAAACGAAATTGACATCAAAGTCTTAATCTAAGGCACATCTAAACATCATCGAATCTTAATTGATTATCTCAAATTTTGCATTGGGGAATATTCCTAATCATCATAATTATCTTTAATTTAATTATTATTTGGTGATAAATCACATTTATCCTAAGTTTGATTAATTGAATATTTTCATATTTAATTAATTAGATTTAATTTTGCCACTTAATTATTTAATTGAAGTTAATTCTATCTATTATTAATTGTATTATTTAATTTTGACAATAAATCCAATATCCTATGAATAATTGATTAAATTTTTATTTAATTAATTAAAGCAAGTTGTCATTATTTAATAATATAGTTTTTAATAAAAGTTTGATTAAATAATTGATTAACCCATAAATCAATTATTTATTTTCAAAAATCAGTTAAGTTGAACATAAATCACTTTATTATTAAATTAATTCATAAATAAAACATGCACAATCATAAAAGCAGACAACTATCAAATATCAATTAAAGTTAAACTCTATTTTGAGTTAAAACTTAGCTTTTGCATGTTTTTGTGAGTTAATTATCTTTATTATCAGATAACTCAAAAATCAATCTGAGTTAATCTGAGTGATTTATGATTTTTTCTCATGCACCTCCAAAGCCTTAGATTTCTATAAAAATAAGGCTCAGCTCTTCATAATTCATCTCATATTTTTGCACAATCACGCTGAAGAATTACGATTGGAAGGCTCAAAGTTTATTGCGAATCAACATTGTTGTGAGATCAATTTCGAATTCATAGCTTTCATATTATTGTTAGAATCTTCATTCTCATATCATATCATTTCTAGATTAGCATCATAGATCAATTTCCATATTAGCATAGATTCATATCAAGTTTTTATCATTCTTATTGCATAGAAATATCCAAAAAATTTAGATTAATTGTATTCATATTTCATATCAGTTTTGCATTCAAATCTTTCGTTTAGGTGTCGTCTAGGTCACTGATCTCAAGAACAATCTGAGAACATTAATCTCGCACCTACTAGAAGGCAGTAAATCACTTGGTTAGATAGCTTTCAATTTTGCACGATTTCGATTATAGCTAACCTCTAATGTTTTACTAAAGTATTGTGTTTACAGATCAGGTACAATTTTCACACACATTTTTTGCGCCCACCGTGGGGCCCTGAAACGGGTTTCCCTTCATTTCTATCAATTTTCTATCTTTTGAGGATAAGGGTTTCAAGGATCCAGGTATACTCTGTAGGACGTTATTTTTTGTTTCTTTTTTGCCTGCAAAAAAGAAAAGAAAAAAAAAAATTTGGCACTTTTTCTATCAAAACTGCGATTTTTATCATTCTGTCCGTACTTCCGTACATCTCTGTACGAATTATCGCGCGAGATTTCACACTGTGTTGCACGAGATTTCTTTCTGTGTCGCGTGAAATTTCACTGGTATCATTATTTTTTTTGTGCTTGAAAAATCACTTTCTCGCGCAAGACTGTACTTCCTCGCACGGGACCGCATCCTGACTCGCGCGAAATTTCATCCTTTGTCGCGTGAAATAGTGTTTCCTCGCGCGGGACCGCATCGTGACTTTCGCGAGATTTCATCCTTTGTCACGCGAAATAGTGTTTCCTCGCGCGGGACTGCATCCTGCCTTGCACGAGATTTTTCTACAGAGGCACAGAATTTGCATATTTGTACTTTCAGATTATTGATTTCTAACGCTTACAGTTTGCTGTTGATTTGTCTTGATTTTGTACTTTCAGACGTGTGCTAAATTCTGGATTGCAGAGTGTTGGACCTAAGGTATTCTTCTCAAGCTGATAATATTTCAATTTGGACTTAAAATAAATCTCTTATGTGTCTGGCTTGCGTGCATCTTTTCATGCTTTTATCTATTTCTACACACTTGCATAATTGATACTAGGTCGTGACCCCTTAAGGATTCATTAAGTAGTCTTAGATACTTGTGATTGATCTTGATTGCTATCTTGGGTTATTGGACTTGCTAATCCACCGGCCCCTCATTTCCACCCCGTGGTTGCAATCTCAGCACCATAAAGGGGAGAGGTCAACAGGACAGAAGCGTTAAGTATTCCACTTGGCAACCTTTTTATGCTTTTAAGAACTCACTTGTTTTCTAAGTTGGGGACTCATTTTCAGCTTGTGTGAGGTGTTAAGTGTTCCACCTTGTGGACTCATCTTATATTCGCTTTAAACATTAAGTGTTCCTCTTTCTGCTTTTTGGGTACTTTTGGTAAATTTGCTTTTGGAAACATACATCTGTGCTCACATAGTAATTAGGCCCTATGAACACTATTCGTGATTCTTGAGAGATTGGATTCCTAGCGAAATCCTTCTTGACGACAGAATCCTTGTAGGTAGGGAGGATACTTAGTGTGTTTCACATTCAACTTGGTTAGTGTGTCTTCTCTTATTGATCGATACATTCTCTCCCAGGAGAGGTTGATAGATCACGTGGGGTTGACATCACGAGCTTTGGTGAATCAAAATTGGTTAGTGTGTCTTCTCTTATTGATTGATACATTCTCTCCCCGGAGAGGTTGATAGATCACATGGAGTTGACATCACAGACCTTGGTGAAGCAAAACTTTGTCTTAGCGTGTCGGATTAATCTACTTGCTTTGTTTGGGTTAAAAGTGAAAAGGTGTCAAAAACTTTGGATCTAGAGCCAAGTCCCCTTGTGGTATACTATTGTGAGTCACCTTTAGAGAGGGTTAACCATAGCGAATAATCCCTTCACAGGGCAAACTGCGTTGACGGAACCTCAAGCGGTAATAGCCATTTTCGTCATGGTAGTGATAGCCGCTATATAAATGTCCTTGTGGAAGAAATCTCCACGAATATGGTTCATTGTTGGGTTGTCAGATCTCTCTAGCAGCTCTTGAAGATTAAGTTCTTAGACTGTGTCAAAACCCTGGTGCGCCGGGATTGGAGTTCACCCCTTTGGATCATAAAAGTTGCAGAGTCAAACCATTACTAAAAACCCTAGCGAGGCCAAATTTTCATTTTATAAGGTATATGTGCGTTATTGCAAAATATTTTAGAACATACACAATTAGCGCTTCTGAGGATTAGAACGAATAAGTCACTTGATTGTTCATGCGCGAGGTTGCTTTTGCCCTTGTTCATTGTTTTTAGACATGCTTGAAATCACTTGCTTTCTATTTTGCGTGTTTGTTTATCTATCTGGTTACTAAAAATGAACAAATCTGTTACAATCTTCAAATCTGGACATTGAAATTTGTAAACAATCCGAATCTGAAAACTCAAAATTTTGCAAAAATTGATGTAAAATCCTTTCTGGAGTCAAAAATCATTTCAGGAAGTCAAAAGTCATACGAGTTTTTCCAAGTGTCATTTCATTACAACCCATCTATCGTATGATTGAGTACCCAATGTCATACGAGTTTCCATGCCAGCAAATTCTCAAAGTCAAAATCTTGCAACTGTCGTATGAGATTTTCAACTGTCATTTCATTGCATACCCACTGTCGTACGAGCCTTGCAACTGTCGTACGAGTTTTTGCAACTATCATTTCATTGCTACCCAACTGTCGTACAAGTTTTGTAACTGTCATTTCACAGCATACCCACTATCATACGAGTCTGCAGAGTGTCGTTTAAAATTTTTTTGAAAGTTGTCAAAAAATTATCAGAATTACCAGATATTTAGCTTTTTCAACCTATTTCTAGAATCTGTCGAACAAATCACTGTGTCAGGAATAGAGCAATAGCTATTGAGAATCAGTACACATGTCTCAAAGAATCAGTACACAAGAGGAAGAAGCTCTAATCACTGCTATGATGAAGCAGCTGCAAGCTATGCAAGTTGAACTTAACAATCTTAAGAAAGAAAAGAAACCTAAAGAGTTCTCCATGGAATCTCTATACTCTTTTCCATTTGATAAAGACTTGTACATGTCACCATGCCCCCGAAAAAAAATGTGAGCAACATGACAACCCTTATGATACCTCTTCCACAGAGAGTGACACATCAAGCTTTGGAGACTATGATGACTATGACAATAGACAATGTAATGATACCTATGACACCTCTGTTTCTAAGAGTCCTCCTCGTCGTGTGTTCTTACTTACTACAAATGGGCCGTCACATTGGATAGATCATGATGGTGATCCATATGATTCTAATTTTGAAAGAGATTTTGATGGCTTTTGTGGACAATACCTTGATTATGATCCATCTACTACTGCTGAGGACTATAAAATGCATCGTGCTAGCTTGAAGCATCAATATTATAAGAATCCTTCTCCTAAGGACTCTCCTACTGAAAATAAAGATTATCTTCTCAAGCAAGGTCATGTTAATGTTGAACCTTTGTCTAGTGATGGTTCCCTTCCATCCCCTACTTCCTCCAATACACATACATTTCCTAAAGCTTCCGAGTCTTTCAAATCTTTCACAGAACCTTCATCTGACACAAGCCCTAATACTTTTCATGCGGTTCCCTATAGTTATCCTCCAGGGCTACCTCTTAAAGAAACTCAAGCTAACCTTCAATTAGCTACAAATACTTTCAATAATGATAAACCTAAAGAGCCTAAGCCTTCATATGCTATAATCCCTACTTCAGCTAGTCCTCCACTATCTCTTCCAAAGTCATCCATATAATCCCAACATGCTTCCTTGTCCTTAGAAGTGGCTCCATGTCAAGAGGACTCTAAAAATAATAAAGAAAAGAACATAAAGAAAGATCAAGATCAAGAACCCTCCATATCGTCCACTCCTTTTCTCAATATCTCTTATCCACTTCATGGTTCTTTTGATCCTACAGACCCTTTTTCATGCATTCCACCATGTCTTAAGTCTTGTCTTAAGCAAGATCAAGCTACTACTTACACTGATGAGCTTATTGACAATCAAAATGACCTTACTACACTTTCGCTTTCCAAAGATGATACTTCCGTTAAGGTTGGTAAAAATGGTGTTGTTACTTCCAATGTTACATCTATTGAAAATCAAGAGAAAAATTATGCGCTTGTGCTATCGAAAGATCCTTGTCAAGATCAAAGTCTTCCATCTTCTTATTCTACCACTCCATGTTTGCTTCCACTTTCTACTCTTCCTAAGTCTTTGCAAGCTTTGAACAATCCTATCAAAGAAGGTGCTCATATTCAAGATGTACTTGATTCTATTGAAAATTTTAATGCTCACTCTAAAGATGCTGATATCCTTGGTTGTCATATAGATGCTGATGAACTTATTGATTATCCTTTTGCGTCTTTCACTTCCATCCTTGGAACTCTTCCACCACTACTAAGGGCTTCACACCTTCCTTCCATCTTGGGTCCTTATGTCCCTTTACTTTCCCCTCCTAACTCTCCTAATTTTCCATCCATCTTGGGTCCTTACATACCTCCATCTCCTATCTTTCCTCAAGATCAACATCGATGCATACCTTTGAATTCTTTTCATTCACCCACCCATCTAAACTAGTCATATCCTCCTTCTTCCACAAGTCCCAAGTATTTTGGAAGTAACTTGAATGCTCAATACAAAAAAAGAAGCAATACAAGAATCCATCAAAAAAAGAAGATCACCATGTCTCCTCTCATTGACATGGAGGCATAAAGTCAAAAGAGATATCTAAGAAAAAAACTACAAGACAAGTATGGGTTCCAAAATCCATCATTGAAGATATTATCTCTAAATCATCAAAAGAAAATAAAAAGCCTATGGCGATATGGATTCCAAAGTCTCTCTTGAAAGAGTCTGGTGTTGAACAAAAAGTGAAGTTGACATTCAAGCTTCCAAAGGCTTCCACTTCATCTCCTTCCAAAAATATTCCTCCATTCCATGCGCCTGAACCGCAACCTCTGCTATCCATTCGTCATATTCCTTCACGTATTCCTTCATTCACGATTCCTCCATTCTCTCACCACCCTTCAAGGTATGTGTTGATGTTGAGCTTGTCTTCCTTTCCATCTACCCTTTCACAATCCTTCTATGCATTATCCTTCTACCTTCTATCATTTTTCCTTATTTGCCTATTCCTCCTATCTTCCAACCTCACTCACTTTACATAAAACTTTATCCTCCATTTTCTCTTCCATCTCTCTCTCCCTATCAGCATCTTTGAGCATATCATCTTGAATCCTTGGCATATCATGGTTTATCCTTTCAAGGAGCATTATCTAAAAATCTTGCCTTCTAAAAAAAAGAGAAATGAAAAAAAAAATTAAAAATGTGCCTTCCTTCTTGACAATAGAATCCTTGTAGGTAGGGAGGATACTTAATGTATTTCACATTCAACTTGGTTAGTGTGTCTTCTCTTATTGATCGATACATTCTCTCCTAGGAGAGGTTGATAGATCACGTGGGGTTGACATCATGAGCTTTGGTGAATCAAAATTGGTTAATGTGTCTTCTCTTATTGATTGATACATTCTCTTTCAAAGGCTTCCACTTTATCCTTTCAAGAAGCACTATCTAAAAAGTTTGCCTTCTTCCAAAAAAGAGAAAAAAAGAAAAAATTAAAAATTAAAAAAAAATTAAAAATGTGCCTCGGTGAAAACCTAGAAATAGGCACCTTGGTAGCAAAAGTAAAGAGAAATAAATTCATCCTATGGTGAAAACCACTCCCTTGTGGCACCTTGGATAAGTACCATGATGAAAACCTGGCAATCAGACATCATGCGTAGTCCTTCTACATATTTCATCCATTCCATCTTCTCTCTTTGATCTTGACAAGGTTAACCTATACACAAATATTTGGCTATCTTGTGAGCTATCTTACGATGATCTTGCTTTCATTTCATTCATGTTTTGCCTTCATATTTATCTTCCTCCATTCATTTTCATCTTTCGCTATCTTTTTCCCCTTTGGTCTTGATCTAAAAAAAAAGAAAGAGTAAAACATAGTGCTATGAAGCCTCTTGACATGTCTACTCCTTTGGACTACATCCTATCCTTCTTTGGCATTACGCTTGTTGACTTATCCTATGCTGGCCTTTCATTGCTTGTCCAAATGTGTTTTACATGATAATTTTTCCCTAGCTTGAGTATTCTTGAGGAGTTTTCCCCTGAGGATTTCTTCCTTTCATTCTCCTTCATTCTCTTGTCTTCCATCTCTTCCACCAACTTGCTAATCCCTCTTGTTCTCCACCTTGCTAGATATTGAGACTGCACGATATGATCTTGCTTGGGAGTTTGCAATGGAAAAAGATGCTATCAAGTATCCCAAGTATCAGAACAAGTATCAGAACTAGTATCAGAACCAGTATCAGAATAAGTATCAGAACAAGTATCAAAACAAGTATCAGAACCAGCATCAAAACCAGTATCAGAGTAAGTATCAGAATGCCTTTTACTTTAGTCTATGGATCTGAGGTGGTACTACCTATTGAGGTTGAAATCTCATCACTCAGAATTAGAATGCATGGTCTAGTAACTGATGATGACTACAGAGTGTCTAGGTTGCAAGAACTTGAACTACTAGATGAGCGCAAACAAGCAGCATATGATCATCTCAAAGTATATCAGAAGAGAATGTCTAGAGGCTACAACAAGAAAGTCAGACATAGAGAATTTCAGGTTGGCAATCTAGTCTTGAGAGAAAATCTAAAAAATCAATCCCATCGAGAACGCAAGGGGAAGTTCGAACCCAATTGGCTGGGTCCCTTTGTCATCACTGCTACTTTTGGCTTTGGTGCCTATCAACTCTCAACGACTGAAGGAGAACAGCTCCAAGAACCAATCAACATTCTCCATCTGAAGAAATTCTACGCCTAAGGCATTCAGTCTATGGTAAATGTCCTGAAAAAAATTTTAAAAATTGAAAATATATCAAAAATTCAAAAAAAATGAAAAGTACAAAAAAAAATGAAAAAAAAAAAAAAGTGTCTTGGTGAAAACCTAGGAATAGGCGCCTTGGTAGCAAAAATAGAATCTCTGCCAAGATGGTGAAAACTCAGCAAACGAGTGCCACTTGTTTCAAAATTCTCCATCTATCAGTGCAATCTTGGTCTTTCCCAGCTTTCAGTCTTGCTTTAGTTTGTACCTATCTCCCAGTTTGTTTTTGCATTTCCAGTTTTCAATAAGTCAGTTTGTACACCAATCTGCTCAAGTGTCTGTATCCTATCAATATTCAAACTTGGAAGCAATCAATGTTATATCCTATGGCCTCCAGTGTATCTTAGACATATCATATCCAGTCAGAGTTCTTTGAAGCTTCATTTGAGTCAGTCAAGTCTGTCTTGTCTCCAGAAAGGATTTTGCATCTACAACAACGCAATCAAACACAAACTGAAAACAATCTATGATTTTTTTACATTCTTTTATCTCTTTGTATGCTTACTGATTCGCATTGAGATTTTTGCATATTGTGTCCTTTTGAGCTCTTCGATGATGTCCTTTATAAGATTTAGAGAGTGATGACTAGGGGCATAATTTTTTCTTTATCTTCTGCTTGTATGTGAAAATCTAACAACTTTGGAAATTCTGGATTGAAATGGTGTCCGACTGTAAGAGCCTCTATCTCAAATTGGATGGCCATGCGTACCTCAACCATTGATACCCAAAAAATTCAAGGAAGTTTGATCTAACTATTGTCTTTTTGAGTGAGTTCTTTCTCCTACTGTGAAACATGATCTTACCTAAGGATGTGAACGATAAAGGGTCACTACGGGTAATTCACACTAGATTTAGAATGATCTCTTGACTGTTTGATGTGTTTGAATGCAAGGCGTATTCAGGTCATCATGATGTTTATGTTTTGATGCTTATACAAATTGCTATATCAAAATGGACATGATATTCAAGTCATCCTAATGTTTATGCTTTGATGCTTATATCTAATCCGACATTCTGAAAATAAAATCAATATTCATATGTCCATGGTTGCCTAGCTAGTGGGTGTTGTATTGATTCTTGCGCATACAAATTGATATTCATATGTCTATGGTTTCATAGCTAGTGGGCATTGTATTGATTTATCCGGTTACCTAAAAGTTCAATGATGATAAAAAATTGACATATGATCAGTGACTAGGTCCTAGGTCTTAGGTTGCATTTCATTTTACATGTCTCTTTGCATTTTGCATGTTGCATGATCTCACAATGGCTAAACGAACTTCAATGCTTAAATGATTCTTCAAATCGCATCTTCAAATCTAACAAGAGTTGAATCTCACATGAAGGTTCCTCCAATGAAACAACAAGTAGAATCCTTTTTCGGGATCAAAATTTAAATCTGAGATCATTCATATTATTAACTACTTGCATATTCGACTTTCAATCATCACAGAAATCTAGTATTCAACTTAACTGATTATCTTCCATCAAACTATCAAAATTTCAACTTGGTCAACCATGGTCAACTCATGGTCAAACCTAGTCAAACTTGGTCTCCAGGACCTCTCAATGATGTAGAATGTGTTCTTGAACGTGTATAACCACTTCTCAAATCAATTAACATGCTTCTAAACTCTCAACGCTGACTTTTCTTGTCAGATTTCAATTTTAATCCTGAAGGGGGCATGGTATTGCATATCATTCAAAGTCTGTAATCTAATTTGAAATCATATCTTTATGGAAATCATATCTTCCTCAGTAATCAAGATAAACAATCATGTCTAGTACTGATTCATCAAAAGACCTCATCGCTCGGGGCAAATCTATCATCACTTGGGGCATATCAGATTCATCAAGATCCATATCAATCTGGTATTCTCCTAATCTTGTAAACTGTATCAGTTTTTGCAACCATCGGATCATAGTGTTCTTTCCTTGGTTCTTCGGCAACTGAAGGATTCGAATGTGATACCTACTAGTTCTGCTAAGACAATCGAGTCTAGAACGGGTCACTCATTTCTTTGCAATCCTAAAGTTTGGAATTAGGCATTTTGACACTTTTTCGCAATCCTCGGTTCATCGCTGCTACAGTGAACATTATCTTTGGTCATTCAGGACCTATTATCTCCATATCAAATCAATATCAATCAGCTTCTGTCTCATATCAATTATCAATTTTGAATCAATTTCATATCTTTATCAAACACAGACTTTCTTTGAACCACTGCACTTCGCACAGTAATTCAAAGAGGGGAAAAATGTAATACCCCAAAAATGGGCTATAAGTTCATTAATCTCTAAACATCATCAAATCAAATGAAATCGACATCAAAGTCTTAACCTAAGGCACATCTAAACATCATCGAATCTTAATTGATTATCTCAAATTCTGCATCGGGGAATATTCCTAGTAATATTTCTAATCATCATAATTATCTTTAATTTAATGATTATTTGGTGATAAATCACATTTATCCTAAGTTTGATTAAATGAATATTTTCATATTTAATTAATTAGATTTAATTCTGCCACTTAATTATTTAATTGAAGTTAATTCTATCTATTATTAATTGTATTATTTAATTTTGATAATAAATCCAATATCCTATGAATAATTGATTAAATTCTTATTTAATTAATTAAAGCAAGTTGTCATTATTTAATAATATAGTTTTTAATAAAAGTTTGATTAAATAATTGATTAACCCATAAATCAATTATTTATTTTCAAAAATTAGTTAAGTTGAGCATAAATCACTTTATTATTAAATTAATTCATAAATAAAACATGCACAATCATAAAAGTAGACAACTATCAAATATCAATTAAAGCTAAACTCTATTTTGAGTTAAAACTTAGCTTTTGCATGTTTTTGTGAGTTAATTGTCTTTATTATCAGATAACTCAAAAATCAAGTTGAGTTAATCTGAGTGATTTATGGCTTTTTCTCATGCATCTCCAAAGCCTTAGATTTCTATAAAAATAAGGCTCAACTCTTCATAATTCATCTCATATTTTTGCACAATCATGCTGGAGAATTGCGATTGGAAGGCTCAAAGCTTATTGCAAATCAACATTGTTGTGAGATCAATTTTGAAATCATAGCTTTCATATTATTGTTAGAATCTTCATTCTCATATCATATCATTTCTAGATTAGCATCACAGATCAATTTCCATATTAGCATAGATTCATATCAAGTTTTTATCATTCTTATTGCATAGAAATATCCAAAAAAATTAGATTAATTGCATTCATATTTCATATCAGTTTTGCATTCAAATCCTTCATTTAGGTGTCGTCTAAGTCACTGATCTCGATAACAATCTGAGAACATTAATCTTGCACCTACTAGAAGGCAGTAAATCACTTGGTTAGATAGCTTTCAATTTTGCACGATTTCGATTATAGCTAACCTCTAATGTTTTACTGAAGTGTTGTGTTTACAGATCAGGTACAATTTTCACACACACACCAAGCATTAAAAATTATGAGTTGGGGGCTTGGCTCAATTGTCAAGAGCTTATTGTGGTAAAGCATGAGGTTGGGAGGTCTCTCCCCCTAGCCCACGTGATACCAATGGACATGTCATGCCAGTGTCATTGGTCACATTAGTTTATAGCTGGTGCATTCCTAATTCCTATAGTCTAAAAAAAAAGTATTAAAAATTATAATAGTATAGTTGAATGTTCTTCATCTTGGAACTTGCATAATGATTGGTTTTGGGCATGCCATTATTACTAAAACCATAAGTAATGGAACACTTTGATAAAGATGGACACTTTGGATAGTTGAATAATATGATTCTCTTTCCTTAAAGTGAATTGCGTGAAAACAACATATGGGATATGGTTATAATAAATAATATGCATAATGTGCTTAGTCACAAATATGATGGATGTACATGTAATGTTGTAACCAAGAATGCTTAACAACCTTCTACCTAGGTATGCTTAATTAGAGTAGTAAGGGGCCCAACTCTATAACATTGTTATTGAAGGGTGTTGTTTATTTTGTTGAGCGTGCCAAGTTAAACTTTACATAGAGTACATCATGATATAGCTTTGGATGTGGCAATTATGACTACAATAATGTGATTTAATATTTTTGTTAGCACTATTTTGTAGCATGTCTTGGACTTGCAATAAGTATGGTTTGTATTAACCAAGAGAATTAAGAGATCAACCTAAGTCATGGGATATTCACATGGAATTGAGATGTGTAAGGTCTAATTGGAGATCTTGATATACTCAAGCGTAGAAGTGGCTATTAGGAGAGGCCGAAATGGGTATTTGAAGGTTATGAAAGAATTAAGAAAACCTTATAATCTGCATTTAATACATAATGTGCTCTTCAATAGAAAGATAAAGGAAGTGAATGAGTTGACTACCTTATAATTGATATTTTCTTAAAGGCACATGTTGTGTTGAGATCATCTTGTGTTGGTTTTATGTGATTGTTATGTGTTTGTGAAACTTAACCCAAAATCTATAGCAATTTGTGTTTAGACTCCTAAATCAATTGATCATTTTATACTATTTAGATGTTCAATATAATAAATCATGTTATGTATGAGCCCACACAAGTTAGAACTAGTAGGATATTTGTGTAGTGGTCCAGGTAGTCATTGGACCATGCCAATGATCACTATCTGGGCTACTGCAAGGAATTAGTTTTCATTCACCTAGTTCATGGAGGTGAAGTTTCAATGGCTACCTTAGCAGTTTGTCATTGGGTTGTATTAATGGTGGATGCCTAGAGCTACTATTGTATCTTTGACTTAGCTAGCATTTGCCTGGTTCACAAAGGTGAAGGATTTCTAGGGGCTATCCAAGATTTGATATAGTAACAATTGCATGGGTAGTTACCTTACCATGCAAGTAGCAATTACCATAGCTAACTATTGTATCAAGAGGGTTCTCTAGCAATCACCTATAACACAGGAGTGATCAATGCCAACTGTTACCTAGGATTGTGAAGAAGATAGTTGAAAATATCACTAAGGTTGCCAAGTAGTATATGTTGGAAGCTACTTAGATTCTTCGTTGGACAGACTTGTCATGAGTGGCCTATAGGTGATTAAATTCAAAATCCACTAGGTTAGGTTGGTTCACTTCTCATAGAAGTCCTTTGATTGAGGATGAATCCTCAATTTAGGATGAGATGCACTGAATCCTCTTCTCATTTGTTAGATGGTATACTTGATCCTATTGGGTTGAGGATAGATCCCTAGCAGGGCATAGGATATAATGAATCCTCTTCCAAATTTTTGTTGTTGTAGAAGACCATGTGTAATGTTGTAAATAGAAACTTGTGTAATTTCATGTTACATAGGAATTTCTCTTTAGCCAAATATAAGGCAATGTTAACCTTCTATTCACATTAACTTGTCTCACCACCTGTCATGCTATTTTCTAGACCTTTGGTCTAGATCATGCATGGACATTGTGCAATACAGATATTTTCATGCACTATGCACTCATCTTGAGTTGGTTGTTGGAGCAATACATTTTAATTCATCATAGTGTAGCATCCCTATCAACTTGCACTGACTTTAGGAAGATGCCCAACCCTTCATATTTCACTATTTGGCTTCCTTTCATCCATTATTCATCCATATTCTCTTGATCTTTCACCATGTTTCACACGATATCCCACTCTTCCTATATTTCTAATTGTTTGATTACATTCTTGCATTTTCTATACTAGTGATCAAGCCATCATTCTTGCTCATGGAATATTTTTCAACTTGGGAGGAAACACCATTCCTCATTCCAGCAAGCTATTATATTTTGTTGTTTAAGGGAGGTGATTTCTTTCTAGGTTGTTGTGTATCTCATTGTCTTTTGTTCAACATATTATTCATTATATTGCTATCACATTTATCTCTTTTGTACATGTTTTATCTCTTTGATCAACATCTTATTCTTAGGCTATCCGTGGAGGTTGAAACACCAAAGAAATGGTTTGATGATATAAAACCTCTAAACATAGCCACCCCAACATCTCATTATTAGTCTTATGTGTGTAGGTAAAATGAAAAAGGGTGATGAGTAAGTTAGAGGATTCATATCTTGGACCCTTTGTGGGGTATCTCTTCACCCTCTCTTTTTCATTTCGACTATTTTCTTACTTAAACTATTTTCTAAGTGTATTTAGAATATAGAACTAGACACATTATTTGGCACTTCCTCACACAATCCTTGGCAAAGAGCTAGTGGAGTTTCACTTAGAGTTTTGCTAACCTTTATTTTCACTTGTCATGGGATAAATATCTTTACCATTTAGTTAGCATCAATTACACACACATCATCTTTTCTAGTGACAAAAATTAGAGATCGAAGTTCCTCAATGGTTTACTTTGAGTGAAGAGTAAGATTTCAAATCCTCAAGGGGTTTGATCTCTCTTTTCATTGGTTCAATTTTCCTCCTCTACATTTTGGTGATCCTAACATGAAAATCATCTCCTAGTTAAAAACTTGTCAAAAATTTTGAAACTTAACATAAAAATTGCACATTTTTCTATTTCTTTCTTGAATTTTACCTCTATATCTTCTCCTCCATATAGTGATTGTGTGTATGTCAATATGGTCACCATCATTTTGATATATTTATTATGTCAAGAGGTGAAGATTGTCAACATAAAATTTGCACCTAATGGCTCTTTATTCTACAGAGAGCCTTCTCCTCTTTACATTCCTACTAATGTTAATGATAACATTATCACATGTGTTATGTTTGATCCTACTTGCAGGGTTAATGTGATCACAAATGAGGCCCTCTTTCTTAATGGAATATATAAAGTGAGAAATGACAATTTTAGATCTACTATTCATATTCCTAATGGTTTTTTGTTCCCCCTATGAGGTCTGCCTTCTTGGTCCATGAAAGACCTAAGGTGGTCTCTAATACATTTATGGTTATCCTTGAGACTGATCTATTTTGGGTAAAGATAGGCATTCCCTCGATGATCTCCATGGATGTATTTTCCTCAATTGTGCACAAGTGTTCAAAGTTTCTTCATGAGGGAACAATATATAATATTTGGGAGAGATATAAGCCATCAGTGGCTCATGGGGGCTTTTCACTAGATCTTTTTCGCCCACTCTATTTGGACCCATACTACCCCATAGTGATTAGATTTAAAAGGCTTATTATAATTACAAAAATAGGGATACATTGGCCCATCTTTCTCACACTTTATCCCATACTATATTTATTTTTCCTTCCCAAGTTGTTCCTATATTATAGAATTCTTTGTCCTATGTTACTTCATCTAGAGTTAAGGGCATATTTGTTCCTTAGGGAAGGCCCCCTTCCCTCTAAAAACCATGCAACCTTTGGTGTTTCCACTTGTTCCTTCTATTGTATCTGACATGGGAAAGGGAAATTCAGCTATGTTGTGTAAGTCAAAGTCCCATGTATTTGAGCTTCTTGTTCTCTCAAACATCACTCACCCTACTATGTACAAAAAGGGTAAGTAGTCTCCACATGATCATCCTTCACTAGGAGCACCTATCTTTCAACCTCTGAGGGTTCCTTATGTTCCTCTAGTGCTCCTAGAGAAAAAAAAAATGGGGGGGGGGGACGAGGAATCCATGGCTAAATCTACAATTTCTATTTTTGTAGAACCTTGTACTTAATCTATTGGACCTTATATTTCATCAATAATGGCACAATGAATCCACCCATAACTTAGGATATTACAGAGTCTTCTCAAGTCTCTATTCATGACACTCATCTACATCAAAAATTGCTTGCACTAAACTTAAGTGTCATTGATGAGTGATGGGTTGGAAACATGAGGTTACCTTTAAGACTATGGGTGAGTCTTCGGTCTCCACTTATACTCTAATTCCCTCTATTCTCATTCCTATCCTTTCTACTTATGTTTCCACTCCATCATCGATTTTCCTTCAAGCTTCCTCAAGCTATTTCAATGAGCCTCACCACAAGAGGGTGTAAGTGTTCATTTTCCCTGTCTTGAGCAATATTTTATCACATCTCTTTCAACGTTCCCTATTTTTTTGTAGCCCATAGACATGCTTCATAAGAAAGTGATTTCAGTTGTAGCCCTATTTTTTGCTCATTTCATTTTTTCTCCTTCAATGTGTCTTTCTTGGGGTTCTTCAACCTTCCATGGTGGATGTGAAGGTTACACATTTTCTATCTAAGCATAAGTTTGAGTAGAGATATCTCCCCAAGTTCCATTGTAGGAAATCAACTCCTATAGTTTTTTTGTTTGCGTTAGTTATTTTTGTTTAGGAAGTTTCAACTTCTCTATTGTTTCTTATTTCCTTTTTTTGAGAGTTTAATGATACATCTCCTATTTCCAATCCTTTGGTTGAGTCACCTCACTCTTCTTCATAGTGTATGTTTGACTCTCTAGGGAACATCCTGATGTTGTTGACTTTTTCATGAGATTGTTGATTCTTACCTTACATAAGTTGTTGGATGAGAATCTCAGAGCATCCTCATCGTTAGCTCTCGATTCATGTGAGATACTTGATAGTTCTTTGGCTATCATTCCTCTCTAATCTCATCCTTAATCCCCATATTATCAAGATTGGGAGGAAGATGATCTAATATTAGACAATTGTTGAGCATTGCCTCTTCATATCTTTTGATTAGATTGTGCATTTTCTTTCCTTTGATCCATAGTGATTGTATTTATAATTTTTTCTCTCCTAAAGGACATAAGTTACTTTGTAGCTACTTGAAAACAAGAATTGATATTTTTCATAAACTTATTTCACTTGTATCATCACTCTTGTTTTTGTCATATATTATTTTTCAATATTTAGGGACAATGCAAAGCATTAGGGGCATTTAGGTTGTCTTCCATGTTGACCCAATTTTTTTGTTTTATCTATGTTTTTGTATGCTCTTCTTAATACAATTTAATATTTTTGAGAATATGATGAGTAACATCCTTTGGAGTCTATATTGTTAATTACATCTCACCTCTGAAGAAATGGAAGGATTTGGCACAAGGATATACTGATAGACTTGATCTCCTCCCTAAAGTTTTTGAGCTTCATAACCTCATGAGTGAGACTAGGCTTCTTCTCTTTCCTAAGGAAGATAAATTTTTATAAATAATGAATTAGAAAGGGGATTTTTCAATTAAATCTACTTATAATATGTTGCTAAAGTAAAATGGGGATTCTGACTATTGGCAAAAATATTCAAACTTAGAGCTTATCCTACAGATTAATTTCTTTTGGTAGGTCTCTCCACATGGTAAAACTTTAACCTAGGATAATATAGTTAAAAGAGGGTTTTATTTCCTTGATAGATGCATTCTTTATAAGGAGGAAGATACTATCTCACATATCTTCATACACTGTCAATTTGTTGTGAAAGATTGGTAGAGTATCTTACAAAAGCTTATCCTCCAATGGGTGCTCAATATGAAAATTCAATAGTTTCTCTTTGACTAGAGATGGTCATTGAACCACCCTCTCATCGAGTAGTTTTGTCTGTGAATCCCCCCCCCCATGTTTTCTAGTGCATTTGGAAAGAAAGGAACAAATGAATCTTTAAAGACTCTAAATAAATAGTGGATAATGTGCTTTTGATATTGAATAAACTTATATTGTAAAATATTTATGTTGGCAATTGGAAATCCCCTAGCTTCCTTCTAACTAAATGGGATTGTATGCTAGCTAAAAACTATAAACTTATGGAGGCTTTTTCTAAGCTTGATAATGCTAAGAGTCTTGTTAGGAAGAACATTAATGGAGACCTCCTTTACCTCTATAGCATAAATTGAATTTTGATGGTGTTGTAAAACAAGGTAAAGTTATTGGTGGAGGAGTGATAAGAGACCACAGAGGTGAGCTAAATTCTACTTATATTGGAAACTTAAAAGATTCTACTATCAATTAAGTAGAGGGCATAGTCTTTCTTTTGGGGCTTAGAATAGATTTATTAATTGGAATTAATTTCATTAAAATTGAAGGTGACTCCAAGATGATAATTGAAGAGACTAAAGGTTTGGTGAAAGCAGGTTAGACTGTGGAGGGAATCATAGAAGATTCTAGGGCTCTCATGATAGGATTTGAATCTTTTACTATACAACACATTTTTAGAGAGGGAAATATTGTTGTCAATGTTATGGTTGTCATGGGCCTAGTAATTGAAGGATTAAGATGTTGGAGGGAGGAACGATGTTTACCCTCTAACATGAGGTCCTGATGCAGGAGCATCCTGGGTGTAAGAGCAATCTTGCATCACCCAAAAAAATATTTATGTTTTTATATTCAATAAGGGTTATTTTGTGCAGAGCTGCTATTTATGGAAAGTTACTATTTTTGGTAATTTTTGTATGTGCTCAGAATGATCTGATTTCTTTCTTGGAGGTTCATTTTGGTCATATAAGTCTGCCAGTAAAGTTTCATTGCCAGATCAAGTGTATATTGGAAGATATTGAAGATTTTCGGTATTGGCAGCAGGGTACAGAAACTTTGAACTCAGTTTTGAAGGCTTTAGAGGCCCCGGATGAGGTCGAAAATTTGGGTGACGGGCGCTTGCGCAGGTCAAGCCTATAGAGAACTTTATGGCGTTTCCGAAATGGGGTTATAATAGCCGATCGGGTCAACTGGTGATGACTTATGGTCTTCAGAAGTTGGGCCACCCGAAATGGCGGAAAATAATTTTCTTCAAAATTTCTGTTCGGGTTTCAAAGGTTATCTTGAGCCGACTATGATGTAATAAAATGTAAAATAAAATAATTCTAAGTTTGGTCGGCCTTATTGGCTAAAAATTCTGGAACCTTCCCAGGCGGTGGAAAAATTGCCTATATAAGGAAGGCTGTATTATTGTCTTAGGCAGTTCAGAATAGTTCTGGGTAGTAGATCTGGGTATTGATTCGAGGCTTTGTCCAACAGAATATTGTAAGGGAATGCCCATGTGGCTTTGCATATTGTAATTCTAAAAGTTTGTAATTCCACATTTGTGGAGATAATAAGAAGCCAATTTTTTGTTCTTGCATATTGTTGTGGTTTCTCTGTTTCTGTTATGTGTTTGTGGTATTAAGGGGAGCACCCTTCATCAAGTGGTATCAGAGCAGGAGTTCTTGAGTGTGTAAACAGATCGCCGACTGTGAGGCAGTTTGCACCAGGACCGTGGCTAGGGTTTCAGCGCGCATCGCGAAAATGCCTCCACGAAGGGAACGTGGCGGAAGAGCTGGTCTTGTAACACCTGAGGTTAGAGAGCTGCAGAGACAAGTGCGAGCATTGCAAGAAGAGATTCGCAGAGGAATGAATCTTAATGTCAGAGAGGAAAGCGAGGATGAAGCTGAAGAAGAATATCAAGAAGGAGAAGTTGAAATTGTGAACCAGGAGGAAGAAAGACTTTTTCGGGCGATTTCCAAGATTGGGAAAAGACCTAAGATTGAGGTTCCTACATTTTCTGGAAATCTTAACCCAGAGGAATTGATCGACTGGATCAATGAGTGTGAAGAATATTTTGAGTATGAAGATGTTGAGGATCCTGATAGGGTCAAATTTGCGAAGGCCAGATTGAAAGGTCATACGAAGATCTGGTGGCAAGAAATTCAATTGGAGCGAAATAGAAGAGGGAAAGATAAAATCACAAGATGGGATCGGATGGTGGATAAATTGAAGCGACAGTTCATTCCTGTTGATTATGAGCTTGATCTACTAAAGAAAATGCAAAGTTTGAAGCAAGCAGGAAGATCTGTTCAGGAGTATACAGAGGAGTTCTATCGACTTCTCATCAGAACAGGCCATGCAGAAGCTGATAAGGAGAAAGTTGCACGATACCTTAATGGGTTAAGGCCAAGCATTCAGGAGGAGCTGAATCTGGTTCGAATGAATAGTATTGAAGAGGCATATCAGTTTGCCCTAAAAGTAGAGGAAAAGCTGAACAAGAAGTTTGAGAGCAGACAAAATGGAAGAGGTCGCGGTGGACGATCTGGTGGACAGTCATATGGTGGCCGAAATGAAGATCCGAAAAAGAAGGATGAGGCCAGTAGCAGTCAGAATCAGCGAGGAAATAATTTCAATCGCTTCCAGGATCAGAATAATAGAGATCAAAGAGGGAGAGGAAGAGGACAAGGATCTGGAAGAGGTGGCTTCCGTGGAACATGTTTTCACTGTGGAGAAGAAGGTCACAGGGCATTTGAATGTCCTCAGCGCCAAGGCAGAACAGACAGGAGAAATGAAGGCCAGGCCAGAGTTGCACATGTAGATGAAGATGCCAGATCATCAAATTCTGAAGATGCTGAAAGAGGAGAAACGTTGATTAACAGAAGAGTCCTGTTGAGTGGTGAGAATGAACCTGAGCAAAGGAGGAGCTTGTTTCGCACCAGGTGCAAGTGTGAAGGTAAATGTTGTGATGTGATTATCGATAGTGGAAGCACTGACAATTTGGTGTCAGAAGAGATGGTGACAAAGTTGAAGCTCAAGAGACAGAAACACCCACATCCATATCGGATTGCCTGGGTACAGGATGACCACAAGGTCATGGTCAATGAACAATGCCTGGTGAAGTTCAAGATTGGCGGATACCAAGATGCGGTATTGTGTGATATCATATCTATGGATGCATGTCATATGTTGTTGGGTAGACCGTGGCAGTTTGACAGATGTGCTATACACGATGGTCGTGCGAATACCTATTCCCTGACAAAGGATGGAGTGCGACATAAGCTAAAGCCATTGAAGGAGACCGAAGAAAAGGTATGTGGTAATGCAAGAATAACATTTGTTGATGGAAGAAAATTCCTAGATGGTATGAGGCATGAGCATGTGTGTTTTGCTTTAATTCCAAAAGTTGGTAAAGAAGAAGCAGAGGATGTACCTGTAGAGGTTGCAGATTTGTTGAATGAGTTTCAGGATATTGTATCTGATAATGTACCCGATGGATTACCACCGGTAAGGAAGATCAGTCATCAGATGGATTTGATTCCAGGAGCCAATTTTCCAAACAAGGCAGCACACAGAATGACACCAACAGAAAGTGAAGAGTTGAACAGACAAGTACATGAGTTATTGCAGAAAGGGTTGATTCGAGAGAGTCTGAGTCCCTGTGCTGTACCAGCGGTATTAGCACCAAAGAAGAATGGAGAGTGGAGGATGTGTACAGATTCCAGAGCAATAAACAAGATCACAATCAAGTATAGGTTTCCATTGCCACGAATGGATGATATTATGGATTCTTTGAGTGGAGCTGTGTATTTTTCAAAGATAGATCTAAAAAGTGGATATCATCAGATTCGGATCAGAGAAGAAGATGAATGGAAGACTGCCTTCAAGACAAAGGAAGGACTGTATGAGTGGTTAGTCATGCCTTTTGGGCTAACCAATGCACCGAGCACTTTCATGCGGCTCATGAACGAGGTTCTGAAAGAATTTCTAGGTAAGTTTGTCATTGTTTATCTAGATGATATTTTGATCTTTAGTAAGACATTGGAGGAGCATATGATGCATATTCGTATGGTATTTGAGAAGCTGAGAGAAGAGAAATTGTTGATTAATTTGAAGAAGTGCAGTTTTGTGAAGAAAGAGTTAGTGTATTTGGGATTTGTAGTTTCAGCAGAAGGTCTAAAAATGGACCCAGAGAAGGTACAGGCTATTCTTGAATGGCCTACTCCAAGGAGTGCTACTGAGGTAAGATCTTTTCATGGTTTGGCTAGCTTTTACAGAAAGTTTATCCAAAATTTTAGCAGTATTTGTGGACCCTTGACTGAAACAATGAGAGGGGATAGAAAAGAGTTTAAGTGGACTAATGGGGCAGAAAAGAGTTTTCAATTATTGAAACAAAAAGTTACAGAACAACCTGTTTTAGCACTTCCAGATTTTAATAAGGTGTTTCAAGTATATTGTGATGCTAGTGGTACTGCAATAGGAGCTGTTATGAGCCAAGAAGGTAAACCTGTTGCTTATTTCAGTGAGAAGTTAAATGATGCCAAGAGGAAATATTCTGTTTATGATCAAGAATTTTATGCTATAGTTCAGGCATTAAAGAAGTGGAGACATTATCTGCTTCCTAAAGAGTTTGTTTTTTATACTGATCATCAAGCTTTGCAATATTTGAATAGTCAGGGAAAGTTGAATCAGAGGCATTTGAAATGGGTTGAGTTTTTGCAGAGTTATACATTTGTTTTGAAACATAGGAGTGGAAAGTCTAATAGGGTTGCAGATGCTCTTAGCAGAAGGCAACTATTGCTGACAGAAATGCAGATTGAAGTGGTTGGGTTCAAGGAACTCAAGAATTTGTATCCAGAGGATCCTGATTTTGGTGAAGCTTGGAAAGCTTGTACAGAACCTGTTACTCTAGACAGGATGAAATGGTTGGATTTCATCATCCAGGATGATATGCTATTCAGAGGGAGTCAGTTGTGCATTCCACGAAGTTCTATGAGGGAGAATCTCATCAAGGAGAAGCATAGTGGAGGATTGGCTGGACATTTTGGTCGTGATAAAACCATTGGTTTGGTTAGTGAGAATTATTATTGGCCGCAGTTGCAGCAAGATGTGAAGAAGTTTGTACAGAGTTGCAGAGTATGTCAGATGGCGAAAGGAGTGAAGCAGAATACAGGATTGTATCAGCCATTACCTGTACCAGAGAAGCCTTGGGAGGATATCAGCATGGACTTTGTTCTTGGTTTACCGAGGACACAGCGGGGACATGATTCAATTTTTGTAGTAGTTGACAGATTTTCAAAGATGGCACATTTCATTCCCTGCAAGAAGACTAATGATGCTGTTCATGTAGCAGAATTGTTTTTCAGAGAAGTAGTGAGACTTCATGGTTTGCCAAAGACCATAGTTTCAGATCGGGACACTAAGTTTGTTGGATATTTCTAGCATACATTGTGGAAGAAGTTGAAGATAGATTTGAAGTTCAGTTCATCACATCATCCACAGACTGATGGACAGACAGAGGTGGTGAATAGGAGTTTGGGAAATTTGCTGAGATGTTTGGTTGGAGATAAGCCAACAGGATGGGATTTGATTTTACCACAGGCAGAATTTGCATACAATAATTCTGTCAACAGGAGCACTGGTAAATCACCATTCCAGATTGTATATGGAAGTAGTCCAAGAAATGCATCTGAATTGAGAAAGATAGATAAAGGAGAAATAAGTAGTGCTGAAGCTGAGGATTTTGCAGAACACTTGAAGAACATCCATGGGGAGGTGAGGAAGCATATTACCAAGATGAACGCACAGTATAAGGCTAAGGCAGATGAGAAAAGGAGGTATAAGGAATTTCAGGTCGGTGATGAAGTCATGGTTCATTTGCGGAAGGAGCGGTTTCCAGTTGGTACATATAACAAGCTGAAAATGAAGAAGTTTGGACCATGCAAGATATTGAAGAAACATGATTCAGGAAATGCATATGAGGTAGAATTTCCTACTGAGCTAAATATTTCACCAGTGTTTAACATTTCAGATCTGACAGAGTATCATGAAGGAGGTGTTGAAGATGAGATCACAGCAGCACAGTGGAGTATTCCAGCAACTAGTTCAGACACTAAGGAGATTGAAGATATACTGGATAGTCGTGTTGGCAGAAGCACAAGGAACAGGACATATGAAGAATATCTGGTCAAGTGGAAAGGACGACCTGTTGAAGATTCATCATGGCTAACAAAGGAGGAGGTTAACCGTCTTGGTTTTCCTCTACACACCTGAGTCGTGACAGGGTCACTTCTCAAATTACCCCGGGTGTCTGATGCAGGAGCATCCTGGGTGTAAGAGCAATCTTGCATCACCCAAAAAAATATTTATGTTTTTATATTCAATAAGGGTTATTTTGTGCAGAGCTGCTATTTATGGAAAGTTACTATTTTTGGTAATTTTTGTATGTGCTCAGAATGATCTGATTTCTTTCTTGGAGGTTCATTTTGGTCATATAAGTCTGCCAGTAAAGTTTCATTGCCAGATCAAGTGTATATTGGAAGATATTGAAGATTTTCGGTATTGGCAGCAGGGTACATAAACTTTGAACTCAGTTTTGAAGGCTTTAGAGGCCCCGGATGAGGTCGAAAATTTGGGTGACGGGCACTTGCGCGGGTCAAGCCTGTAGAGCGCTTCATGGCATTTCCAAAATGGGGTTATAATAGCCGATCGGGTCAACTGGTGATGACTTATGGTCTTCGGAAGTTGGGCCACCCGAAATGGCGGAAAATAATTTTCTTCAAAATTTCTGTTCGGGTTTCAAAGGTTATCTTGAGCCGACTATGATGTAATAAAATGTAAAATAAAATAATTCTAAGTTTGGTCGGCCTTATTGGCTAAAAATTCTGGAACCTTCCCAGGCGGTGGAAAAATTGCCTATATAAGGAAGGCTGTATTATTGTCTTAGGCAGTTCAGAATAGTTCTGGGTAGTAGATCTGGGTATTGATTCGAGGTTTTGTCCTACAGAATATTGTAAGGGAATGCCCATGTGGCTTTGCATATTGTAATTCTAAAAGTTTGTAATTCCACATTTGTGGAGATAATAAGAAGCCAATTTTCTGTTCTTGCATATTGTTGTGGTTTCTCTGTTTCTGTTATGTGTTTGTGGTATTAAGGGGAGCACCCTTCATCAGGTCCATATTAAGTAAGGATAAAAACCTTAAAGTTTCTTACAATGGAAATCAATAATTTCTTTCATGTGGTCTTTGTTGATTATTTTGGTCATGCCCTACAAAAATAGTGGGGAACTATGCTCTTTGAAAAATATCCATTCTCTTTTCAAATTTTGAATTTTATGATGAGGTCTAACTTTATGGACTTGTGTTGCCAACTTGTCCCCTTTTCCTCCTGTGGGTGGTGATGTGGCCTCATATAAGTCATGTCAATATTAATGGGACTCTCATTTGTGAAAGAAGGCATTATTTTGATAACAGATAAAAGGATTTTGTAAGATTACAAAATTTGTTTAAAATTCACAATATTTTTATTTCTATTATGGTGATAGACTGTTTGCACACATGGGAATCCATATTGGAGAGGGATGCAAGTGGTGGCACAACTAATTATGAGTGTAATTGTTACCCTCCTTTATTATGCACTCAAGAGACCTTTTTCATTACCAATTTCAATTTGGGGTTTTTGCATTACAAGAAATTTTCTTCTCTTGAGTGTGATGCCATGGGAGGAGATAGAGTGTGTATTGATCCTAACAAACTTGATGACTTCAAGAATAATGCTATGGTCTAGATAATTTGTAAAGAAGGGGGTGTAACTTAGTTAATTGATAATATGACAAGCAATGATGAAAATATTTCTATCTAATTTGCATCCTCGTGGATTGATAAGAGAGTGTCGATGGGTGGGATTTCTTTCAAAATCAATGAGATGGTGATAGCTAAAGCTACCAATCTCTCTACTGAGGAGATAAAATGGAAAAAGACTAGCAGGGTCTCAAACATCGAAAGATTGAATAATTTTTTTCATGATGGTGAAAGCCATGTTAAGTGTTGTGGTGGATTTGACTGTGAGAAACTACCAAAACCATGAGACCAAGTTTGTATGATGATTATGAAGTATTTTACACTTGAGGGTATATTTGGAGTATATTATTTATACCATATGTGATTATTGAATAATTTGATAAACCATAATGTCATTTATTTATCATTCTTTCTTCTCCACTCTTTGGATAATTATGTCAAGGAAGTTGTTGAGACCACCAAGAATCAGGACAAGAAGACATTACCCCTACACCAAGGTCTTATTCTCAAACTTTACCACTTTCACCTTTCCCATTGTCCTCCTAAACCCATCACTATTACGGAGGCTCCTATATCTAGTACCCCCCCTTCCATCTACTAGCATCATGGATACTCCCAGTCCAAGAAAGAAAAAAATGTCTCAAATACCCTACTCTAGAAACCTACCATAGTTCTCCTGATAGCCCTCCCAACAATGGTACTAAGGATATGCCTAAGGAGAAGAAAAGAAAAGCCCTTCCTACCAAAATAAAGTTCAAAGCAACTAAAAAGGAAAAATTTACCATTTAGGAGATCGATTATGACAGTGAAGCAATAGAGGAAACTAGTATCCGTCATCGGTCCTCAAGACCTACAATGCTACTTGTGAAAAAATGGAAAATTTTGAAAGAGGAGGAGTCTAAGTTGAAAGAGGAAGAGGAGAGAAAAAAATGATGAAAATGAGGAAAATGAGGAAAATGAGAAAGATGTTGAGAGGGAGGTTTTCTCTATAACAACTAGTAGCTCCTCCCATTTCTCTTAGAGACTCAAAATTGAATCCCTAGACCTCACCCAAAATATGGTGGTTGAGAAAAATGTTAAGATGCATTTTTTTGATAAGGGCACTAGTCCTCTAGGTGCGGAGTGTGAAAAATGTGACACAACTTTAGAGAAGCTGAGTAAAATTAAGAAAAAAATTAATGAAATGGATAAGAAGTTATAGGATGCCTCCTTATTTACATTAAAATTTATGCATAGCTCAACCACTTCTTTATGCCTATGACAGAAGAACACTCTTGGTAGGACAACAAGGGGGAAAGAAACTACAAGGAGCTCTACAAATTCATCACGGTGGATTGGGTGATGACGATTCTCAACAAGCCATGCAAATAGAAGGAATCCTAGGGACTTGGTCCCCTTATCTTTTTCATTTTGATGTTGTTAGTGGTCTCTGTGACCTTGTTTTAAACTCTATTCTTATTACTAAGACTATTATCTAATATACTGGTAGTCTATTTTTTTTCTAGTATGGCCCTAGGTGTGCCTATTTAAAGACCCTTATTACTATATTGATTAGTATAGTAGATGTGTTTAGTGTTAGTAGTGATTACTATGATCACAAATAATGGTCACTTTTTTATGTTTTGAATTTTGTGATGAGAGCCAATTATGTCTAATTTTATAATATCTTTTACTCTATTTCATGTACCTCATATTCACTTCCCTAATCTATTTTCATTCCATTTCATCCCATTTTACCATTTTATGTTGCATGTGATTTAATATATATAATTCATATTTAATATGGTTTTGGGATTAAAATATAAGAATTATTTATTGATTATTTTTACAAATCAGCACTATTATTTTATGCCAAGATTTCTACATTTTTATATGTGGGAGAAGATCTTCTTGTCACCTATTCTACAGGAACTTCATGTCACATTTTGGACAAGAACTGTTGTACGTGATTGGTTGCCTAGTAGATCATTTTTATCAAATATTTTTTCCATTTCTACATCAGAAAGGATTACAACGATTGGGTGTCATCAATTGATCCTTATTTGGATGCATATGATTATTATCTTATGACTCTTCATTTCCAGTCTAAAATGAATCTTGTGGTGGGACATAAATCAGTGTATTTTTAGCCAATTTTATAATAGACTTGTTGCCAACTGTTGAAGGATATATTGTATGTTGTAGCATTGTTTATTCCTAATTTGGTCTTTCTTTTGTAAACCATCAAAAATATTATTTTGCACTTGTGGCTACCAGCCACGTTATTGTAACTGTGTTAAGATATGGCCCAAAACAAATTTGTCTTGGCATAAAAATGAGTGAATCGGAATCATGTACCACATCTCCCATATATTATTTATGGTAAAGGAAAATATTTTCTTGTTTATAGACCAAAGATAGGAGTCAGTTTGAACCAAACCATATTATAAAAGGCATTTCCATTGAGCAGATCAATAGTAGTGATTCCAGCAGTGCAGATTATTGTGTAACGCAAATTGTTATGTAAAGAGACTTAAAGTATTATTTTCTTATTTGAAATAAAGGAGTTATTTTCATGATCAAACCAGTGTAAGGAACCATCTTTCTACCCACCGTGCAAGCTAGGGAGTAAGGTTCCTCTCTTTAGTAAAATACGGTGATGTTTTTATTTGGTGTATTTATTTTATGACTATGATTTTCTATTTCGTACTTAGTCTATTTGTTGAATTAGATGTTCATGTTTTATTCTATTTAGTATATTAGTTAATTTAGAGTTGGATGTAATATTTATGTAATTATTTATGTAACTTTTATTTCTTCCTTAAATTGGTGTTGTCATTATTTTTATTACAAATTGATGTTTCTAATTCTATTCTTGTCATTCTGTTGCTAGGAAGTGATAGTTCATGTCACCGAAATTGTTTTGGTTTGTTGTAGGATTATCTTTCTATGTTCTAGTTGCATCCATAATCACTCAACTCACAACTAGCACCCCTTGATGGCATATTGCCCAAACACCTTTCAAAAGCTTACACCCCTAGATTGACACATATAGACCATGTTGAATTCATTATAAATTATTAATCTTTCTTATTATTTGCCCCAGTGTTGGCCTATCATTTTGGCATCATTATGAGGGAAATGTGTCAAAGGCATGTTAGCATGATGAGTTAAGTTAGGAACAATGTGTTAGGATGAAATCTTGCACAATTTCTAGCCTTGCCTAGGTAATTAATCCTAATTTGTGTTACTTAAATCATATAGCTGCATTGTTTTAATCTTTGTAAGTAGGTCTTAGAAGTTAGATCCATTTTTATGTTATCATTAATTTTTGGGATTTAGTGGTAAAGAAAAGGAAATTTTGAAGAAAAATGTTAACAATGATGCATTTTCAAGGTAGTTCCAACACATCAATTTTGGATGAAAAATACTTCAAAAATGCAAAATTCAAAGGGAACACAAGAAGAAAAATGTTCTTGATGGTAGGGGCACTACCCCTCGACCCCACCTTGTACCACCATAGGGAGTGCACCCAGGGCACTGCCCCAGAACCCAACAAGGGGTGTTTCCCCTTGACCCCACTGGGGGTTGCCATCCCCAAACCCCTGCTTTCAAATTTAAAAACAAAAGAAGAAATTGGTGGAGGAATTGCACCGACCAAAGGTGAAACTTTTATACCCTCTCTACTTGATGAATGCAACTTAGACTATCTTGATCTTACATTGTTACAGGTATGTGCAAATGTTATTTCCATGTTTGAACAAGAGAAAATAGTTGATGAATTTTTAGGACAATATGATTTTAAGAATGAAAATTTAAACATTTGTTGTTCTATTTGTTACAAGAAAGACGATAAGTGCATATGCCCCAAAAACCAAGAGAACATGGTGAATGAGGTACAAGCTATTTGTGAGCCTCACCATGCTAAGGGTGAAAGTGAACAAGTATTCTTTGTAGCTGGAAAACAATTTCAAACAACAAAACAAGAAGTCAAGGTATGCATTATAATGTTAACATGTCTCATCACTTTGTTGCATTGCAAAGACAAAATGTTTCTTCAAAACATACTTCTTCACCTAGTAGGAATGATGAATGGAATCATGAATACTCACAACAACCACTATATCCATCTTATATATTACCACCTATATTATGCCCATCCTACTTCATCCCACCCACTCTATATCAATTATTACCATTATCGCATACATATTTCTAATCACCCACTCTAACCTATCCACCAAGGGAAACTATATGTCTCCTAACACATTTCATAATAATGTGGTTGAAACTGCACATAACATTGTACTTTCAAGGATCCCTTTACCTTTTAATGATGTGCTTAAAATTGGTAAATCAACATTGCAATGTATTGATGCACATAAGGGATGTGATTTTGGATTAATTGAATTAGAAGAGAAATATAATTTATTAATTTATAATCAGATTTGTTCTTATTTTCCACTTAGTGAATCACAATCTTTAGAGGGAATGAATGCAAATGAGGTCATACTTCAAATTGAGTCAATTTTAATCATCAAACTCATAAATATGTGTGTTGGAATTACTCATACACTAAGAGATATTAAACAATATCTATTACTCATTCCACAAATATGTTTTTTGATTCTCCAACATCTCTCTTTTATTACTTTTCAAATTATCTATATCGATCTTTGGAGGCCTATGGTTAAACTATGTATTCCTCACACACTTGTTGATTTGGGGCCATTTCTCATTTATTAAGAAAAATTCTAAGGGATTATATGAATTAATGGCCAAGTAAAATAATTTATCATTAGATGATCATCCATTCAAAAAACTAATCAAAGTACATATCTATATCTTTCTCACTCTTGAATATTTGTATTAAGATGACCATTCATTAATCATAAGTGTATTCCTTGGATTATCCTCTTGGCCCCATGCTTTTGTGAAGTGAAATTAAGTTGGGGGGAAATCCACCAAATTTTTGAAATATTTAGTTGATTAATCATTGAAAAAGTCTCAAGGTACTCAAGGATTACATGTGTTATTATTTCATTCTTTGGATTAAGCTAATGTCCTCATGAAGTTGCACTATAAAATAAAGTTGAGGGGCATCCTTGAAGTTCAAAAATCATTGGTTTCTTTTTCATGTATTTATGTTTCATTGATGTTTATAAAAACACCACACATATGAGCTTTGGACCAAATAAAGGTATGCATTCTCATGTTAGTTAATATTTATCTTTTGTTTATGCAAGAACTCATTATCAAGTATTTATTCATATCACTAACTCTACCATTCATTTTCTACTAAATACATCACATATCATGGTGGAGTTATTAAATAAATGATATCAAATTGATATACTTGATCTACTTGGTCTTGAGAATGTGGTTACATATCTCTTTTGGTGGCTATCCAATGCTCTCACACAAATGCCAATTGTTGATTGATTATTTAAGAATCCAGTGGTAAAATTTGTTGGCCTTATTGGGAGGAGAAAAGCATGCTTTCTTCATGTTTTTCTCATGGAAATAATAAGAGGATTATTGGGACACATGTTCAATATTCATGGACACATGTGATAAATTGTACCAATTTTGATGATAGACCATATGTAACTTGGTTTATGAGATCCATAAATCTTCCAATACCATACCTTTGGATAATTCTTCATCAAACACATCCAGAGATGACATGAAGACATGTGAAGGATATACAAATAACCTGAGTATGTTCTCATCATGAATTGATTCATCTACCTATTTGAAGCTATATGGATAAGTTGGAGGACTATATTGGTCTTTCACTGCCTTCTCTATTAGTAATTATCTCAACCAAGTGATTGGGCATGTTTTCCAAAGTTCTATAACTAGATTTCTGATATGGTGGAATGATTTCACTAGGATACAAAAATTTTATAGCACTCATGCTATGGGGAGGTGAATGGTCACTCTTGGTGAGGTATATTTCTTTTTATTGGTCATCAGTTCAAGTTTTACAAGCAAACAATTTTATCAGTGAATTCCATAAAACTTTTTGATTTGGATGGTTTTATTTCTATCATCTATATTAGAGTTTCAATTTATTTGGTCATTATATGTAGTTATTCAAACAAAATTAAAAAAGAGAAAACAAAAAAAAAAAGAGAAAAAGCAATAAAGGATCAAACAATGAAAACCTTCGAGTGTTGTTGGTCAGTTAATATTTGAAAACCAGCTTCCGATGGCTATTAACTACAAAATAAATTCTTAGTGGTGAAAACTATTTTTACAGCACCATTAAGTGGTAAGTGATTGAAAATTGGCTTGCCAACGATCACTTATCATGATCAAAATTGAAAAAATGAAAAACAAATAGAAAAAATGAAAAAATGTAATAAACGGTGTTCTTGTTTCCTGCTAATCATTCTTTTCAGGAACACTCAATAACTTTTTTGGTTCTTTCATTACCTCCTATAGCTCACTTGTGTAGCTCTTCTCTAATCGAGTGTGGTCATCATAACTTTGATCACCTATAATATGTGCTACATGTTCAATTGAGGTGTTTATGTGGAACATCCTACAAGTCATTTGTTCTACAATGCTTCAGACAGATGATGATGGCTCCTAAAGTTACAGTCATTGTCACAATTTTTGGTTCCTTTCAGTGGTCTACTCTCTAGTGCTTCAAGTGAGCCAGATCTCTTTCATGGTGTTGCAGTTTATGGTGCACTCCTTGGTTTCTTGTTGCAGATTCCTTGTTGGGATGCCTTGGCCTATCTAGACATGCAAGTTGGTAACAAAAATCATTTGTATTTTTCATTATTTTATCTCTTAACTTTATTAATATTTCTTATTATATTGATCATGTGGGCAACACCCTACCTTTCCTTATTTCTTGGGGACAATTAACCCTTTAAGTTGGGGTGGGGGGCGGGTATACCATTTTTATTACATATATTTTCAACCTATCCTTCACTGTCCCATCTTTGAATCCATTATTTCCTCCTTCATATTTTCCATTCAGTCCTTCATGAACCCTATTATTTCACCCTTGCTAATCATTTGTATTGCCTACTATTTCACCCATTCTGACCAAGCTCATGTGTATTGAGAAATTTTTCATAAAACCTCATATACGTCTAGCATTTTAGAAATATAATGCTATGAAAAATGAAAACATAAGATAGAACACAATGAAAATAAAATGTTGGAGGTATGAATGTTAAAATGAAAGATGCAAAATGGAAAAGTGCAATGAAATTCTACATGAGCTATAAAAGTTAAAGGTGAAGAAGGAAAATTCTATAAATCCAAGGCTCCCTCTCAAAAATAAAAGATTGCACGAGGACGTGCAACATGTTAAGTTGGAGGGAATGATGAGAGCTAATTATGTATAATTTTATACTATCTTTTACTCCATTTCATGTACCTCATATACACTTCCCTATTCTATTTTTGTTCCATTTCATCTCATTTTACCATTTTATGTTGCATGTGATTTAATATATATAAGTCATATTTAATATGGTTTTGGGATTAAAATATGGAAATTATTTTATCGATTATTTTTAATAATCAACACTACTATTTTATGCCAAGATTTTTGCATTTTTATATGTGGGAGCAAATCTTCCTGTCACCTATTCTGCTGGAGTTTCCTGTCACATTTTGGATAGGAACTGGTGTACGTGACTGGTTTCCTAGCAGATCATTTTTATCAAATATTTTTTCCATTTCTACATTAGAAAAGATCACAAGGATTGGGCATCATAAATTCCTTATTTGGATGCATATGATTATTATCTTCTGACTCTTCATTTCTAGTCTAAAATGAATCTTGTGGTGGGACAGAAATTAGTGCATTTTTAGCCAATTTTATAACAAACTTGTTGCCAACTATTGAAGGATATATTGTATGTTGTAGAACTATTTATTCATAATTTGGTCTTTCTTTTGTAAACCATCAAAAATATTATTTTGCACTTGTGGCTACCAGCCACATTACTGTTACTATGTTCAGATATGGCCCCCAAAAAAATTGTCTTGGCATAAAAATGAGTGAATCAGACTCACGTGCCACATTTTCCATATATTATTTATGGTAAAGGAAAATATTATGTTGTTTCTAGACCAAAGATAGGAGTCAGTTTGAACCAAACCATATTATAAAAGGCATTTCCATTGAGCATATCAGTAGTAGTTATTTCAGAAGTTTAGATTATTGTGTAATGCAAACTGTTATGTAAAGAGACTTAGTATTATTTTCTTATTTGAAATAAAGGAGTGATTTTCATGATCAAACCAATGTAAGGAACCATCTTTCTACCCACCTTGAAATCTAGGGAGTAAGGGACCTCTCTTTGGTAAAACACGGTGATATTTTTATTTGGTGTATTTATTTTATGAGTGTGATTTTCTATTTCATGCTTAGTCTATTTGTTGGATTAGATGTTCATTTTTTCTTCTATTTAGTAGATTAGTTAATTTAGAGTTGAATGTAATATTTCTGTAATTAATTTATGTTACTATTATTTCTTCCTTAAATTATTGTTGTTATTTTTATTACAGATTGATGTTTTTTATTCTATTCCTGTTGTTTTGTTGCTAGGAAGTGACAATTCTTGTCACCAGAATTGTTTTGGTTTTTTGTAGGATTATATTTTTGTGTTCTAGCTGAATTCATAATCACTCAACTCACAACTAGCACCCCTTGATGGTATATTGCCCAAACACCTTTCAAAATCTTACACCCTCAAAATGACACATATAGACCATGTTGAATTCATTATAAATTATTAATCTTTCTTATTATTTGCCCCAATGTTGGCCTATTAGTTTGTTTCACTATTTTATATATATTATGTTGGAAATATAAGTGGGAAAGTAATACTGAGAGCGGGGGGGGTGAATCAGATATTACCTACTTTAACCTTTTCATTCTGATAAAACTTTATGCATGACATAAACAAAACTTGATCATTATAAGCAACTAAACATATTAGGCAGCATACATGAAATTACTCATGACACCATAATTTTGGTAACCCAAAAACCCTTGAAAGGTAAAAATGGGGTGGGGATGACACCCACAAATCTTCACTACTGCAGTAATAAGTTTTGCCTATTAAGGCTTACAAAATGTGATCAATTCATGATCTACCCTATGAAAGGTCTACTCTGTTAAAAGCTAAAAGACTTATACAGTCTACCTTATTAAAGGATTTATAAACTTACAACAAAGTAAGCACTCGGTAAAGAGATTACATAAAGTCTATTAAGACTACTCGGTTAAGAGATTTACCCTGATACACTAGTTAAAATGTCTCAGTACTTGATCTTTCGGTTTGCACTTGTATGCAGATTACAGATCTCCTCTTTATTGTATATTAGTGATATCTTCTATTTGATCTTTCTTGATTATGTCCTTTCATTGCTTAGCTCAGTCATTGGACTCTATCTGAATATTTGACTATTCTGAATATACCTCTCTGATCATTCTCCATACTCATTTGATCTCAATATCTCTTTTTCTCTCTAATTCACACACTTCTCTTAGTTTAGATCTTGACCTTATATAATAACCAAAACATCTTATTGATTCAAGATCTACAGTTCAAATTTATTTCTATTGTCGCTTAAGCTATACAATTTTTTGATTGGCTCTAGGTATTACATAGGGATCAATGATTATAAGATGGATGCGTAATTACCCCCATAATTACCTTAACAAACAAAATACAAAACACCACTATCACCAAAAATGGTTTACCTCGATCATTGTGCCATTTCAAACTTATATGTCATTCCTGGCTAACTCGATAAAAATTATTCCTAGTACTCGGCATTAACTGTACTTAGCATCTATTAATCTTCTATGTCGCTCCGTAATCATTGTATATGTAACTCAAGAAAAACTATACTCAGCATAATACAAACACATAGTGACCATGACTTTACTCAACAGTACTACTGCTCGGTAAGTATACAATACATAACTCGGCCTTTACAAAATGACTCAGTCGCAATGATGACCGGCCATCATTCCCTAGATATATGACTAAGTGTGAAGCATTAATGGTCAACAAAACTATAGAGATCTACAATCTCCCCCTTTGACATTAGTGGCAAAAACACTTTGTCATGACATTTGTACTTACAATTACAAAAGTATGTTTGTACTAGCCTAATACTCCCCCTGAGATATATATACATTCAAAAATTTTGGTACATGTCCCTATTCTGTCCTTGTCCTTACTCATGTCATGATGATTCCCCTTTTTTTTTGACATGACAAATCTCTTCATCAGTAGGTAGCTCACAAAATTTCTCTAGAAAAGGTTTATGCAACACCATGATCATGTAGAGTGCATTCACCCAAGCTGTTGAAAGCAATGTTTAAAACTTATGTCTGCACTTCTAAATCGGCAGCAGTTCTTCTAGTTCTAGGCCTAAGTGCTAGTGTCGATGACACTTTAGGTTCAAAATTCTTTTCTTAGCTGGGGACTCAGCAATTACTGGTTTCTTCTCTTTCTCTTCTTCTTTTTCACTGCCACTAGTTTCCACTCTGTTCATCTTCTCCCAATCCTTGGGTCAACTCTAGTGGTGCATCCTTCTCAGATTCTTTGACATAATTTTCCAAATTCTTCACTATCTTCTTCTTTTCCTCTTTGTGGTGGCAGCCAATAATCCCAAAGAGATCTTGGATTTGGCTTCAGCAAATGTTCCAAAGTAAGGTTCCTTTACTATCAATTTCTCAGCTAAGAGGGTTGTGATTGCAACAGTTGCTTCATCTATGTTAAGTTCATAGGGTAATGGCATTAACCATGAAACCCTAGTTAGGACTGCTTGTGCATAAGTAAAATCTGTGTCTACCAGAAAACATATATCCTTGTTGTATTTTCAATCAAAGACACAGGGACTCTAGTCCTAGTTCTCATCTTCTTTTTAAACTCAATAAAATAGTTATCCATTATTCCTTCAAAATCATCTCCAATCTGATTTATAAATTCATTATTTGAACAGTTATGGGTTTCTTCTTGTCCCATGTAACATCTCCATGTGTAGGAAAACTCTTTCTTGGACATAAAGAAACAACAGATCAGTAAGGAACCGAACTTACGCATAGAATTCTTCATTGTCTGGATGGAGTTCAAGTTCTCAGCAAGTTGAGTCAGCTAGAGCTCGGCAAGGTCATACGTGTGTCCTTTCTTGATTATCTTCCATGCCTGGTCCACTGCCATATAGGGGACGCTATCCAACCAACTAGATTGATAGAACTTGTGCAAGATGACTCTAACAACAAAGTCAATTTCTAGATAAATTATGGTGGAATTGGTCATTCCTCATTTGTTCCAAACTACCTGGGTGTTAGCTTGAATATCTTCCTTACCTGCACATTTCATCATTCTTTTTCCTTCAATTGTAGGGTAACTAGTGACTTTGTGTATCATTTCCTTTGTAATCTTCATTGGTCCATCTTCCAGCCATAAATGCATGTCGTGTACTTGACTCAAAATTGATCTTTATCCATTCCACTTTAAAATTTTGTGGGAAATCTAGGGCATGCACTAACCCTTGATCGGCAACAACCTTATGTTCTGACTTCAACACTCCATTGACACATAGTTTATCATAAGCTTCCCTAATCTCGTAATCACCGATTTCTCCAATTTTACACATGTAGCAAGACTTAACATCGTTCATTAATAACACATTCTCTAGAATGGAAGATAGGGCTCCATTTAAATCTCCTTAATTGCACTCTCTGATATTGCCTTGAATACCTTCATCTTGCAAACTTCATTCCTTACTTAATTGCACATTAAAAACTTCCATCCCTTGTTTCTTGACTGGTGTAGATGAAGATGATGCCATTTTAAACAATAATTTCCAAAAAAAATATTTACTCAGCAGAGTACCTTTTTCATCAATAACCCTGTAGATAAATTTTGCCAACGGCACACTGAGAAAATTTGGAATCACCTTCCTAAACTAGTTTCACAAACTCTGAATCACTCTCTGAAATCTCAAATAGCCTGCTGAAATAAAATTAACGGCAACTTTCCACTTTATAGAATCTGAAAAATAGAATTAGGGCCTCATAAATGCTTTGTACATGTTTTGGTGGTATTATAGCTATCTTAGCAAACTCACAAGCTCAGTCGATATAACCGTTGCGATACCCACTCGACATATATAGCATTTCATCCATAACAGGTGCTCGGCATACATTGATATCTCGGTCAAGACACCGATGCTTGGCATCAAAATGAAATTCTCTATTTTTCTCATATATGTCCTAATGCATCTTATCTATGTAGATATGGACTTTTGCTCAATTCTATGTTAGGAACTGATGAAAAATAAGACTTTGCAAGACTCAGTTCCAAACATACCTTCCATGCTTAATTAGAAGAGGTGTGATCACCTGATCCATTGGATTGGGTGACCGCAGATGTGCTAGCTTCATTTGAGTTTTCTTCTTCTTTCTTCCTCCATGTCTTTTCCATCTGACTCTTCAGTTTCTCACGGATATCTTCATTTTGGTTATTATCATTGCTCGGCATGGGTGATCTACAATCTTTCTTTAAGTGACCGACCTTATTACATTTGTAACAGACCATGCTTCCATTCATCTAGCTTTTAGATTTTCCTCTAAAATGAGTCTTCATGCAATTTTCTCCGATGTGCCCATATTTACCACAATAATGGCAATTATACCAAGTGTTGTAATCCCAATTGTATAAGTTGTGCTTTGTGACTGGCTTGGTTTGTTCATTTGATGACCACCTGGGTCTAGATCTGCATTCAAATTCTTTGTGCCCATATTTCTGACAATTGAAAACAACTTCCTTGAAACTTAGGTGAGGGTGGATGAATTGCTAGCCTTAGATCTACATTCATGTGCTTGATGTCCATGCTTCTTGCAGTTAAAACAATGTCCATTAAACTTAGTTTAGAATCAGAATAACCATGTTTGCTTCTGCATATGTTGGTTGTATGTCCTGACTTTCCATAGTGATGACATGTGGGCTTGGTGTTCTTTGGTTTAGAAATCTTATGTTCTCCATTCTTTGATGATTCTCCTTCTTCAGTATTCCAGTCCAAGTCCAGATCTATCACCAGATCTTCTAGGTGATCTTAACAGCTCTTCAAAATATTTTGTAGCTTCATTGGGTTTGTTTATCCTTCTCATTGATTCCTTTTTAGTTCTCAATTCATGTTTCAACTGATCATTTTCAGACCTTAGTTGATTGATTTCCATATCTTTCCTGCCCAATTCCTGATTAACCAGCAATAGTTGATTTACCATATCTAGTGATTATTAGTCAACCTTTGCATGTCACTTGTTCTTTCATCTAGCCTGATTGCAATTTGTCTTTTGTCTTCTTCAGCCATTGCCTTATCATCTTCAACTTTCTTTTTCTATTCTACTAATTCACAAAGTCTGACAGATTGAATTTCTTGTTCTCTCTTTAGAGTTTTGATGTCATCATTTAGTATGGTATTTTTCTCCAATAGTTATTTTATAGCTTTATCACTCTCGACAGAGTTACCATTGTCAAATAGTCCAGAGATGTCTTTTTCTTTGTACTGTGGCTCATTTTTGTTGAATTGCAATCTCTCTTCTCTTGCTCAAGGATTTCTTTGATTCCCCTTTGGCTACTTCCAATTGTTGTAATGCCAGTTGTACTTCAATCTTTTGATTCTCTATGATCTTCCCCAGTTTATAAGCTTCCATTTTAAGATCTTTTTCCTCAAGTGGTTAGACTTCCTTAAGAGAAACCTTGCTGCTCTGAACCAATTATTGGAAAATAAGTGGGAAAGTAATACTGAGAGGGGGGAGGGGGGGGTGAATCAGATATTACCTACTTTAACCTTTTCATTCTGATAAAACTTTATGCATGACATAACAAAACTTGATCATTGTAAGCAACTAAACATATTAAGCAACATACATGAAATTACTCATGACACCATAATTTTGGTAACCTAGAAACCCTTGAAAGGTAAAACTAGGGTGGGGATGACACCCACAAATCTTCACTACTGCAGTAATAAGTTTTGCCTATTAAGGCTTACAAAATGTGATCAATTCATGATCTACCCTGTGAAAGGTCTGCTCTGTTAAAAGCTAAAGACTTATACAGTCTACCTTGTTAAAAGATTTATAAAACTTACATCAAAGTAAGCACTCAGTAAAGAGATTACATAAATTCTGTTAAGACTACTTGGTTAAGAGATTTATCCCGATACACTATTTAAAATGTCTCAGTACCTGATCTTTCAGTTTGGACTTGTATGCAGATTACAGATCTCCTCTTTATTGTATATTAGTGATCTCTTCTATCTGATCTTTCTTGATTTTGTCCTTTCATTGCTTAGCTCGGTCACTAGACTCTATCTGAATACTTGACTATTTTGAATATACCTCTCTGATCATTCTCCTCATACTCATTCGATCTCAATATCTCTTTTTCTCTCTAATTCACACACTTCTCTTGGTTTAGATCTTGACCTTATATAATAACCAAAATGTCTTACCGATTCAAGATCTACGGTTCAGATTTATTTCTATTGCCGCTTAAGCTATACAATTTTCTGATTGGCTCTAGGTATTACATAGGGATCAATGATTATAAGATGGATGTGTAATTACCTCTGTAATTACCTTAACAAACAAAATACAAAACACCACTATCACCAAAAATGGATTACCTCGATCATTGTGCCATTTAAAACTTATATGTCATTCCTGGCTAACTCAGCAAAAGTTATTCCTAGTACTCAGCATTAACTGTACTCAGCATCTGTTAATCTCTCCATCACTCGGTAATCATTGTATATGTAACTCGGCAAAAACTATACTCGGCATAATACAAACACTAGTGACCATGACTTTACTCGGCAATACTACTTCTCGATAAGTATACAATACATAACTCGGCCTTTACAAAATGACTTAGTTGCAGTGATGACCGACCATCATTGCCTAGATATATGACTAAGTTTGAAGCACTAATGGTCAACAAAACTATAGAGATCTACATATTATAGTGTGGTGTTATTGTGTTGAAAATGTTATTTTGTTGACAATGCCTAGTGGGTTTTGTATTCAAGGGACAAAACCTTAGTTTTGTTCACTATTAAGAATTCTATTCACCCCAAATAATCATATTCTCCTCTGTTATTGCTCTTATTGATGTTGTGGGTGCTATCTACTAACTATTGCAAGGTATAATTTCATAAATACATTACATTATGTTTTCATAACAAAACATATTTTTCCTTATAATGCTTGTATCCCTTTCCATGATACACAAATAGGTATAAGGGTTCTATAATCTATCTCTTCATCTCAATTATATTTTTATCAATTTTTATCAGATCTATAGTCTCATGATCATTTTATATATGCCACCTAGTATGGCCAAATTACTACACTTTTTTTGTGATCTTTTATCCAGGTTTTCTATGGCATAACACAACTTGTCACAAAACAATATCATTATATTATGGTCCCTTGCATAACACAAATTTTTCACCCATACAAAATTGTCGTTACCTAAATATCTCTATCATTCTAAATGTCTTGATATTTTTCTTTGTATCTTAATTTTTTTACCTAATTTTTCTATTTTCATCTAATATATTTTTATGCAACTAACATGTTTTGATGATATAGCTTAGAATTATCTCATCAAGTCTTGACACAAGTCTCTTCCTCAAGGAAACTCCACACTGATAAACGACTCTATTTCCCTTCACATCTTTAGTATATCTCTCTAACCCTCTCTCCACTTTAACGTGCACCTCTATTATGATATGATCCCTAAAGTGAGGGAAAATGTAACATTGTAAATTGTACCTCATACAGTTTTAGGGCACATAGGCCTTCTAATTTTACAAAATATAAGATAATGTCAACCTTCTATTTTTATAAACTTGTCTTGCCACACACCATGTTATTTTCTTGATTGTCATGTATGGACACATGCACATTGTGGAGATGTCCACCCATAATACAATCATCCTATGAATAGATGTGATTGAGTTGGTCATTGAAGCATTAAATCTCTAATTCCTAGCAGTGTGATACCTCTATGAGATTGCACCATTGATGGGACTATGACCAACCTTCATACTTCACTATTTTGGACTCTTTTCATCCAAATTCTTGTGATATTTTACCAGCTTCATACAATATCTCACTCTTCATTTCTTATCACTCTTTCACATTATTCTTCCATTTTTTATACAATTGATCAAACACCATTTTTACTCATTAAAACTCTATCTGTCATGCCCAAAATCTAAGAGCAAAAAAATACCAAATTTTTTATTTTAAAAAAACAAGATAAAATTGCTAATGTTACACAATGACAAGGTTTAAGTGAATATAAAAGGTTCATACTAGAATGGCATTGCTAGGTAAACCCAATTATAATAAGGACCAACCAGATTAAGGTTGATGGGGAGATCGAGGGGAATCATGGCAAGAGGAGACCCACTTGTCAACGTCCCTCGATCAAGTATAACATCAAGGTCTAACCAGGGTCTACGACTAGTTGGGTCTAATTATTTAATTCTAGCCAAAATTTATTTATTAATGTTCACTTAATATTTTAATGAAATCCTCCTAAGGAAATTTCCATGATTACCCTAGTTACCTTAATTATTTAAAAATTTAACTCACAACCATAATTAAAAGCATCTTTAAGATTAACCTTTTACTTAGGTTTAATTAATTCAATTTAGTTAGAATAATTAAAATCTACTACACAAATCCATCTTTATACTAGCCAATTAGTTAATTAAAAATTTAGCCCCTAGATAAATTTCCTTTAACATATTAATCCATAACGTCAAATTATAACATAAATAAATTCATTTTTTTGACAAAGCGTTAAAACCCTTTAAATGTCAAATTAAATTGTTTAAGAACAAAAGGGTTTATTTATATCCACTTTAATAAATCTGGCCAACTAATAATTAATAATTTCCAAAGTCCCACATAATAAGTTTAATGACAATTTTAATAAAACTCAATGCCACATATAAAATACCCAAATAATAATTTTAAAAATAAACCACTTACACAATAAGCATTTTTAAATAAAAAACCTACTATTGAAAATAAAACTCAAAAGAAAATGAAAACTTATTAGAAGCCAGATACAAGTCAAGCCCTAATTAGGGCATGACC
>BSBK01004614.1:225000-242500 GCA_027943335.1 Chamaecyparis obtusa | reverse complement strand
AAAAACAACCTTGTGTGCTTCATCAATAGAAAATAATTTAAAATATTTGTAAGTTGAATCCTAATTTATCAGATAAGACTTCTCATATTCATAACTTCTAGCCTCACAAAGACCATCCCTACAAATTATGGGCATAATTGACAACAAATAATTCCTTAGATAATTCTTGAAGCACCTAAAAACCATTTGCAGAGAACCTATCACATCGCAGGTAAAAAAATTCCCAGCAACAAAGGCCAAAAACTCCACAAGCTCCATACATTTCCTGAACCTATGTTTCCGAAAATGCAATGGGGAAGTGTTGTTTCATGTTTCAACAATGGAAACCCATTTCATGGCCACATAAGATTGTTTCTCAATCCTTGAGTGATGCAAACTTTTCAACACAATTCCAAGTCATCCAAGTTTCAAGCAATTATTTGAGATATCAGGCATTAACTAAGCTCCTTTAATTATAGCTTGTTTAAATTTATTTTCAAAACTTGTTAGAAGTAAAATGAATTTATTCTAGTCTAGCTATTAAATTTTTTAGATTTAAATTGTAGATTAACATAACTATTAATTCACCACATACATTTCACTATTAGTTTTGTATCATGTTTTATTTTATATCTTTTTACATACATATAATTTACTTTTGAAATAATTTAAGTTTCAAAATATTAAATTATTTATATGTGTGTGTGTGTGTGTGTGTGTGTGTGTGTGTGTGCTTAAATAGTTTTGTTTGTTAACATCATGAACATAATTTTTGTTATATATATATATTATTGTTACATTGGTATTATTGTTACATTTTTTGTTTCTCATTTCTAGTAACATAGTCCTAAATAGATCCACATTCAATTCTTCAAATCTTGCCTCGATACCTTTGTAAAAAGAATCATTTGTAATGAGCATCTGTGAAATTGAGAAAAATGTCTACTTTTCCAAGCTGCTAGCTATCATAATGCCATATCATTTCCTCTAGTATTGTTCTTATACTTGCACTTGAAATCTTGCACAAAATGATTCAAGTTTCAAAGGGAGTCTAGAAAACCCTTGTTGGTGGAGGATGTGTTGTATGTTCCTGGCATGACAAAGAATTTAATCTCATCTTCTACTTTGGAAAAGAAGGGTTTCATTGTGACCTTTGAGAGGGGAAAAGTTTATTTTCATCCCAAGGATTCCAAAGTTTCAAAAGTGATTGGAGTCAGGCACAACAACTTGTTTTGGTTACAGTTTGAGCCAACACATGCATTGGTAAGCAGTTATAGAGGGGAAGGAGAATTGTGTCATAGGAGGATGGCTCATCTTAATGTGCTCAAGATAAAAGAGACGTGGATGCATGAGATGAAGACATAAAAACATGAGGTGTGCAAGGGTTGTGCTCTTTGAAAATATGCCAATACCAATTTTCCAAGTAGCGATAGTAGATCTGAAGGGATTTTAGATCTCATACAGTTAGATGTGTGTGGGCCTATGTCAACATGATCCTTGAACGAGTATGAATCTTATGCTACTTTCAGTGATTATTTCTCCTGGAAGATGTGGATATATTTTATGAATAACAAAGATGATGTCTCTAGTAGGTTCAAAGAGTTTAAGGCTCTTGTGGAGAACCAGCTAGGGAGGAAGATCAAGATACTCAAGTCTGATAATAGAGGTGAGTATAGCTTGAATGCCTTCAAATATTTATGTTCTTAGGAAGGTATCAAGAAAGATATGAGAGTTTCATACAACCCTCAACTGAATGGGGTTGTTGAGTGGAAGAAAAGGGCTATAGTTGGAGCAGACAAGGTCATTCTTCATGATAAAGACCTACCTTGGTTCTTATGGTTAGAAACTTGCAATACAACCATGTATTTGCATAATAGGATCTCTCACAAAGTGTTGGACAAATTAACTCTAGAAGAGATATTTAGTGGTAAGAAACCAGATTTGGGGCACATTCACATCTTTGGATGCATTGTGTATTGTCACATTCCTATGGAGAAAATAACCAAGTTAGAACCAAATGCAGATAAGGGTATCTTTGTTGGTTATAGTGAAAATTCTAAGGCTTATTATGTTTACATCATTGCACTCTGTAATACCCCTCCCATAATTTTCTTTTCAGTTTAACTAGTCAAACTCTTTTAGGCCACTTTTCATGTGTGTATTAGATCCTTGGATAGATTTGGTGTTATTTATGTTTATGGTTTTAATGACCCCATACTTGCATGTGTATGGTTGGCATGTATGTTTTATATTTTTGTTTGATGTGTCTGATATGGTTGTGGGATGGAGTCGCAGTTACTTTCTTGTGAGATTCATATATACGATCGGTCTATCCCCGCTATTATTTGTTATATATTTATAAATTCATGTATATGCTCATCTTTTATGTAGGATTTCAGGTATCAGGCATCGACTTCCCTGAATTACCAAGATAAGCATGCCCTATCGCAATATTTCAATGGTAAGAGATGGGGGATAACATACTGATCCAATCCCAACCTAAGCCATTAATTGTCCTAAAATAGTGGACAAGTATCTTATTTTCTACCTATACGGATTCATCAAGGTGACATAAATTCATGATCCCTTCCTTTAGGCTTGATTGTTGCTTTTTTGGTTTAGTCAGTTTTGCTTCATGGTTGCATATATGTGGTTCGACATGGTTTTGGTGTTAAAATGGATTGATGAATTAATTAAAATTAATTAAATGAGATTAAATAATTACACCTTATGATACATTAAAATATTAAATATAAGGTTAATTAATTAATGAGAATTAATTAATTACCCATATTTAATAAATAATTTATTGCAAAGTCAAAATTAATTAATAGATAAATTTAATAATTATTAAATAAAAACTAAATTTAAATGTGCAATTTGAGTTAAGTGGTTATTAGTTGAGTTGCATATTTTAAATTAATTAAAATTAAATAATGCAATTTAAAAAGTACTTTATTATAAAAGTAGAATTTAATATTTTAAAATCAAGTTGAGTTAAAGTGACTTAAAGTGGAGGAAATTAAATAAATAATTCTTTTAATAAATTAAAGTTGATAAAAACAAGGTCGTAGTTGAGTTCTTATTTCTATGATTTGGAGTTAACAACTTTATTATTTTTAACAATTGAGTTCTATTTCATTATTTTGGAGTTGCATTCTTTCAACTTGAGATTCTGAATTTCTATATTAGAGAGCTTGGAGGTCATTTGAGATTCATTCAACTAGGTTTTGAAGAATTCTCTCTTGGCAAATATTTGGAGGATTAAAGTTTTGGTATTTCTGAAGGCTTTGGGTTTTCAAGATTTGGAATTGATTTTTGATTCAACTTTGTGTATTAAGGTAGGATTTTAAAATCTTTAAAAGTTGTCCATTGAAAACATTATCTTCTTCATTTTTTATTAGATCTTGTCTATAAATGATGAGTGTTTCTTAAAAAGATGTGTTTCTTTGATAATCAAGAATGTTATCTAATCTTTTGGAAGAAAAATTTAATTAGGGTTTTCTTTAAAAAAAATTGCTTTGATTTATTTTCAATTATGACCTTCCATGGTTTTGAGAGTTTTGAAAGAGTTCATTTTTAGAGAAAAATGCATGCTTTTTAAACTGAAATATAGATATGTGCATGTAAATAATATAGATTTACATGTGTGAAAGATATATATATTCAATTGCAAGTTACTTAAGGAAGATTTATTCAGTTGCATGTTATTTAGGAAAGATATATTCAATTGCATATTATTTAAGGAAGATATATTCAGTTGCATGTTATTTAGGAAAGATATATTTAGTTGCATGTTATTTAAGGATGATATATTCAATTACATGTTACTTAGGAAAGATATATTCAGTTGTATGTTATTTAGGAAATATATATTTAGTTTCATGTTATTTAAGGACGATATATTCAATTGCATGTTATTTAGGAAAGATATATTCAGTTGCATGTTATTTAAGGAAGGTCTATTCATTTGCATGTTATTTAAGGAAGATATATTCAGTTGCATGTTATTTAGGAAAGATATATTCACTTGTATGTTATTTAAGATAGAAATATAATTTTCATATAGTGGTAATATATATTTAGAAATTATAATTTTAGGGAAAAATTTATAAAAATAAATAAATAAATAAATAATATTTTTGAAATTTGCATGCATCGTTATTGTATATTTAGAAATTCTATTTTTAAGAAAAAAAAAGTTTAAAATTTTTTTTAAAAAAAACTGTTATAAAAAAATTTCATGCATGGGAATTCTTTTAGAAAAATAAAAATAAGAATAATAGTGATATATAATTAAATATTATTTGATGAAAATTTAATATTGATGTGTTTATTATTGGAGTTTCTGGTTGTTGTGTTTGATTGTCAGTATGGGTAGCATTAAGTTGGCTTTAGGAATTGTTATTAGAGGCTTGGGGTTTTACCTTTTTACTGTGGCATAGATATTTACAATGTTTGTAATGTGATAATGGTTTCAATCATTTTACCCAACCTTTGTTCATTTTAAGCTTATTAGTTTGTGAACTCTTTCAGAGAGTATGTTTTCATGTGTTGGGATTATGGAAAGGTGAGTTACAGAGAGGGGAGGGGTAAATCAGTAACCTCAAAAACTTTTTCAACTGAATCCTTATAATAATGTAATTCATTAACCAACACATGTTATCTTTTCATCCATTCATAACATTACTAAAAATATGAAATGATTTCTAATCTAATCATGTAAACATTCATGAAACTTCATACACAATACACAAGTATTTTGGTATCGTAGAAACCCTTATTAGAAGGTAAAAATTGTGGTGGGGATGACACCCACAAAGCTTCACTAACTATAGTAATAAAGTTTGTTGATTAAGGCTACAATGTTTGATCACTTCTGATGATCTTACCTTGTTAGGAGTAACAATAAATATATGTGAGGATCTACCTGGTTAAAGGATTTATGCAACATAATTAAGTGTGCACTCGGTTAAGAGATTTAGAAAAAGACTTGTTCAGTCTAATCTATTAAGAGATTTAAGCTCTGCCATAATTGTTAGAAAGTAATAGTAGAATTGATCTGTATATAGCAACTAACTTTGCTTGATTTCAGATCTAATAAGTACTTAACTGTTATCACCTTGTTGTGATAGATTTCTTCTCTGAATTATTCTCGACAACCTTCTGATATAATATTGATTCAATCCTTGAATGCTTTGTCAATACATCAACTTCACAACCTTGTCTAATCTTAAGATGTCTATATATACAGCTACTTCATGTGTGGTACATGTCAAAATGACATCTTGACAATTCTTATATTAAAATATTTTGACCTAATTAGGGTTTACATCATTACATAGGGATCATCAATCATTAAATGATTACATCTACATTTAATCTTCACCTCAATCTTTGTAAACCATTTTCTAGCTTGGTGTAAATCATTTACCTTGTAGTCTACGTCATTACAAATTTTTATGTCATTCTAGGTTTACTTGGTATACACTACATTCATCACTTAGTAAATTATTGACGCTCGGTATATATGAATTCTTGGTTATAACTGTACTCAATGCTCAATAATCATCTGGCTTGGTATGAGTGCTCGATCATGACTATGTTTGGTTACTATGATATAGAGTGTTGACCGACTAGCCCGCTTGCTTCCTTTACTGACTGTATGTGTGACACTAATGAGAACATATAACTAACATTCTCCCCTTTTCGCATTAGTGACAAAAACACATATGTATGCCTTAAGGAAAATTTTAAAACTTCAAAAATTGTATACTAAAAAATGTAAACTTCCCCTATCTATATGCCTTGGTAAGTATACATACTAAGTATACATATTTTCTCCCTTGTAAGTATACATATATTCCCCCTTTTTTGGTAATAATGCCAAAAACATGTATATACTTACAGCTTATAAAAAATGTTTTGATGGTTTTTCTTCAAGTTGGCTAAGAGATTTTCCCATTCCTCTTTCAAACTATCTAAAGCAATCTACTCCAAACCAACTTGTGCATGCATGTTGAATATATGATCTACAACTAATAGCTTGGGAGTAGCTACGAGATCCTTAGCTTTCTGTACATGCCTCTACATCACCTCAATGTGTGTTAACAACTCTACTTGAAGCTCGGTTGTTTGATCCTTTATCTTGTTCTCTTCTCTTCTGATCTCATTTCTTAACCCATGTATATGCTTTACTTTTGCAAAGTGCTCCTTAAATGCATTGGTTTCTGTGAGTAATCTTTCTACACTCTTTTGCAGATCATCATCTAAATTATTCAACTTTTCTATTATCTCTGTAGTAAATGAATTGGTAGTGTTAAGCTTCTTTAGGGTGGTGAGTATCTGCTAAATGATAATTTTAATTTAATTTATGGTTTTCGATAGCTTCACCTTATGTATTTCCACTGCTTGGCTAATTTTCTTTGCTATCTCGAATTGAATCTTGGATTCTTCTCTCTCTTCAATTCTCTTTTTTGCATCAACATTTGGAGAATTGATGTGTCCGATAAGTGTTGCAAGCTAGTCAATGATGGGAGTTGCCTCATCAACATTGACATTAGGTACAACCTGCATTAATATCTCTCTCACATCTTCTAGCACCTATTTATGCTTACTCTCTTGTCTCAGCTTCTCCTGAGCTACTTTCTTGGTGCATAATTCTCCATATCTCCTGAGAGCTTTGGGGTCTAAGTTTCTCGGGTCACTTGAAGGTATCTCAATGACTTCATCTAGGGTGACCAGACCTTTACCATGTTTCTTCCTCTTTTTCTTCTCCTATTTACTTGATGTGGGGGATTTCCCATATGGAACTAGAGCTTTCATCTATGGATTTGACTTCATTTGCTCAGTGGAGACACTTTCCTTCTTGTCTTTCCCTTTTACTATTCCCTTGGTCTGGGGTCCTATTGTAGAATCATCTATATTTTCTTTAGTTTCTACTCCTTTATCTTCCGCCTCTTTAGTTTTAGGCTCAGTGGTCTCCTTTTTCCCTTCTTCACCCTGCTCTTTGGTAGTATCCATTTGTGGCTCAGGTGTGTTCTCCTTGGGTTTCTCTTGAGTAGCAATATTTATGGCTTGCACCAAAATAGGTAAGTTACTTGGTATTTGTATTGTAGCTACCTTTGTAGTCTTATCTTCCTCTATGTTCTCGACAGTAGCAGTAGTAACATCTTCATCTTATTTTTCCTCGTCATCAGGATCACCTTCAATGATATCTTCAATTAGCACTTCATCATTCCTAGTAATGACTAATTGGTTGGGAGTATCCTCTTTCTCTTCCTCGGTGTAGCCAACAGGATAGAAGTCCTCTACATATGTTTCATATTCTAGCTACTCGGTGTCTGATATGTGTATGGGCTCTTCAATTGGCCTCTGTGTAGTAAGATCAACATCATTAGAGTGTACACCTTTTCCTTTTCCTTTGACACCTTGCTCAGGGATAACTGCAAGTGCAGTTTGTTCTGCTTTAGCCTTAGACTTCAAGATTTTAGTCCATATCTCTTCACTTTCTTCATCAACCTCTTCAAGTTTTCCTTATAGTATATTCAGTGCTCTTCCTTTCATCAAAAACTTATTAGCATATTCTTTCATCATTTCATCGATCTCTGAAATAGATAGTTGTGGCATTGCCCAAATCAATGATCATTTCCTCATCTTCTTCTCAGTATGCAAGGCATAAGTCAATATTGTTGATACCTTATCATATATCTCTTTTGGAATATAAATTGAAAATTCAAGTAGTAATTGTTTATACTTAATCATCATGTTGATGATTCCTTCCTCCAATTTTTCCTGATCCTCGGTAGACATAAGTACATACCAATTCATTTTAGGGTGACCTAGTCTTCCCATTTCTTTTATATTATTTACCATCTCATCAATTGATTTTCCTTTGTTTACAACTACCTTAAATTGACTATTATCCTCCTCTTCATTAGAATCTATTTCATCTTTACCTCGTATTAGCTTTCTCCTCTTCTTAGGTAGCTCGATAGAGGCTTGAGTACCTCTCTTCTTTTGGTATTACTTTGTCAGTGTTGGACTTGTGATTTTTGCAACTCCACATATTAGAGGTGGGGAAATGCCTGTAGAGGATCTTTTCCTCACTCATGTGGGGTCTTGGTCTATTTCCTTCACTGGTGAAACTTGTATTTCTTTATCTATTTTAGTCTCTTCATCATCTTCACTATTATCGATCAACAATTGTTTGTTGGTTACTTCTTCAACTAGCTTCTTTTCTTCTTCATCATCATCACCAAATTGTTTAGCCAAAGCGTCCATCATTTTCTCTGATTTTATTCCAACTTTTACTCCAACTAAATCCATTTTGATTCTTATCTTTTCTTCCTCGTAGGTTCCATACCTAGTTGCATTCTTATCTTTAGGCTCTACTAGTAGTGTCTTTATTGACCTAGATTTTCGATCAATGTCAAGTTTGTAATCCATAGGTAAAAACCATGCAGTCCTTGGTTCAACTTCCTTAATAAGAGTGGAGTTAGTGTCCACTATAAAATAGATATCATCTTTTTATTATTCTATGAATTGTGTAGGTATCTTGCTTCTCTTGTGCATTCTTTCCTTGAATTTACCAAAATAATCATCCATTACTGCTTCAAAATTCTGACCTAAACTCTTTATGAATTCGTTGATTTTCATGATAATCATGCAGTCCTTGGTTCAACTTCCTTAATAAGAGTGGAGTCGGTGTCCACTATAAAATAGATATCATCTTTTTATTATTCTACCAACTGTGTAGGTATCCTGCTTCTCTTGTGCATTCTTTCCTTGAATTTACCAAAATAATCATCCATTACTGCTTCAAAATTATGACCTAAACTCTTTATGAATTCACTGATTTTCATGATAATCAGTTTGTTAACATCCCATTGAACATCACCAATTGAGGGAAATGAATTTTGCAAGTAGAAAAAGATACATGTAATAATAATGATCCAAACTTGCAAGTGTTTGTCTTAGCAAATCAGATTGTCCTCATGTTTTCTTCTAGTTGCCTCAGCATCAACTCAATGAGTTCTAACTGTAAACCTTTCTTCACAATCTTGTATTCTATGTCAACAACTCTACAAGGAACGTTGTTGGTTCTTCTAGATTGGAATACTTTCTAAGCAATTACATATGCTCCAAATCTAGTTTCAGGGTTTTTGATTATGTTTATCTGTATACCTTTGCCATCCCATTCAGCTCCTATAAATTTCTCAATTTCACTCCTCGGTGGGTGCCTTAGGATTTTTCTTTATCACTTGTTAAATAACCGGTGACCATGTGAATAACATCTTTTGTGATTTTAACTAGTTCATCCAACCACATTTTTCCCTCGTGTACTCGACTGAGTACTACTTGATCCACTTGGTCTTAAATTCCTTCTAGAAGTGAAGGGCATTGGTTAAACCTTTGATCTTCAGATGAGTATGCTCATCCTTTAGTTTTCCATCCACACAAAGTTCCTGGTAGGTGGATTGTAATTCAAAATTACCTATTTCATTGATCTTGCAATGAATGTATGACTCGATGTCCTGTACCAAAAAAACCCTAGGTGATATGCTTGAGAATGTTCCTTTCTCATCAACCTATGATGCGACCTCGAGGTGCAATTTATACTTTGGTTCTTCATATGTCACAAACTTGATTAGTGTAACCTTCTTCTCATTATTGACCTTAGATTGAATGGTCTTTGATGAGGATGTCGTCGTTTTCAACAAATTAGGGCTTCATGAAAACTATATGTAAATAGCTCGATTTGCTTCAAACTTACTTGAATAGCTTCCAAATGGTTCATGAAATGCTCAAATTGTTCTAAAAATCTTGGAATCTCTTTTCTCAAATCTTTCTCTTTTCACTCTAGTTTCACTTTGGTTCATTGTGTGAAATAATGATTTGTATGGACTCATACTTATACCTAAAAATCTTTTTCGTTCAATTTTTTTGCATTAAATGCTTCACCAACCACAACTCAGTTAACAATAAAATATTCAATTATCTCTTTTTGATACTCATCTCAGTGAACACTAACTTTTCTCAGTTGAATACACACCTCAGTTAACCTTATTCACTTTCACTGACTAACAAACTCTCACTTGATCATGCTTTTATCGACTATACTCATTTCATGTTCAAAACATATAACAACCTAGTGCATCTTATTTCATGTTGATTTGGTATTCATGCAATAGATATAAGGAACTGTTGTAAGATATAACTGATATAAATTGAGATAGGTAATTGTAGGTCTCTATAACATGGTCATATATCACCTAACAATTCATTGAAACCTCACATGAGCTCTGAGATATTCCCCAAGAAATATCACTTCCCAATGTTTCTTAGTGACCCTTAGGGACACTTCAGTCAAGTGTCCTCGTAAACGTTCAAGGGACTCAATGGGTGAAATGGGGTTGTCACTAGAGTTTACCAAGTCAAATGGAGCTAATGGAGCTGATGATTCGATCCCATGGTGAATGATTTGAAAGATACCTAATGTTGCTCATTTCAACTGAGTAACATTACAACTTTTGGCATAAGCTAAGATAGGGATGCTAAATTAAAATGAAGGGGAATATCCCAAAACTAAGATGGGTAATTGTAGGCCTCCATAACACAGTCTTGTAGCACCTAAAAATTCATCGATACCTCGCATGAGCTCTAAGATAATCCCCAAGAAAGATCACTACCTAATATTTCTTAGTGACCCTTAGGGACACTTTGATCAGGTGTGCTCATGAATGTTCGAGGTTCTCCATGGGAGAAATAGGTTTTTCACTAGTTTTTACCTAGCCAACTGGAGCTAATGGAGCTAATGATTCAATCCCATAGTGAACAGTTTGAAAGATACCCAATGTTGCTCATTTCAATTGAGCAACATTGTAACTTTTGACATAAACCAATGTCAGCTCCACCAAATTAACTGATACTTTCTTCTCATGCTGAATTATGTCATGCACTCTTAACCAAACATTCTTAACACTTTTCCAAACACTAATCCAAGCACGCATATCAAAATGATAGGTGCAACTACTACAATAATAAAAACAATGTCACATCCATCTGATAAACTTAGGAAACTGTAACTAACTACCAGAAACTTCATAACTCAACCTGTACTGCATAAATAACTCTGCATCCATGAACATAGCATTATACACATGTCTACAACATAAATATAAATGCGCAAGGATTCATTACAACCATACTGTAAATCACATACAGAACTCTTCCTGGGACCTGTCAAGAACACTCATTGATACAGACAATTGTATTACTGTCTTCACTCAGAATCAACCTCCGTGTATTTGATATCATGCTGATAACATATCTAGGAAACATATACTCAAGGCTCTATCCATTAGGCTTCCATGCACACTACTTACCATATGTTTCAATGACAAACATACATTCAACACTTTGGCTTGCTGGAAAATCTCCAACAATCTCCCCCTTTGGCATTGATGGAAACATATGGAATGAAAAACACCACCAATCCAAATGTACAATTATTTTATAATATTCTCCATTTCCTCAACAAAACTCCTCCAAGAGTGAATCCTCCATCTCTTACTATTTTTTTTTTCTTGCTAAATACTCACTCCCCCTTTCTACAATTCTTTTATAACATTCACCATTTCCTTAACAAAACTCCCCCATACTTCATACTCCTCAACTGTATATACTCTCTCTTTTTGTATTATTTTTCATGACTATATATACTCCCCCTTTGACATCAATGGAAAATGGCACCAAAAAATTAAGCACCGGTACTACTCCTAAAGTAGAGTAGTCAACCATTCATTAGTCATTGAGGACTGATGCACTCCTGCAAACTCTAATCAGATTCAGGGAAGGGAATTAATCCCAGCTTCACCCTGAGATACTCAAATGTATCCTTTGGTAAAGGCTTTGTGAATATGTCTACTAGATGTTCTTTTGTGCTCACATAGTCCAACTTTACTTCTTTCTCTACTACTTTCTCTCTTAGAAAGTGATATTTTATCTCAATGTGTTTTGTCTTTACATGCATCAGAGGTTCTTTGACATATTGATAGTGCTAGTGTTATCACAATGAATAATAATAGGATAATCAATCTAAATACCGAAATCCTTTATCATCTTCTTGATCCACACAATTGTAGAGAAATTTAATGCTACTGCTACATCCTCTACTTCTATTGTGAACAGAGAAATATAATTTTTCTTCTTACTTGTCCAACTAACAAGTCTATCTCCAAGAGATACTACTCCTCCTGAGGTACTCTTTCTATCATCCATGAAACTTGACCAATCTGCATCTGTATATACATTAAGTTCTATATTTTCTGAATTAGGATACCATAAACCATAGTCTATAGTCCCTTTCAAATATCTGAATATCATCTTTACTACCATAAGATGACTTTGTTTAGGATCTACTGAAAATCTTCCAACAATACCAACTGTATTAGAAATATCAGGTCTAGATTGAGTAAGATAGATTAGTTTACCAATCATAGACTTATATAAGGTCATGTCTACTGCTACTAAATCATCTTCTTTTGAAAGATTGCATCCTGTTATCATAGGGGTACTTACTGGCTTGCAATCATCCATCTTTAATGTATTCAATATCTCTTTCACATACTTAGATTGATTAATGAAAATACTTTTGTCTTTTTGTTGCACATTCAATCCCAAAAAGTACTTGATAGGTCCAATCATGCTCATTTCAAATTTTCTCTTCATCTCTTTAGCAAATTTTGCACTAAGCTTGTTATTTCCACCAAAAATAATGTCATCAACAAATATAGCAACTAACAACAATCCATTAGATGTCTCTCTTATGAATAAGTTACAATTCGTTGCTCCTTTCTTGAATCCAATCTTTGTCAAGTATCCATCAAGTATTTCATACCATGCTCTTGGGGCTTTCTTAAGTCCATAGAGGGATTTCTTCAGTCTGCATATCATATCAGGTCTGTCTGATAAAGTAAATCCTTTAGGCTTCTCTATGCAAACTTATTTCAAATCTCCATTCAAGAATGCTGACTTGAAATCCATTTGGTATACCTTAAAGTCTTTGAATGTAGCATAGGTTAAAAAAAAATTATGGCTTCCAATCTTCTTACAGGGGAAAAAGTATTTGAATAATCAATTCCTTCTCTTTACGCATATCCTTTACATACTAGTCTTGCTTTGTTTCTTACTACTATTCCATCTTCATTCATCTTGTTTTTGAATATCCACTTGGTTCCAATCACATTCTTATCACTAGGCCTAAGGACCAATTCCCATGTGTCCTTCTTGATTATCAAATCTAGCTCTTCTTTCATTGCTTCATGCCAATCTGAATCATTACATGCATCTTCAACACTTAAGGGTTCAATCTGTGAAAGTAAACATACCTCTTCATTTGCTGTTGAAATTTTTGCTTTTGATCTTGTCATGACTTTACTGTCCTAATATCCAATGATGTCTTCCTTTGAATGATATCTAGATGTGAATTTAGGAACATTAGGTGTGACTCTCTCATTTGAATTCTGTGATTCCTCTTCACTAGTTTTAGGGTCATTGAATAATACATCAATGCTATCAAACATTTCATCAACAACCATTTCTCTAGTGGTAGGTCTAGGTTCTTCTTCAATCATAGGTGCATAATCATGATATCTTTCTTGAATCATATGTTAGGAATGAATGCTAAATATATCCTATGGGGGAGTATTTGCAGGCATTCTATAGTAGTTGTTGTTGCATTCATGACTATGATTGTCATTGATGTCAAGTACACAGTGATCTACTGGAGATTAGCAAAGAAGCATACATTGTTTGTATTAGCGCACATGGGATATTGAAGATCAAGATATGAGGATTTGAGGACTTAATCTATGATGTTTTCTAAGATCATGGTTAAGAGTGCATACAAAAATTCATTTATTCATGATAGTTATGTGTAATTAAGTGGAAGCAGTATTCAGGCAGTGTTCCTGAGTAGCAGTTTGTGGAAATTAGATGATATCTCCTAATCGGGATAGAATCTGAGCATGCGAGGTTGTAAAGATGATGAAGAAATGATAATTGTGATGTGGACATGACAACAAGGTCAGAAGTCAGATGAGTGAAGAATTATCCTAATTGGAAGCCGACAATTTTATGTAATTATGGAATTTTGTGTAACATGTGGAATATTTTATTTTGTAATTTTTATGCTGACTCATTTGTAATTATTTGAGTGTGGTATAAAGGAAGGAATGTTTTCCTTATTGTAATGTAATAATTTTAGTAGCATGTGAAATTGAATTGTGGAATTGAGCAATACTTGTTGTAAGAGGATATGCAAAGTATAGAGATCTAGTATTGAGATCTGATGAAGCAGTCGGTACGATTTGGCATAGTCAAAGGAGAAGTGATAAGTTGTTGAGATCATTAATCTTTTGGTATTATTCTATTAAGTAATACATAGATCAATTGGATAGTGTGTTCAATGATCTTTCCCTTGAAGTTGTTTGGACAGTGGGTCCTTCTATCTTCCATAACTCCTAACAGGGTTAAAATCTTTTAGCAGGGATTCAAAGTCTCCTAACATGGACTAATATGTACTTAATGTATTTCATAAGACTCCTAACAGAGTCCATCCTCTCAAAAGGAACTTTCATATTAGTGCATCTTTTGTGGGCATCATTCCCATCGGGGTTTACTCTTTGATCAAGAGGTTCTCTAGTCAACATATCTTGTGCTATTGTGTTGTTGTGTATGTATATCTTTCTATGGTTGTTGATTACATTGCTTACATGGTTAAAATCTATTAAAGGTGGTAAAATTTGTATTTATCTGATAATTGATTCACCCCCCCCCCCTCTCAGTTATCTTGGTGGACTTTACTTTCTAACAATTGGTATCAGAGTAGCAGGTCCTTGAACGAAAAGTTTAACAACTTAAGGAGATCCATGATGAGTCATTTAAGGAAAGAAAGCCCTAAGTTTGATGGAGTAAATTTTGACAATTGGAAATACAAGATGAGGACACATTTACTTTGTTTAGGACCAAGATATTGGTTAATCACAAAGAACAAGAATAATATCATTGATGAAGATAGAATTGAAGAATTTACTAATGAGGAGAGAGATCTATTTATGTGTAACATACTTTCCAGAGAAGCAATCTTGTCAGCCCTTCCAGAAAATGAGTTTAGTCTGGTAAAATATCAAAAAACATCTCATGAAATTTGGTTAGCTTTACAATCTACTTTTGAAGGTGATGAACATGCAAAGAAAGTTAGATTACATAATTGGATATGTGCATTTAAAGATATAAGAATGATGGAAGATGAATCTGTTAGAAGCTATATTGATAGAATGTCAGAAATTATTGCAAGTAGAAAATCCTATGAAGGAATCAAGACAGAGAATGAAGTAATATGGAAAATTTTGAGGACATTGACTCATGCATTTAAGAATACAATGTAGATTATTGAGCAAGTTATACCTTGTACTAAGAATTTCACTAGAGAAACTCTTCTTGGAAGATTAGAAGCAGCAGAGATGAACTTGAGATAATCAGGAGATCTACCTAGAATGGAGACAACATTCAGTGCACTAAGTATTTGCCCTACTTTTTTAAGAAGCATGAGTGTAAGTGGAGATTATGCTAGTAGCAGCAGAACCAAGAATGAAGAAGACAAGAATATTGAAGAACGAATTTCCTTGATTATGAAAAGAGAACCAGATAGTAAGAAATTTTTTAAATGTTGGACTTGTCAAGAATATGGTCATTTTGTATCTAAATGTTCTAAGAGAGTAAATAAGTATAGAAAGAACTTTAAACCTAGAATATCTAAAGAATGTTACTATGCTAATGATGTAGAATTTGAAGCTAGTATGGAGAAATCTCTAAGTGAAAGTGATAATGAGAATGATGATATAGGATTTGTAGCAATAAAAGAAGAAAATACTGAAATAGAAGTTAAGGAAGAAAAAACTTTAAATTCTCAAGTAGAAAGGAAATCTAATTGGATTATAGACAATGGTTTTCACATCATATGACTGGAGACATGAAGAAATTCATAAAGTTTAACAATTATGATGGAGGAATTGTTAGAGTTGGAAACAATGCACCTTGTCTGATAAAAGGGATAGGATCTATTACTCTTGATGGAAAGACTAACACTAATGATGTTTACTTTGTGGATGGATTGAAACATAATCTTTTGAGTGTTGGACAGCTAGTTGATAAGGGATATCAAGTTTGGTTTACTGAGAAAACTTGTGTAATCAAAGACAAGGATGGTAATTTGATTGGCACGTGGGATATTAAAGATCAAGCTATGCGGATTTGAGGACTTAATATATGATTTTTTCTAAGATCATGGTTAACAACGCGTATGGAAATTCATTTATTCATGATAGTTATGTGTAATTCAGTGGATGCAGTATTCAGGTAGTGTTCCTGAGTAGCGGTTTGTGGAAATCAGATGATGATCTCCTAATTGGGATAGAATCTAAGCATGAGAGGTTGTAAAGATGATGAAGACATGATAATTATGATATGGACATGACAAAAAGGTTAGAGGTCACACGAGTGAAGAATTATCCTAATTGGAAGTCGACAGTTTTATGTAATTGTGGAATTTTGTGTAACGTGTGGAAGATTTTATTTTGTAATTTGTATGCCAACTCATTTGTAATTATTTGAGTGTGGTATAAAGGAAGGAATATTTTTCTTATTATAATGTAATAATTCTAGTAGTATGTGTAAGTGAATTACAGAATTGAGCAATACTTGTTGTAAGAGGATACGCGAAGTATAGAGATCTGGTATTGAGATCTGATGAAGTAGTTGGTGTGGTTTGGTATAGTCAGATGAGAAGTGATAAGTTTTTGAGATTAGTAATCTTTTTGTATTATTCTGTTGAGAAATACAGAGATCAGTTGGACAGTGTGTTCAGTGATCTTGCCCTTGAAGCTATTTGGATAGTGGGTCCTTTTGTCTTCCATAACTCCTAACAGGGTTAGAATCTTTTAGCAGGGATTCAAAGTCTCCTAATAGGGACTGATATGTACTGAATATATTTCATAAGACTTAAAAAGAGATCTTTACATATTTCTTTACAATAGTATGTCAATATAAAAATTATATTGAATGGCCCTAAGGCTTAAAAAGAGATCTTTACATCTTTCTTTACAATAGTAGAAGTTACAAATTGAGAAATCTTTATCACTGCATGGAATCTGAATCACATCCAAGCCACGAACCACAAATAGTACCCTGAAAGATATTTGCCACCCAACCATGTGAAATTAAGAAGTTACACCCCCTGTGCTAGGAGATAGAACCAAGATACTCACAAGGCCTAAAGAAACCTAAGGCTTTACAAATCATAAACTTGAAAATAAAAGACAAGACATAAAAAAATATCACTTTACTATACACCAAGGCTAGGTTTCTAGCATACCATCTAGGTGAGTGTCATCACACAGCTCGTACATTGGGATCCACCTTGGAAACCATGTAACCTCGGTCCCCCCTTTCTAAATAG
>BSBK01004614.1:110000-220000 GCA_027943335.1 Chamaecyparis obtusa | reverse complement strand
CCCTTCATTTTGTGAGTATATGTAAATCTATTTTATTTAAATGATAATTTACAATAGACCATTCACAAAAATTATGGAATGCATTATTCATAATTTTGTCACACTATATTTCTATTGATATTATCATAATAAAAAATCATGTGGTGTTATCATAATACAAAATAAGAAAAGTCCAACAAAATAATGTTATATTAGACATACAAGTAGCATAATCTTATAAATAGAAAAAGAAAACAACACAAAAGGAAAACCAAACATGGAGACAAACGAGTTATCATCTTGAATGGTGTTGAGATTGATGGAGAGGATGAAAATGAAATAGATGAGTCACACTAAAAATAGATTTTTTTTACTAACAAACACCAACAATTAAATACATAATAGAATGGACAAAGAAAAATATACCGAAACAAGTATCAAATCTACTACCGCAAAATTATCTTTATTGATCACAAAGAATATACATCAAGATTTAGGAAGTGTTATAGAGTTCTATTCTCTAAAATACACATCTATAAAGGTCTCCAGATATTTGTAGTATGAGGGTTATTATAAATAGCTCCAAAACTTATTATTTATAGATAATATCTCAATGGTGGTTGCTTTACATTCAAGAATAAGGTGGTTCATTTGGATAAGGATAAGGAGGAAAATAATTCAGATCATATTTGATGAAGATAAGATCAAAATAGATTGTTGCTAACAAAAAAGAGACAATCAGAGACAATCAGATAGACACTGAAGAGAGGAACTTTAATAAAGTAAGTAGACAAAGTTGGTTGCATGGGAGAAATTATTTCTAACACTCCTTAATTTTGACCATGAATGCTTTGACATTCACAAAATCATCCACTTTTTGAATTTACTATATTAAATATTTGTCTTTTTTATAATGTCCATAACCAAGTATTTAGAATTTCAAAAACTCTTCTCTTAATAGATTCAAAAGATCTCAACATTCTTTAGATTTGATCTCAATACTGATTCATTTCTCTAGACTTCATCCAACTATTGTGACAATCCTTCAAATTGTCAAAACTATGTTCTAGAAACTCCACTTTTTGTAGACATCTTTCTAGATAGTTATTCCCTTTGACTTGAAACAATTTTTGTGCCTTTCAAATTTTTTAACCTTCCATTATTTCTATCATTTTTGTAATCATTTTCCAACTAGATCCAAAATTTCATCAACAATCCATTTGCTTACAATTTTTTGTTTATTTATTCTTCAGATCTTTATTCCAAATTGTCTTCTCAGAATGATTTTGTAAACCACATATAATATAAGGATTAATACCCCAACACATGCCTTTTCTATGGCAATGAAAACATTGAATTCTTTGAACTATTTTATTTCATAAACTATAGTGTCTTTAACAACATTGGTATTCAGTTTCTCATTAAAAAATCAAAGGCCCTTATTCTTTGGTCTCATCACTAGCTCAATGGCTTATCTAATTCCTTTCCCATACTTTCCCAGTCCTTTACCTTTATAAGCCATGCTTCTTGTAATTTTAAAGCTAATATTCTTTTCAAAATATATTTTATTATACTCATCATAACTAGCACTATCACTTTCATTTATATGTTTTTCATCATAAATTTATTCCGTTGAACTACATTTTCAAACATTTTAACAATTGAACCATAAAAATCATCTATACCAAATAAACCATCATGCATTAAAAGCTTTATTTCTAAGAATTCAATTTATTTCTTATATTTTGTGAGAATTTTGTTCAATTGACTATTTTATTTTTATAAATTATATGATATTTTATTTTTTTGTAAACTATTTTCTTTCTCCAACTTCTTCAATTGTCTTCCAAATTTTCCAAAAACTTCAATTGTAATCACCTAAATTTGCATCCCTGTGTAACTTACCATTTAGCATAACCCTCACCTTAGTATAAGACACAAAAATCTACATTGTTCACTGCACCCACTCATCATGTCACTTCATCACTCACCTCAACGTCTCAGCCACATGACACACGTGCATTGTAAAGATGTTTGCGCAACAAGCATTTATCCTCAAATTTGCAGACATGTAAAGTGTTGTTGGAGTGTTACAATCTTCCACTATCATATAGATGTAATGCCCAAATTCACTATCGACCAATGCAAATTTGACCCTACATGCATATATGTCCATCTTTTTCCTTCATTCGATCTTCTTCTTAGTCTTTTGGGATAAATCACTCATTCTTTGAGAGCTCCATTTATATTCATTCATGCTATCTACAAGCTTCATATATAGGTTTTTGGACATGCTCTAGGTCTTGAAAGCTCCCATATTTTGTCATGTGTCAGACTCTCATTTCATAGTGTTGAGGGGAGTTCACTCTCTTCACTTATTTTTGTGTCTTTTGAGAATATTGTATCATCCTTATCAATTTCTTGGTATTTTATAATTGCATATCATTTATCTTTATCTATCTATTACCTTTTCTTGGGTCTGTTTGACTATTGTGGAGGTGGAAACACCAAAGAAGGGACTTGACATAGCCAAGTCTCCAAGAAGCCCCAATATATTTCTCGTCTCTACATGTATAGGTTTCATGGAGATATGATTTTAACATAAAAGCTTCATCAAACATTGAATAAGGTATTACCTATCTTTATACCTCATTATAGTTAAGCTTGTTTTATTGTCGTATCTATTCCCTCATTAGTTAACATGGATTATTTTATTGTTCTTTGTTTGATTTTTAGTTTTCCATTTCTATCTTTGTGCTTTGTTCGTACGGGATAGGAGCCCACTGCATTTACATCCCATAAGTTCGTTCTATCATCTATGACTTGTGCTAGTGTCCAAGGTAGTATTCTTACAAAGTTTAGAATTTTTTCTCAGTAGTTATCTCTTTCACTTGCAATAGTTTAAATATTTATATCTATTGATCTATTTTAGTTATTTGTATTCTAGCTTACTTTTGTTATTTGCATTTGTATTAAACACTTAAATTCAAACACAATTTTCTCCAACAAACATACCATTTGATTCCCCCAGGTCTAGGTGCTAGTTGAAGGGAGGTGGCACAAGGAAAAGCTCATCCCTTGAGACATTAACTAGTCTCTAAGTCAGTGCATTTTTCCTTCTCTTCATGAACTTTTTTTTGAATTCTTCATTTTCCTTTTCAAACAATTTTAAATTTTCTTCTAATTTTGTACTTTTATCTTCAACTTTATTCAATTCTTTCAACAGATCCCAAATTTCCTCAAAATTTTTACATTTTTCTACTTGCTTCTCTTTTTTTGTTATCATTTCTGAGTTACTTTGCTTCATTTTCATTAATTTCTTTTTAAAGATCCATTTCACAACTAATATTTTCATTTTATTTCAACATTCTTTTCCGAACTTTCCCTTTGAAATAAATAAAATAAATACTCACCTCTATACTCAGTGGATCCCTCTTAATAGCTACATCAAAACTCTTTACAACCTCTCTATCTTCCAATCAGCAATCGTTTCTTTTTCTTGAGACTCTTATTGACTTGACTTTTCTCTGTAATGATGATTACACCAAAATATTGTGGCCTTCAATATCCTCTTTGTAAATTATAATTCTTTTTCATACCTTATAATCTTGAATCAATAAAGATTGTATTTAACTACCATAGCCTACTTTATAATCTCTAATAACCTCTTATTTGTGATGTCTTTTTATGCCAAAGGAATTTTTTATATGAGATGGTTGGGATATCTTTACAGATCTACGGTTCATATCATGGTAGGAATATGGACGACCATTGAATACTGGCTAGCCATTAGATTTCCCAGACATTTTTCATCAAGCCAAATTTCTACTCTTATCATTTAATAGAATGCCACATTTTTATGCTTGTCATTTAGTAAAAGTACCATACCTCTCAATTTTCATATGCCACATCATTTTCATCTATCATGTTGGATTCTCAACACTCAAATCCACTACAGGACAGCAAGACAATTCAACAATGTATGGTCATGCATTTTTTAGTCAGTTTTATTGTTTTTGTCTTCCCCATCCATCACTCTTATTTTTTTCCTAGCATTACTGTTATTCACATACATGTGACTAGTTTTCCATGGCCTTTTGATTGAATTTCAATAAGAAGTATTTTCTATTAATTTATGTCTCTTCCTATTCCAAGATTTCTCCAGCCTCTGATATATATCTTGAAGAGCCTTCACTTTGAGGAAGTGTCCATGTCCCTCTTTAGAGACAACAATGTGCAAGACTCTGCAATGGTAACTCTGTCAAAATTATGCTTGAAAAGTGTTCGGGTTGGCATTGTTTCAACATCGACATATCAAATTTTTAATTTGCATGGTGTTAGGTCGATATAATTTTTCATGAATAGAGGCCTTTTCTGTTTAATATAAAATATTAAAGTACAATATTCACAAAAAAGAGCTGGGGGAAAGAATCACCCCGCAAGTTCACACGGCACTCAGGCTGGAAACATACAACTATTCATAAAAAAAAACTATATAAATGAAAAACCCTCAGGCTGCAAGAGCAGTAGCAGAAGAGGGAGGAGGATCTTTATCATTAGGATTGCCCTAGACATTGGGCCCATGAGACTGACTAGGAACGACCCAGCCATCTTCTGGATCATCTTTTTCCAATTCTCCTTCCTCTCACCTGGGTGAAATAGCTAGTGACAGGCAAGGGAACTTGCCTTGATTATTAGGAGCAGAGGTCGAAGGCTGAGAAAAAGAAACAGTAGTGGAAGCAAGCATAGGAGGCCAACCAGAACCTACATCCCTCCGAGGAGGAGGGGAAGCAAAGTGGTGACGCAATTGTCGTGGAGTCCTGGAGTGTCTCACAGAGGAAATCCAACTGTGATGTCAGCCCCTGGGCAATGTACGATCAGCTGAGAGAGAATCTGGAGGCACTCGAGCCATAGTACAAGGGTCATTGCCCTAGTGTTGGAGCAACTCCTGCAAGTGAGCAACCTCCAGGGCCACCTTATCTTCTTGCACATGGATCTGCATCATGACATTATTACAAATACATGCCTTAGCATAAAGAGAAGCATGAATATCCAGAAAACTATGAGAAAAAAGCACAGTGTTTCTATCTTTCCACAGAGTAAACAAAATTTCCAACTTGAAAGTATGCCATATCTGGGTGTATTGGGAAGGCATTCTGGGAGAGTCACCAAGAAGATCCATGTGCCAAGAAAAAGGCTCAAGCCTAAAAGGAGAAAAAAAATCATGAATCCAACCCCAGTAGTTCTGGGCACGATGACATAACCAAAAAATATGCATGAGCATCTATGAGTGACCACAAAAAGGGCATTTAGGGTCAGGAATCCCCATATACTAGAGTCTAACTCCCAAAGGTAAGCCCTGGTATAACAAACACCAGGCAAAATGAGAAATTTTAGGCTCAGTAACATAATCCCAAATAGTATGAAATCTCCAACCCCAAGTCTTCTGAGAAGAAGAAAGATGCCAACGGTGGTTGAGAGAATCAATCATGGGAAAATGAGGCATAAGCCAAGAATACCCAAGCTCAGGCTTATAGTTGGTGAAAGGTGTGGAAAGATACCACTTCCAATATTTCCACCATAGTTTGACCAATTGAATACCCAACTTATGCAAGAGGTGAGGCGGGATGGCCAAAACCAGTAAGTCAAAAGTCTGACGATCTGGGCGGATGAGCCAAAATTGAACTTAGAGATCATCCCAGGATCGAAGACTCATAGTGGCTCTGGAAAAAACATCCTTGGGGGTTTTGATGCCATGCTTATGAAACCAAAGAGCATGAACCCCTTAAATTCTGGCAAGAGGAGTCCCCTGTTGAGCAAAGAGAGGAGACCACCAAATGTTCTGCTGGTTGAAAGAAAGACCATCCTGAAAACCATTCCTAGCCCATCGAAGCCAAGGCTTAACAGACTCCCAGGCTCTCCAAATACTTTTGGTGACAAAAGTACCCTAGATCTGGACAAGCTCCCTCATAACCAGCAAGGTTTGAAGGCCAATCCCCTTTTAGGCAGGCTTGTGGAGAGGAAAGCCTGAGGAAAAGTAGTGTCGAAGTAGAATTGTCCAAGCTTCATTGCCTGTGAGACACCGCACAACCCATTTGGCACAAAGGGCGTGCCCTTGCTTCTAGGTATCAATTAATCCAAGCCCACTAGATATTTTAGGAAGGCAACAAAAATCCCAAGTAACTCTATGGAAGCCCTGGTGATCAACACCGGAGGCCTAGAGAAAATCCCAGGGAAGTTTCTCGAGCCATTTGTAGGAAGCTTTGGAAGGAGCCCAACAAGAGGAGTAATAAACATGCATGGTAGCCATGACTTTGGAGTAGATCTAGAATTTTCTTGCGAGGGAGAGTGGCTTTGTGATCTAGTAGGTAAGATTTTTTTCAATCTTAGCAAGAACTGCATTCCATAGATCAATAGGATTTCCTTGAAAAGAAAAGGGAATACCCAAAAAGCAGAATATCTCCCCATGCTGAATCCTTGTCCAACCAAACTAGGAAAGCTAGGGAGGCTCGGGAAGAGCCAGCTGTCTGTAATAAAGGGTTTTGTGCCACTGAATGGCTAAACCAAAAGCTAGGCAAAAGGTGTCTAAACACTACAAGGCTGCCTTGATATTCTCTTCATCCTCTACCAGAGTGAGGAAAGAATCATCAAAAAATTGCCATTGACCAGATGTTGGGAGGAATCCAGTAAGGAGATTCCCTAAACAGTTCCCATGGAAATGAAGTGAGCTAGCAAGTAGCCAAAACCCTCAATAGCCAACACATAAAGAGCTGGAGCCAGAGGACAACCCTATCGAATGGAACAGAAAAGCCCAAAGGTGGAAGACTGGCGGCCATTGATGGTAATGTAGGTGGAGGCATCATTGAAGAGCATCTGCACAGATTGAAGAAATCTTGGGCCAAAACCCATAGCATGAAGCATCACAAGGATAAAATGCCATTCAATATGATCATAAGCTTTAGAAAAATCAATCTTGAGAAAAAGGGCTTTCTTGTGAGACTTACGAGCCCATTCCATACCTTCCCAAACAAAAATGATATTGTCAAGAATAAATCTTGACTTAATAAACCCTGTTTGCTTAGGCTGGACAATTTACAGAAGCATGTGTCGAATCTTGAGAGCCAGCGCTTTGGCAATGATCTTGTAGGAGACATTGAGCAAAGTGGTGGGCTGCCAGTTACAAATGTCCTCTGGATCCCTAGATTTGGGAATGAACTTGATATTCCCTTGGTTAATGATATCCCCAAGAGATTGGGTATGAAAAGCTTCTAGGTAGACCTAGTGGAGATTTGGACCGATGGCATCCCAAAATGTTTTGTAGAACTCACAAGTGAAGCCATCACAACTAGGGGCTTTATCATTAGCCATGGCAAACACAACTTCACGAAGATCCTGCAAGGAAAGCAGTTGATCACAGAAGACATGCTGAGTAGGGGAGACACACTAAGGCACCACAGTGAGGCAATTCGCAAGAGATTTCTCGCTGGCAGGGGAGCAACCTTGAGAAGCAAAGACCTATTGATAGTGATGAACAAAGGCTTGAAAAACATCAAGAAGCTTCGTGAAAAGGGCGTGCCCTTCTTAGATTCTGGATATGCCCATACTGGTATGTCGAGGATGGAGGGCAGTAAAAAATTATTTCTAGACTTGGTCTCCAACCTTTAACCAGTGCAGCCGAGCTTTGATTTGAGCTCCTCTGGAAGCATGGTTGTCAGCCACTTGCTTCTGATGGTGTAAGTTAGCAAGATTGATTTGCAGATCTTGATTGAAAGGGTCCTGAGCTAAGGCTTCGATGGCAACACATAAGGCTTTGGTGTTGACATCATAGGCTCTACGATGACAGTTGGCCAATTGTCTACCATAGATGTGCAAAAAATGAGTCGTATGCCTGATGACATCATTCCACCACTGAATCCATCTTGTCAAGTGGGTGGGTCTAAGCTCAAGGTTCCAAACCCGATGAATGTGGGCCACAATAGAAGGATGATGAAGGACAAAAGTATTAAAGTAAAATTGCGTGGTGGGAGGCCTAGCCTTAGCTATCTACCAAACAATATTAAATAGGATGGGAAAGTGGTCTGACAAGGTCACATCAACAAGAGGAGTGATTGGTAATTCTTTCTTTCCAGAAAAGGAGAAAAAAGATTGAGTGAAGATCATAGCACGATCAAGCCTTTTATGAATTTTGTCAGAAGAAGCCCTGTAATTAGACCAAGTGTGCCAGGCCCCATCAGAATGGTAGCGGCCCATATTGGGATAAAAAAGCCCTAATTTATTATGCATGTAATACCAGGCTTCTCTTTCACCAGCTGTCCATTGAAAGGGAAAAAAGCCATCCTTGTTAGACACCATCTCCACCATATTGAAATCCCCACAAACAAGCCAAGTAGCAGGTGGCAGAGAATCTGCAAGCCAATGCCACAGGTGAGATCTCTCCATAGCATCATTGGGAGCATAAACATTAACTATGCCAAAGGAATGATTCTCAATAATGAAAGTGGCCCAAACAATTCTTTGCATGGGATCAGAACCATGGCTAACCAGAAAGGAATGCCAATGAGGAGAAAGGAGAGTAACAACTCTACCTCAACCAGCCTTGTGTTGAGAACAAAGAGAAAGGCTTTTGGGCCAGATAACTTTACAAGCAACACCAAGCATGAAACCTAAAATGTTAACTTCCTGGAGGCATAAAATATCCAAATGACAAAAATGCCTATGCAAATCCTTGACATAAATTTTTTTGTGTAGGTCTATCAACCCACAAACATTCCATGAGATGTACTTCATGGAATAACAATTTCGTTCATTCCATCCTTGTCCCCAAGGGAGTCAAAGCTATTAGAAAAATATCCTGGGGCAAAAGCCGGCCTAGAAAAATCTAAAGAGATATTATGTTGTTTGTCCTGCATGCCATTGAACTTAGTCTCAGCACGCCTAGAAGGGCTATGAGAGCGGTGAAAGGAGTTGGAAGAAACAATCTCAGTAACCATCGGAGGCATGCAGGCTGGAGGAGCAGAAGCCTGGGAGGTGGAAACATCTTTCCCCTGTGGAACATGGTTTGAGACTTCGATAATAGGGGTTTCCAAGGAAACCGTGTTATTTAAAGGTGGCAGATGGGAGGGCGAAGCCGAAAAAAGCTACTTGTGGGGATTTTTACGGTGACCAATAGTGACCCATTCATCTTTTTTTCCCTCTTCTTTCTTTCCAGCCTCAGCTGGCTGAGAACTAGCATCCTTGGGAGGAGACTTGGTATGAGGCACTGCCAAAGGGTAGTCCTTAATCTTATGCTCCATAGATTGACATCGCTAACAAGTATTGGGAAGGTTGAGATAAAGCACCTTTTGGGTGAAGGTGGTATCACCAACCTGAATCTTGATGGATTCTTTGAGGTCTCGAGAAAGGTCGACCTCAACACAAAGCCTCTTTTGAGGCCATAGATTAAGAAAACGGTCATGCTCGACACATATAACCCTATCGAGCTTCTGCGCTATGGCTTGCATGAAAGGCCAAGAAGGTAAGGGAAGACCAGGGAACTTGACCCACACTGGGACCTTGAGCTTCTTGTCATCAGAGAAAGAGAATTCGTGAGACTAGCGTTGGAAGATTAACAGCAAGGCCCTGAGGTTCCAAGGACCTTTGAAAAAAATAGCATCCACATGGGATGGGTTAGAAAAGTGGAAAAGAAAAAAGCCTTTGGTAAGGCTCTGAATGCCTTCCAGGTGGATTCTGTGAGGAGTCCAGTTCTTCGCAACCCAGTCCTTGAGAACATGTTCAGGGGGGTTGCAACCTAGAAAATAGCTAATCAGGGTATGCGATTCAAGCCAAGTGCATGCATCATTGAATTCATTAATGGGTAAAACAATATCAGGTTGGGCCATACCTTGTGGAATACTTTGGGCACAAACTTGCGGGGACATTTTCTTGGTAGTGCCATTGTTATTCGAAACCACACCAGCACCAGCATCAACTGCTTGGTGGGAAGTGGTCAGAGCCATATATATTAGGCTATTTCCCGCAATAATTGTAGTATGTGCAAAGGACAGGACTATAGAAATGAACGCAAGGTGAAAAAACCCTAAAAGAGCGCAGAGCAAGCATGAGTCATTTTCGTCGATATAATTTTTAAAATAATATAAAGTTCCAAATCACATCAAAATAGGAATTTTTCTTCATTAATCATTTGAATTCTTGAAAATTATGACAAATTTGTTCTCTCTTTTCAAAATGGATATTATGGGTATATGTTTTTCTATAATAAATTATACAATTTATTATTTTGGGGACAATCTTGCAATAATTGTATCATTTATTTATTATAATAAAATGGATTGCGAGATTGCTTTATTTTAGGGTTCTTATTATAACAATAGTTAAGAACATCATCTCTAAGGCAGAGAAGTCTTGATCTTTTTTAAAAAGTCTAAAACTTATTGTTTTAATTTTTAGAGTTTAGGTGGGTTTTATATTAGATAAATTTATATAACTAAAATTAATTTATATTTCATTTATATTAGTTTTTCTTCAAAATGATTAACATTGAAAATACTAAAGATATATAATTACTTGATTAATGTATCTATAACTAATTTATAAATTTTTTAAAAATAACATAGATCTAATTTTATGATTTGTTATTTAAATTGTTTATCAACAAGATCATGTTATGTTTGAAATGTGGAGAGAGGGAGAGATCTAGTAATAGCTCGAGAGGTAGATATAGAAGGGGTGAGAGTGAAAGATGTACGGAGATAGTGATAGAGGTGGAAAGGGATATATAATTCAAACTATTTTTTAACTACATTTTATATCTTCTTCCATCTATCCATAAAAATAAAAATAAAAATAAACAATCTCTTCCAATGTTACCAATATTTTAATCTCTCTATCTATTTTTTTTTGCATAGTAAAATTAATGAATTTGTGCTATCAAGTGTGGGTACATTTAAGACATTGAATAGAGCGCAATTAAAAATAAATGAAAGATAGGATACTTTGGAAAAAGAAAATATAGTAGTAAACTGGCAGGGATAGGAAAAAAACAAAAATGACAAAAAATGGGATAAAATAATTGATAACGAAAAATACAACTCAATAAGACATTGAATAGTCTTGTGCATATTTATTTGGAGAACATGAAAGATTGGGTGAAAATGGGTGAAAAAAATCAATGGCTGTAGAAATCTCAATGGTCATCCATAACTCTTGATAACTATGGACCATTGATTTCTAACATCAAAGAGAGAGAGAGAGAGAGATTGATAGAGGGAAGTAGATATTGACAAATACAAATGGAGAAAAAGAGATAGAAAATAAAAGGGGAGAGAGGGGGAGATAACTCAATATATGGAGAGGAAGTTGTAGCATCAGAAAATGGAAGAAATTCCATTTAGGACTGGTTTAGCCCTCCAAGTAAGTTGTTTGGGGTCATGTCAAATCCCTTGAATGGGTCTTTGACTTGGATCTGGCTTTTTCCCCTGTTCTGCTCCATTTTCCACTTCTTTTTTGCATAATTCTAGCATCCTGAATTGAAATTTTGAGATTCTTGACCTCAGTGTCAAGGTTGACCTCGATCTTGATGCAGGGTCCAAATTTCAAAATCCCAAAGTTTTTAGATGTCGAGTTTCAAAAAGATATATTTCCCACTTCTGGGTCGGCTGTTTCGGGCTTCGAAATGGTAAACTCTTAAATTATATTTAACTTAGGTTCATTTCTAGGGGTAAAGGCTTAAATAGGAATTTAATTCTCCTATGTAGGCCTCTCTAGTAGTTTGTGCCCTAGACTAGTATAAAAGGAAGCCTTCTCCTCTCATTTCAATCCATCAAAAATCATAATCTCTCAAGCAAGCGAAATCAAGAAATCAAGAAGGAATCAAGAAGGAGAAGGAAATTATTCAAGAATTCAATCATCTTCACGCATTCAAGCATTCAAGAGCCAATTCATCAAGGAGATCCATTTGTATTCATTGAAAGATTCAATCTCTATGGAGCCCTCTTGTTGAAGATTTCTCCATCCACATCCATTCAAGCTTCTTCCTATTCCAAGATCCATTTAAGATTGGTTTTTAAGATCTAAAGAAAATTGATTTGATACATCCTACATCTAATTCTACATTCATTTGGAGCATCCATACTTGTGGATTCAAGGATTCGAATCCTCCACAAGGGTTTCAACGTAGGCAAGGTGAATTATTTCATTTACTTTGTTTATTACTACAATTTCAATTCAATTTCAAGGTTAATTCCTAAATTGGGGTTTGACCAAGGTAAACCCCTCCCCCCCAACAAAAAAAAACCATTTTTCTTGTAGGAATAGGTACGAGACAAATAATTACAGTGTAGATCTAAACACCCTTTTCGGCAAACTTTCAAGATCCGTGAACATAATTTCTGTCAGAGTAGCTTAGGTCAAGGTTGACATAAAGAGGTCAAGGTCAACCTTTCTACCTAGGTCAAAGTCAACCTTTCTTAAAAAAGGAAAATATTTTTGGGTTTTCTTTGTCTCTGTGTTTCTGTTGCAGATCAGATTTCAGAATTTCTTGAAACTTAGTACCGACACCAGAAAACAACATTTTCCAGATCAGACATACTTTGAGGTTAGTATTTGTCTTCAATTCAATTAATATTTTAATACTCCCTTTCATAATGGAATATAAGGTTTTCTTCTTTATTCACATTCTTCATTGATTGATTCATTTATGCATTGACTATTTTCTTGTGGTTAATCAATTTGGATCTTTCCTTTGGGAATTTGGGGTTAAGAAGAAGATCTTACCTTTCCCAATCCTATATATTATATATAACATCTTGATCCCTGTTTTACCCATTACATTTTGGTGAACCTACAATAGACAACTCTTTCTTTTATGGTGTTAGATTTTGCATGTTCTAGCATTTACATTTCATATAAAGCAAAAATTAAAAAAACATTTATTTGTTGATGCTTTGTGTTTTCCTAGTTTAGTTCATTTGCATTCTATTGGTATATGAGCTTTACTACCTCTAGTCCTACTTATAATATTCTGATTAGAAGAAGTCATAGATTTATGGGTTTCTTTGATCTAGAGTCTTCCTCTCATCTCTTTAGGATTTTAGATGACAATTTGATTACTCATGATTCCAATCCTACTATATAGCATAACTCTTCTCATCCATCTCATGATGAGGATGATGCTTTAAGAATTCCTCCTGAACAAGTCCAAAAAATTTCAACTGAACTTGATAAAATGAGAAATTAGCTTATTCAAGAGAACCATAATCATGATTCTATTCAAGCTATAGAGGCTCTTAAGAAAGTCCTTTGTGATAGTGATCAAGGTGTTAATATCTTTTATGGTATTACTCATCTTGTGCATTTAAATGTTAAACCTTTAGCTCAAAAAGCTCAAGAATTAGGATTCACTCCTCCTGTCACTAGTGTGGAACCTTCTTCTATTCATTTACCTAGAATTCCTACTTACACTCCTCCTTTAGTGACTATGTTGGTTCCCTCTCTTCCTATGAGTGTTCCACTCATGTCCGTACCTACTTCAAAACCTTCTTATCATAATGATCCTTTTACTTATTCGAATCCTCTTCCAACTGTGGTCCCTAGTGTTCCATTGGTTATGTCTTCTATTCCTACTGCTTCATACACTTTACCTAGTGTTTCTAATTTTTCTATGCCTCCTATTTCATTTAATGAATCCACAATCATTAGTTTGGCTCAAACTGTGTCCTCTTTACAACAACTTGCATCTTTAACTCAATCCAAGTTTAGTATTCCTACATGTGATATGGGCAATCCTTTATCCCTAGACATCATTCATGCTCCTATTTCTCAGCAAGCCAATATGCCTCATCTTGTGAATTACAATGGTAAGGGAGACCCTATTACTCATGTTAAAATATTTCAAATCCTTTGTAGTGACTATACTCATGACCATAGGATTTTAGCGAAGTTGTTTACTAGAAATTTTTGTGATAAGGCCTTGCAATGGTATTGTTCCTTGCCTCCTTATTCTATTAACTCTTTTCCAAAACTTGCTAATGCCTTTATCCAACAGTTTCAAAATAACATTGGTCTGTAAATGTCCTTAACTGATTTGATGCATTATAAACAAAATACTAAGGAAAAAATGACTGAATTTATTGGTAGATTTAAGCATTTGTATACTCAAATTTCTTATCCTATTCCTGATATTGATATTCAGTGTATTTTTATTTCAAATTTACAAAAGGATATTAGAGATAAGATTATGCTTACTGAATTTACCTCTTTTCAACAACTTTGTGCAGTGCTTCATCATTATCAATTACAAGCGAGTCAAATTGATAGCAACACTCCAATGGCTTTGTTGGCAATTTGGCTAAGTAGGATATTAGATTATTGTCATTATGAAAATATATAATCATCATGATGATCGCATAATAGAAAAAATCAATTTTGTATGAGTACAAGTGAAAATTGTCTAAGTACAGTAGTATTTATCAGTCTAATAGAAGATGTGTTTGGTTAGTGATGTTCACAAAAGCAATTTTAGTGCATGAAAACTTGAACATGGATAATTCTATGTATATCAAAGCCACATGTGAAAGTGCAAGCCAGTATGGTATGTATAGAAGAAGATATTAAAGAATTAGAGAGACAATGTTGAAGTCAACCTGAACAGAGCAAAAAGATAGAATTTGAATATTAAGTTAAGGAATTATTTTGTTTATCAAAATAATGACTTAACCATATAAGGGATGACATCCTAGATGTTAACCCTTAGGCAACATGAATTAATTTTGTATTTTGGAAAGAGTTTATGTTTTGTAAGCTGACTGGAAGTTATTAATTATAATAACTTGTATATATATGTAAGAAGCATGTAATGAGAAGTTGTAATGTTGTAATGTTATGATTTTAAGTAATGAAAAGTTGTATATTGTAAGAAGGAAAGAAAGAAGACTCTACATATGAAAGCGAAGAGCCTAGAAAGCTAAATCAGAATAGGAAAGCTATTTGGCAGTAGAAAAAGGTTATGTACTTTAACTTTTTATTTAGATATCATTGTATATTGCATGTTTGGGTAGTGAGCTCATCTTGCAAAGATCATATGTTGTAATACAAACTCCTAATAGGGTTGAGGCTTCTAACAAGGCCTAGAGTCCTTTAATCAGGACAGAGACACTATATGTATGTAATAGACTCCTAACAGGGTCAACATCTTTAACTGGATACTTTTGATTAGTGGATCAGTTGTGGGTATCATCCCCACCAGGTTTTCCCTTGGCTAGGGTTTCCTCAAGAACAAACATGGTGTTATGAGTTCATTTACTTTATTTCTATGTTTGTTATTCAGTTTGCTTAGTTTAATTTGTTTTGCAAGCTTCAAGTTAATTTGTTATATCCATAATTGGGAAAAAGTAAAAGTTTGTGAAATACTAATTCACCCCCCCTCTATGTATTTCCTATTTCTAACAGGCTCATGTTCCAGTTGATAAGAGTGATGCTTCTCCTAATCCCAACAAGTTTCAAAAACCTAAAAACTATGTCAAGATAAATAAGAAAGCAAATGCAATTGTTGTTGCATCCAACAATGCCACTTATGCATCCACTGCTTTTCATCTGAATTGTACGTTTACTCCTCTTTCTAAATATTTACATTCTATTATGAGTAAATTTTTGACTTCTAATATGATTAATTTACCTCCTATTTTACCTATTTTACCTACTATGATGGCATCCAAATCCTTTTATTCCAAAGCCTTTTGTTAATACCATTGTCAGAATGGCCATGATACTGAGAAGTGTTATTCTCTAAAACATAATGTTCAAGACTTAATTGATTCTAATGCTTTATCTGTTGATAATTTTTATGGTAGTGGGAATAAATATGTCTCTCCTCCTAATCAAAATCTCCAAATCTATACAAATCCTTTCCCTACACATGATACTAATACTATTGTTCAACCATGTTCAGTGGATATTATTTATGATTCAAAGATGGATGATCTTAATCATACTGCTAACCATGTGGAGCATGTTGTTTTGTCTCAATTTGTATCTCCACCCTAGCCTCAATCTCAACCTAAACTTCAAGTTCCACCTCAACCTAAGCCTAAATTGAAACCTCAAACTAAACCTTGAAAACAACGTAAGAATAAAAGACCTAGGGAACTCTTGATTACCTTTGATGATACTCAGACTATAAAATCTCTTGATGGTCCCCTTTACATTTATGCTAGGATTTATAAGATACCTACGCCTGGTTTTCTTGTTGATCCTACATCCTTATTCAATGTTATTACTAAAGAAAATATTTTTATGAAGAAATTACAACATGATTCTTATGATACATCGGATGTGTGGATTCAAACTTATAATAGTTTTCTTTATCCATCATTTGGTTCTATTAACTTGCCTATTGAACTTTGTGGTAAACTTGTGGACACTACCTTTTTTGTTGTTCCCACTTCTGATCAGTTTCAAGTTAAGTTTGGTTTACCTTGGTTGAATGACATACATGTTGTTGCTTCTCCTATCCATAAGTTTTTAAAATTTATTCATGATGAGGAAGTGAAGATGATTAATCATAGTTTATATCAACCTTCTAGGCCCATGGATTGTGCTACACTTGACTTCTTTTGGCCTTCATTACCTAATTCATGTCCTTCTCGACCTAATAACCTTTTTCACTCATATGAAGCCTATAAACATCACAATATTCTTGAGTTAAGCATGCCTCAGATGGATCTTAACCGTGGTCTTTTGCCTACACCTTCCATACCTCCTTTATCCATGGATTCTAGTTCTGTTAATCAAGCTCCTAATATTGCTTTTCAGCCTATTAATAATCCTATTGATCCTCCTATATAACCTATGAAGGAACTAATGGTTGTCCCTCCTAGTTCTCAACATATTTCAAAGAAGACAAAATGTAACCGATCTGCAATGAACGTCATAAGAAGCATCGAGATCAAGCAAAGGCCCATGCCTCTGTTCTTCAAATTTCTTTACCTTCTTTTGACCAGCATATACCTGATGTGTTAGAAGATGTTAATGTTAATAATGATGTTAAAATGAATGATCATGATGATTCTATTCATATTTTAGATTCTATTTCGATTAATCTTGATGAAGAAGATACTCTCGATAATACTAATGATGCTAATGATGAATATGAGACTATTGACATTGATACTAATTTACCTAATATGCTTTCAACACAATTGATAATTACACATAGTATCGAACATTACAATTCTCAAGAGGATCCTTGTTTGGAACTGGCTATTATTCCTGCTGTGTTGGACATAGTCCCTTTTGCGAGTTTTCCACCTTCCCAAAATGATATAGAACAAGATGGGGAGAGTAGGTGACACGCTTGATTGTCTTGTCCTTCATGGTAGCTTTTTGTGTGTTTTCCTGTTGTATTGTGATTCTCCTGTAATGTGTTTCCTAAATATTTGTTAGATTCTTTTATATGACCCTTTTTACTTTGTTGGTGCAAGGTGATAAAGGAATTGAACCTATTGTGCTATTCCTCTATATGTATATTTACTCTTCTATACATTGTTTTCATGTAATGTTGTACCTATTCTATTGTTCATAAATGTTTTCCTTGTGTAGTTTGCTTGGATTTGTGATTTGATAGCACTAAATCTTTTTGGTCTCCATGTTGTGGTCCGGGAAGACTCTTCTTCGTAGCTCTTATGTTTTCTTTCCTCCATTGTGATTGTAGTTCTACTTTCTTTGGGGAATGATGTCAATTCATTTGCAATAATATCATATATAAATATTATCTTATGATCATACTAACCCCATGGTAGGTAGATCCCTTTTGTGTTCTCTGTATGTTTATGTGGTATTTCTCTTGACTTGTCTTTGAATGGGGACATCTCGTAGTGGAAATGTATTCAGTGGAGTTGTTTATGTTTTCGTTCAAGCCATTGATCATGTTAAAGTGTTAGAAATGACTTTAATGTGGGGGTATATGCTCTGCTCACTTTTTACACACATACACTTTCAATATATTTTTCAAAGCTCTTTTCTCCCTTTATGGATTAGTGACTAATCCTTAAAGCATGGATATTTATCTTATAGGATCTCTTGATTCCTCTAGTTTTAATTTTCAAGTTTTGATCCCTTAAGGTTGAAGGTGTCATTAAGACTAGATCTCTCTTATTTTGTCTTTGCTCTTTTGGAATAGAGTATTCCTAAGGGTGAATCCTTTATAGGTTGACTAGTGAGTAGCCACATTCACTAGGTGGTTCAACTCCATCTTTCTAGTTGCACCGTTTCCTTGTGTGGTTCACAATGGGACATAAGTTCTCATTGGGTGAGGTAATTACACCCTTTTCTCTCTTATAGAGATGTCTCTCTTATTGTAATCTTGGAGATGATGAAGAATTGAGTCCCTAGGGGCTTGAGGATTCCTTTGTCCCTTTGATTTCAATAAGATTGTCTTTTTCTTTATGATCTCCTTTACTAAGAGTTTCCATCGAGTCCATACTCTTGCTAAAGTGGGGGCTAAATGTACTATCAAAAAATGGAAGCACTTCCATTTAGGACTTTTTTAGCCCTCCGAGTAAGTGTTTTGGGGTCAAGTCAAACACCTTGAATGGGTCTTTGACTTGGATCTAGCTTTTTCCCCTGTTCTGCCCCATTTTCCACTTCTTTTCTGCATAGTTCTAGCATCCTGAATTGAAATTCTAAGATTCTTAACCTCAGGGTCAAGGTCAACCTTTTAGGTCAAGTTTGACCTCAATCCTGACCTAGGTTAAGGTTGACCTCAGCCTTGACCCAGGGTCCAAATTTAAAAATCCCAAATTTTTCGGATGTCAAGTTTCGAAAAGATTTATTTTCCACTTCCAGGTCAATAGTTTCGGGCTTCGAAATGGTAAAATCTTAAATTATATTTAATTTAGGTCGATTTATAGGGGTAAAGGCTTAAATGGGAATTTAATTCTCCTATGTAGGCCTCTCTAGAAGTTTGTTCCCTAGACTAGTATAAAAGGAAGCCTTTTCCTCTCATTTCAATCTATCAAAAATCATAATCTCTCAAGCAAGAAAAATAAAGAAATCAAGAAGAAACCAAGAAGGAGAAGGAAAGAATTCAAGCATTCATTCATATTCAAGCATTCAAGATTCAAGATCCAATTTATCAAGGAGATCCATTGGTAGCCATTGAAGGATTTAATCTCTATGGAGCCCTCTTGTTGAAGATTTCTCCATCCACATCCATTCAAGCTTCTTCCTATTCCAAGATCCATTTAAGATTGGTGTTGAAGATCTAAAGACAATTGATTTGAGACATCCTACATCTAATTCTAAATTCATTTGGAGCATCCATACTTGTGGATTCAAGGATTCAAATCCTCCACAAGGGTTTCAACGTAGGCAAGGTGAATTGTTTCATTTACTTTGTTTATTACTGCAATTTCAATTCAATTTCAAGGTTAATTCCTAAATTGGAGTTTGACCAAGGTTGGTGCAGGATAAATAAGGAGGATCCAATTAAGGACAGTCCAAACTTGAAGCCAAACACAAACAATGCAGAATAACACTACAAGACAATGTTTCAATAGAATTTTCATTAACATGCCTAGTTGTAAGGCCTTCCAGGTTAGGGCCAAATACAATCACAAAGTATTTATACAACCTCCCATCTAGTCCATCTCTGAAAAAAATCAACAACTAATGGAAACCCTAAGGCAGATCTAAAATTGAGCTTGTAAGCCTCCAAGAAATCTCCTTGTCTCCAAGCATACAACCACTAGCTCTGTTATTACAACTATCAGATAAAATTATCAGATCTTCAAGATCTCATAGGATCCAAATCTATCCTTCTATCTACTACTTCCAAATCTGATTGACTCTCTAAACATCTACCCAAACACTCCTTAAATACATTTCCTCAATCACAAGTTGGCTGGAAGGAATAATTAACTCCTAAGCCAAGTTGGCTTCTATTAAAAACAAATATTAAATGCAACAACTGTCAGATCTCAAATAGCCTTACAAATAATTAATTCTCCATGTCAGCCTCTAGATCTACATAGGAGAATTTTTGCTACCAACAATAAATGCAGCAAGTCATCCAACCAAATCTCCAAGAACTCCAGTCGATAAACTAGAACAACCGAGCCCCAAAGAAATAACTGAGCACTAGTGAAACAACCAAGCACGCCAAGCATCACTGAGAAAAAACATCGAGCAAGCACCACAAGCATCATTGAGCACAAGCTCCACCAAGTGGTAGAGGTTTCACCGAGTTCTTTAATGACTGATCTTCCTTCAATAACCAAGACCATCGGTTAAAGATAAAACTGAGTAATAAATAACCAATTCAACACACCACCATGCATATTTGTTGAGTACCCTAGAATGCCCATGCATCAAACACCCTATTCATTCTTGGATAGGATTTTACACTGCATGAGAGACCAATATGCCTATGACTGATATTAAGGATGGGTTAGTTCCAAATGTGAGAAATCTATAGGCAACTGGACCAACTATAGGGACAAGACTGCCCTCTTCACTTCTTGCTCTGCAAAACCAAGGCGGGTACACTTGATCCAATAGATTTAATTTTGTTCCTTATTCAATACTGGATCTTACAACAAATAACAGTGAGAAAGTACTAAGTAACAACCTATTACTCATTGACTCTCCATCACTGGGTAGAACAACTTAAAATGTAAATAAAAGTAAAATAACTAGTAATGATTTAATATTTCAAGATTACTAGATTCAAATCATTCCTCACAAGGAAAAGATAGGAAAATATAGATCAGTGCCCTATCCATTGGGCAAAGTATCAGAAAGACAGAATGAATACAAAGATACTTGGATAATATCAAGCCTCTAAACATAAATACAAATACCCCAAACCTTTGCTGCATATAGAAAATCCTTGAATAAATTTAGTAAACATACATCCCACTGAGAGTAGTATTTAATCCAATCATAGATCATAACTCAAAGCTAGACACATATATATAAATCCCAGAAAGACTAAAAGATCTACAGAAGAAACTCAAAGGAGAGACAAAGATTTAAGATTTTGTATTAAGTATAACCTTGAACGTTGTATACATCATATTCTAGATACTGAGCTTGCAAAATAGCAGCAACGACCTTTACTTCTTCTCTATTTCTTTGATAATAATGATAAGAATTACAATCCTCGACTAAGGGTTAGGGTTTAAAAATTTCTATCTTTTTTCTCCTAGATTCTCAATGCCTAGAATGATCGTGGAAAATCCTTTATATACAAGGGAAATGCAACAAGCTGCCGATCATTCTAGGGTTACAAAATTTGACCTAAAAACCTTTTCAACAACCACAAAAACTTACAATAAATACATTGATGAAATAGATGGGATATTTGTAGATGAGCCACCTTTCTTTTTGTCTTCAATGTTGTCCTTGGCTTTCTTCGACAAATTTGATCTGTAATATCTCGTTGTCCATCCTGTAATAAATGTCTTCATATATCTTACCAACTTTTATATGACTCAAAAACATCTATCTTTATTCACTCTAGGAGGCTGGTGGAGTATTGACCTTTTGAACATGAGGTATGTACTGATACCTCCACTTATCATATACCTCTTTTCTTGGGAACTCAAAATTGGCAAACTCAGCCTTTTTCTTTGATAATTGTTCCCACTCATTTTCAATTTGAGTAACCTTATGCTAAAAATTGTCAAACATTGATTTAGCATTTATCAACAACTTGATAACACTACTAATAGAAAAAGTGCCACTTAGGACACCAGTCACCCTTTCTGAAAAAAGTGCATCCATTTCTTCTCTCCATCGATGTGCTTCTTTAAATTTTCCTTTATCTGTGAAAATGGTAGGAACCAGCTCATAGTTTGAAAGCATCAATTCAGCTTTCAACATGCTTGATTTTCTGATAAAACTATCCAAAATGATCCCATACTGTACCATTTTCTTGACAATTTGATGTACTGGTTTGATCAATCGATCGGGAACTTCTTGTCCCTTTGACAACATATGAAATAACTTTACATTAGGAGACCTTTCAATCCACTTCTTCAAAATTGGTGACATCTCTGTCTTCTCCTTATTCAAAGTTTCAAGTAATGAATATAACTTATTGGCATGACTATGGAGAATGGAGGGCTTTAAATCAATAGCAAATTGCATGATTGCATCTGTTATCTTTTCCTCATACTTTTGGTTTACTAAAGCTGTGGCCTTTATATTTTCATCCTTTTCTCTCTCAACTTGCACTCTTATCTCCCTCAACTTATATGTTTCTTTTGTCAGTCTTTGCTTCTCCCAGATAACCCTTGCATCCAAATTTGTCTTTGGGTTGGGGGATGGTGGTAGCTCAATTATTGGGCTTGAAGATGAAGCCACTACATGCTTATCAAAAATCACCAACTGAGGAGACCTATGATCTAAGGGCCCTGACAACTGTGCAATCAATTTTTCCTTCTGAATTAGCTCAACTTTGAGCTCATTGTAAGATTTAAGGACCATTTCAAAATTGAGCCTAAGCTCTTCTTTTTCTCTGGCATCCTTCTCTACTACTTTGGCATTGAATTTAGTAGTCTCCAAAATCAAATTCGATGCCTCTACACCAGCTGTCTCTCCTAGTCTTTGCACTAATAAACTGCCTGTATATCCTGTAGAGAGAGCTTCTTTTCTTCCTCTATCTTCTTCCCTCTTTAAGGACCACATTACCAAGGCTGCATGATCATCAGAAAAGATAGTTCCCCTAGTAGCCTATTTGGCCTGCTCTGCTATAGCAAGAGTTTTTACCTTACTCTTTCTGATCTAATCAAAGATAATTGCATCAACAATGTCCCACTCTGATAGAATCAGCACCCTTGTAGTATGAACCATGGCCCTTCCTTCTTTAGGAGTAATCTTTTCAAACTATTTGGCCATCTCTACCTTGGTTCCATTTTCAATTTCCACTGTGTCTTTATCAGGATGCTACTCCTTTTTCTTTTCACAAATCTCCTTGTATTGGTTTATTTTCATTCTCCATAGGAATTGGGAAAATGCCCTAGTTTTAACAAACTTATCATCAGCAAGGAAAGAATCACTAGCTTGCTTCAAGATAGGGTCCAATTGTTTACCCTCAAATTCATTAGTAGTAAGGTCCATGGCGACCTCTTTAGGTGCCTCAAGCATCCCTTCTCACAATTAATCACTAGAAACCAAGATGTATCCCTCGTTCCTCATTTGTATCAATTTCTCTGCTACCCCATGTTCATCTAATTGGATGGGGGACAGAGAAGGGGAATAAGCCTCCTCCCCTGGCCTTCCTTCTTATTTTTGCCTCTTAGGAGAGGGTCCCTGCATTGCTGGATCATCCATGGGCCTTTTCCCTCTAGAAGTAGAGGGAACATCTTCACCCCTTTGTTGTGGTGGTACAAGGACATTGTAACCACTCCTCCTCTACACTATGTAAACTCCCTTTGGAGTTAACTTCATATATCTAGGTTGGCTCAACATTTGTTTAGTCAATTTAGGGTCTGTCCTACTTACTGCAGCCTTCTTCTCATTTATAGCATGCATGATGCCTTCAAAATTCTCTACAAGGGCATCCACTTTTCTAGCCCCTGGTTCAAAACCTTTCAATGGGTCATATGCCTTATCAAAATTTGTTATAAAGTCTACAGTCCTCTTGTAGACAACCCATTTTTCTTTCTTAATCTCTTGAGTTTGGAGGTCAAACTCATTTCTTACTATGTCCTCAGGGAAATTGAACTGATGCTCTATAAGAGCACACCTAATCTTGTCTCTGAACATTCCTGAAAGAAAACCCTTTGTGTCTGCACACCTGACCACTACTTTGGACATTTTGTAGGGCTACAAGACCTTATTTAAATGCACCCATCCTCCTTTAGTAATCACATATTGGTGTGTAATAGTTATGTCTGGGAAGAAAGTTCCCCTTCCCTTACCAGTGAGAGTAGACTCCTGCAAGTCACCAATTTGTCTCAAAATCTCTGCATATCCCAAATTCAATGGGACTTGATAAGGTAAAATATAAGGTGCTACCTTGCAACCATACACTCTGAAAACTGTGGAAACTAGATATAAAATTATATCCCCAAAATTATGGACTATGGTGATGTCTTGGCAATATTCCTTTGGTCTAATCAATCTCAATAGCTCCCTTGGGATTCTAGGATTATCAAAGAATAACAAATTTCTAAGTTTGGAAGCAAAATCCTATCAAAAGCAATATAGCTAGCATCCATCCTGTCCCATGATAGAGTTGTGGTCCGCAGCTAGACCAGGAGGGTTTCTCCATTTCTCTCTTTCACAATATTTATTGTTGAGCTGAAGAGCTACTCACCTTTGCATAGGAACATGTGCAGAAGCAGAGAATACCACCCAAAAGGCCTACTAACCTTCATGTCCTTGATTCCCTGTAATCCCTCATGGATCAAATCAGGAAGATGGGATGCAAAATCAAAAATTAATGCCAGCTGGGGGTGCAGTGTTTGTACCATCATGAACATGTATGGGATTGGCATATGAGTTGCTTCATCATGCCCTATAATTAGAGTAATAGACTTATAAAATTATTGTGCTCTTTTACTAAACAAATCTAGCCTGAAAGGCTCTGGGGTGCTTGCACTTATAACACACATTGATCCAATTAGATCAATGAAATCCCTTAGAGGCCTTGCTCTCAAAATATCCTTCTGTACCTTATATATCTCTGTAAACTCTTTAAAATCTATCTTGTCCAACACAACAGAAGGGTGATTCAATGAAGAAAACTCCCTAATTTCAGCCTCTGTAATGCTAATTAGTTTCTTTCCATTGATATCCTTGACACACCTTGTCACAGGATCATAGCACTTGGAAATTTGAATCAATAACTCAACATCCATAAAAACACCAGGGCATATTAATCTCCCAACATCAAACTACCATATGTTGCTGATGGGGGCACAAGAATTTCTTTGTGAATAAGCTGCTTTGAATAAAATAAGACCATTATGCTTCTCTCCCACTCTGGCATCTCTCATCTAGTTACCTCTGTCATGGAGTGCCTCAGCCACAAAATCCCTAGGGTTTCTTGGGACAAGTTCTTTCATCCTCGCTGCCCCATTATCATAATGCAGGAGTAATTGCATCAAATCTTTGAAAACCCCTTTCTTGCTATACTCCATCTAACTAGACAAATTTCTCTTTGGTGGCATCTTAAAACTAGGGCTTTATAAATCAATATACGAGTTCTCAAGAAAAACCCTAAAAATTATCAACACAAAATCCTTCACAAACTTCAAGCAATTCTTTAAATTTAGAAAATTAGACCTACCAGCACTTGCAAATTCTTCGCTTGAAATCACCCAAAGAGAGAAAACAAATTCGCTAGAGAGCTTATGAAAATGGTAAAGAGAAACAAGGGTTGAATTATGATGTATAGTGTCACCAACTGCTTATAGTCCATCCACATGTAGCTCAATAAATCTACCATTACTACAAAATTGGCGGCCTCAGTATTCACAGGACGTGAAAAATGTCACTGAGTAAAAATTTGAATTCTGACAATTGATATATCTCCATTTCGGCGCATCAGACGGTTGAGAAGTCAAACAGAAAAGCCCTCTTTACTTTTCCGTAAACTAATTCTTGACCAATGAGAACATTTCAAAATCACCATGTGAAGAAATGAACTTAACTTTACTCTACCCGGAGTAGATAGGTGTCACCTCGTCGCTAAAGCACTAACCAAAAACTGTCAAAAAAACCATCTTAAGATATAACGACAACCGTCGATGCACTTTGATCGGATGATCACCACATTTTAATAAAACTCTGGCCCCACTGTTCACTTTAAAAAACCTTCAAAAAATCAGGAAGCACCAAGTCAGACATGTCAGCAGGCGGAAAACCCCACCTCATCACTGGTGTCAGACACATTGGCAACCCTAACATGTCACCAATACCTTCGGCCAATTAGAAATGACCACATCATCAAAAAGTTCTGACGTAGAGGACCCACCGAATGATCCTCCTCTTTAGACAAGATCAACAATTGTCGCAATACCGCTGACCTTAAAGAGCATGCATCTTATCTCAATGGTATAATGACAACTGTGATATCTTATGGTACTTTAACCATCTGAAAACATAGGCCCCACTATGACACATCACAAATCTATCACAAATCATAAACTACCATGTCGCAGAGAACCAACAAGTGGAACCTCTGTCATCTTCATTCATAGTTTGGAAAAATCCCCACTATGACACATCATAACTCTTGGCAACCAATAAGAAACTGACATATCAACATGACCTGGCATTGTTAGGACCCACCGCATACTTTATTCCTTAGAGATGATCTAACAGTCATCGCTATACCACGATGATTAAATGGCTATCATCTTGGTCCAATGGTATAATGATAGCCATAGGATATATTTGTTCTTTAGATGCCAGCAGACCATGTTATCGGATGGGCTCACCTAGACAGGTGGCGCATTGTCACTAAAGCGCATGTCAGGGATTCTGACAATCAGGAGTCTTGCGGTGCAATGACAACCACATATTTTAAAAGGTCAATACTTCAGAAAAATTAATCGAAAACTTAGGCTTTGAAGGATATAATTAATTAAAAGGGAATCCTGCTTCCAAAACCTAACCACACAACAAATAAAGTGATGAATAAAAGGGGTGACAAAAAGACACATGCTTTATTAGGGAGGTTAGTGAGTCAAAAAGGTAACGTGAAAACATAACAAGACTTAGGACTAAAAATGGGCTTGGTTTAAACTTAGGGTTTTCAACATGAAACGTTACCTTTATGGCAAAAACTTAGATTATTTTCAAGAATACTAGCTTGAAGCTGAATTTTTTTTTTGTTTAGTGATAACAGTGGCTCATGCTCGAGGACATGTATCTCTTGTAGATACAGCGAAAAAACTAGAATCTCCTGGAACAGTAGACCAGATCAAAACTTTGACCAAAAATAGGGAAACTATACACAACGGTTGAAAAAGATCCTCTTAAGAGAAATAGAACTTTAAGAATTGACCATGAACTGGCAATTCCACAAGCTCACCTATTAAATTATTCAAAAGATATGAATTTGTTCCCCATTTATTTTCAATGATATATGGTCCTAACCAAATGGGATCAAAATTCTCATGCTTGCCTTTATCTTCTAGTCTTGCATTCCACATCAAGACCATGTCTCCTATAAAACTTCTCTGAGTTGTCCTTCTATCATACAAGACTTTACATTGGGCCTGCATCCTCTCATTCTTATCATGTGCTTCATTTCTTACCTCATTGAGTTGAATCAGGTCATTCATTCTGACTGTCATATCTTCCTCCACATCATCATCATATGCCTGAATGAACTGGTACATCTGTAAAAAATTATTTTGGGACAATCTTGCATTGATCCCATATACTAAGTCAAAAGGGGCACACCCTATTGCTTTCTTAATTGTAACCTTGTCAGCCCATAAGGCTTGCAACAGCTTGGAATCCCAGGCTTTCTTATTTTTATCTAAGATTCTTTTCAAAATTTTGACCAAACTCTTATTACTAGATTCTTCCTGGCCATTACCCTGTGGATGATATGGAGATGAATATGAGATTTTTATACCATTATTTTGACAAAAATCAACAAACTCATCAGACCTAAAACACATTGCATTATCCACAACTATGGATTCTGGGCAACCAAATCTTGTCAGGATATTTTGCATCATAAAATCTATCACCACTTTGCTAGTTTCTCTTCTTGTAGGGATTGCCTCTACCCACTTGGTGAAATAATCTATTGCTACCAGGATATAAGAGTGTCCACCACTAGATTTATTAGGAATTTCACCAATGAAATTGATACCCCATTTTTGGAAAGGAGCCTAAACAGAAACAGGTTTGAGGGGAAAATTTCCACCAAATTTTAATTTTCTAGCAAATCTTTGACAAGGATCACACTTTTTAACAAACTGATGAGTATCTTTGAAAAGTGAAGGCCACCAAAAACCTGACCTGATGACCTTATGGGCTATTGTCTTTGCCATATAGTGTCCCCCACAAACCCCATTATGCATTTCATCCATCAAAAGTTTAGCCTTATCTTGATCCACACATCTAAGCAAGCCACCCTCATTACTCTTTCACCATAACTCACCATTTATAATTACATACCTTATAGATTAAAGCTTAATAGTTCTTTTCTTTTTGTCATCCAATTCAGGAGGTAAGACCATCTTTTGCAAATATTTGACAATGTCCTTGTACCACTCACAACAATCCATGTTGCATATAAAAGGTCTCTGATCTTCCTCCAACATGTTTATCTGATTTTCATTTAGATTCCTTTGGGCCATCAACTTTGTCAAGCCCAACCCTCTCACTAGCTTTGTAATGTGGATGTCAATATTAAATTCTTGAATCCTATTAATCCACCTACATCTCCTTCCTAAGACTTCTTGTTGAACTAGGATATCCTTGACTGCAGCACTTGCAACATAGGCAACCATTATGGCTCCCACCAAATAGCATCTAAATGTTTAAATAGCCTTTACTAAGGCATAAGCTTGCTTCTCAATAATATCATAGTTCAATTCTACTGCCTGCAAAGTTTTGCTGATAAAAGAAACAAGTTGTTCAAAACCCTCATCATTTTTCTGTAACAGTACTATAGCAATGATATGGGCAGATGCAAAAGAGAAAATCTGCATTGGTTTACTATAGTCTAGTGTCTTTAAGATTGGGGCATGCTTTATGGCTTTTTTGATATCATTAAAGGCCTATATTGCTTCCATGTTCCATTCAAATTTTTCTCCTTTCTTCAACATTTTAGATATGGGAATATTGATCTCTGCAAAGTTTGTAATAAACCTCCTTAAAAAATTTACTTGTCCTAGAAAGGATTGAATCCCCTTAATATTCTTTGGTAAGGACAATTTATCAATAGCCTACACCCTTTCAGGATCTATCCTCACCCCATCCTTAGAAACAATATGCCCTAGAAGTTTTCCCTCTACCACACCAAAGGAACACTTCTTTGGGTTCAAAGAAACCCCATATTCTAATGCTCTGATGAAATTTTTTTCTAGATGTTGGCAATGTTGTTCTTCTTTAGCTAAGAAGGCTGTTAGATCATCTTGATACACCACCATAAATCTATCAATAAAATTTGCAAAGGCTACATCCATAGCCCATTGAAAAGTAGCACTTGTGTTAGTCAACCCAAAAGGCATTCTTACATAAACATATGTCCCCCATGGGGTTGTGAATGTAGTTTTAAATTGCTTTGTGTTCTTAACCATAACTTGGTTGTAACCATAAAATCTATCCATCATAGACATTAGTTCTAATCCACTGCATTTTTGTAACATGTTCTCCATATTTGGCAATCCATAGTTATCCTTCAGAGAGTTTATGTTAAGATTCCTAAAATCTACACATAACCTGATATCACCATTTTTCTTTCTAACAGGGACCAAATTTGAAATCCAAGTGGAATGTCTAATAGGCTTGATTATCCCGGCATCCATCATCTTCTTGAGTTCACCTTGCATTTTAGGTGCTAAAGTAAAGTTCACAGGTCTCAACTTCTATCTAAAAGGTTTTGTGCCTTTGAGTGGAATCTCATGTTGAAAAAGGTCCTCTCTATAGGCTTTAAGGTCTTCATAGGACCAGGCAAAAACATGCTTGAATTTTCTGAGCAGGTCAATCAAACCTTTTCTAATTCTTGGGGATAGGCACTTGCCAATATAAACTTTCTTAGGGACAAATTTTGTTCCTAAGTTTATTTCTTCAAGCTCATCAATTTTATCAGTATTAGCAGAGAATGCCTTGTCTTTATTATCAAATTCTCTTTCAAGAGAAACCAATCCTTTGCGAACTCTGTTAGATTTCAATTGTAAAACTTCCTTCCCAAAGATAACCTCTTTACCATCCACTGTATCAACATAAGTGCTGAAATCCATTTCTTTATCACCAAAATGAGATTCACAGTGGAGAAACCTTAATATATCCTGGTCATTAGAGAAAACTTGCCAATTATCTAGATTGTTAGGGATAGAAGGCCTGGCTTGCACCTCTATTTTAGAAACATCTGCAAATGTTACATCCTCTGTTCTGAGGGCTATATTAGCCAATAAATCTGCCATTCTATTTTGACCTCTTTCCATCCAACAAATATTAAAAGCATTAAAACCTTCAATCTCATCCCACACTGCATTCCTATACTGCTTTAGTTTTTGATTTTTAGAAGCATACTTTGACCTAATTTGGGACACAACTAACTCAGAGTCGCCTACCACTTTCAAACATTTTATGCCATGCCTTGATGCCAGTCTTAAACCTATCAATAGGGCCTCATATTCTACAACATTATTTGTGCATGAGAATAGAAAGGAAAAAGAGAATTTGAAAGTTTTACCATTAGGAGATATGAGTAGTATTCCAGCTCTGGACCCCTCCTTTGAGTTTGCTCCATCAAAATACATAGTCCAAAGACTATCAAGATCAATCCATCCCTACTAGCTTTCTGATTCATGGGGAGGTTCAACACCTTCCTCTACTTCCTTATCTTGGACTTTGAAGGCATTAATATCAGTGTCAAGGAAACAATTCATGGTATCCTCTTCCCCTTCCTCAATCATATGTGGAGTTCTAGATTCCCTAGTAATCTTGATATTTTGTCCCTCTAAATTGAAAGTGGCAAATGAAAAGTCACACTATATGCTACCTCCCATATAAGCACTCCACTTTCTTGATAATAACATCCCATATTGGGGTGGAATATCAACTACCAAGACACTCATGGTTAACTATTTGTTAGGATATGCAGCTAGTTTGTAAGGCAAAGCCTTAATAGTACCCACAACTGGCACTTCCCTTGAATCCATAGCTTGACACCTTCCATGGGGTGTGTCCACCTTTAGTCCTAATGACTTCATGACATCAGTAGGCATAACAGTATTTGATGCTCCAAAATCGATCATGCAATTTTTTAGCAACTTTCCATTTATCTACAGAGTCAAGAAAAAAGGATCAACTGTCCCTGCTGTAGTGCTAACAACATTTGTATCCAAATAAATTTAAGGGATTTCAGAAACAATCTCCTCACTATAATTTCCATCTTCATCATTCATAGTTGCTATTTGTTTCTTAGTTCCCTCTATTTTTTGGGAATCCATGGGCACCATACCATTTACCCAATTTAGAGCCTTTTCCTTATGTTCCTCTATTCTCATCATTTATAATAATCGAACCTTGATAATAATCTGAGACAACAATTTGCTCATATCAATTGGGACATATTTTGAATCAGAGACATCAAGTTTTGAATTTGCAACTTCTTTGTCAGTTTCTTGAACGGGTATATCTGCAACTTTTTTATTTTGGACTTCATTCCCTTTCTATAAAACTGGCACTTCATCAATAGTGGGTTTGGGTTTCACCTTATAGACAATATTAGGCTTGGCATTTTTCTTTATCTTAACCTTATCAACAAGACTGGTATCCTTAGGCTTGTCTTGTGATACTTTTACATCTTTATATGTTTTCTTGATAAAAATTCCAACAAGCCTTTGATTTGGACTAGTAACCACCCTATTTCTCAAATTATAATTTGTTTTAGCTTGAGTAACCATATCCACTATTATCAAGGCAATTTCTTCATCAGATGGCCTTCTCAAAACAACCATTTCTTTACTCCTCACAACATTACACTGGATATTGTCAAGTTCACTATCCTCATCTGAAAAAACTTGTTGATGGTATGATTCAGTTCTAGCCTGAGAATTAAGAATATCTTGATTTTCATCTTCTTCAACAGAATCAACCTCATCCCAAACATGGGAAGAAATCATTCCACACCCCTGATCATCATAAGGCTGATCCTCATTAGATTCTTGCTCTTCAAGTGAAGAAACACTTTGAGATATGACACAATAATTTGGATCATGTGGTGACTGGCAAGCAATACACCATGGAACCTCTTCCACCACATTCATTGAGTTTCTCTATAATGGATCAAGGGTCCTTTCATTTGGCTTATCCCTTTTATCAGGAAGGATAGGCTTCCCATCCTTCCACTAAGTATTATATGGGTAATTCTGCATTCTTGGTAATTTGTTGAAGTTGTTAAATGGAGGCTTATCTCCTCTTGTAGCTTTATTGTTTCTATTTTCACCAGGATTCAGATCTTTTATTTCTTATAAAATCTACTTTAGGCTTTCATCATCCTTAGGTTTAACACCTTGAGGTTTTCTTGGATCCTTTCGACAATGGTGACTTGTCATCTTCCCTTCTTCCCAAGTTTCCTGAGATTCTTCGGTTGCTCTCTATGTTCACAACTAGCTTGTAAGCTTCAACAAGACTCCTTGGATTTTTTTCCCTTAAAAGGTAACCCATCTTTGAGTCAAAAGCATTTAAATATGTGACAAGGCAGACCCTATCATCTAGTTTGATAACTTGGAGGAGTTTATGCATGGCCTTTTGGAATCTGACATTAAACTCAACAACATCCTCATTGAAATTATTTTTTATGTTATTGAATTCATTTAGCATAAAACCCTCATGAGTTTTGTCACCATACTATTCTTTGAAACAATGTCTAAGCTGATCCCATGATCCTATGCTACCATGTGGCAAAGCCCTAAACCAATCCCTTGAATCCTCTATTACAGATTGTACAAATAACTTCATTATAACATCATCTGGCACAATCTTATAATCATCAATCACATCAATGATTTTTTTTAAGTTCTCTTCACAAGTAACAACATTACTTCCAATAAACTTAGGGAGCTTCTTCCTAATCTCTTCAGGGATAGGGTTAGGATACCCAGGGATGCCAGTGAAAACCAATTGTTTACATCTTTCATGTACATCAGCTGTGTTAAAAATACCAGCACCCTGAGATGTGGAAGCATTAATATTTGTAGTAGCAAGAATTTTAAGTCCACCTGGTGGAGGAACATTGGCTGTCTGATTTGTTAAATTTGTGACATTTTCTCCTTTTGTCATAGTAGAGCTAGCAAAATTCATGGGTCCTGCAGACCTTCTAAGAAAATCAATCTTCCTTTTCATTTCTAATGTGGCAGCTTCTAATTCTTCCTTTTCAAGTTCCTTAGCTAACATTTCCTATTCCCTCTTGGCCTTTTCAAGGTCTGCCTCTAATCTTTGATTGGAATCTAAGAGAAGTTTTGGGACTAGAGGCTCCTTAATTGAAATGCCCACTACCTTCTGCTTTCCCTTATCCTTTGGATCCCTTGTTTCAAAAGTTTGATGGACAACAAGCAACTCATTTGTCTGTTCAGGAATGGGAACATAATTTATAGCTTCTAAATCTAACAGCTGCCTTCTTAATTGGTCAGCCCTTATCATGGCATGTCTGACCTTTTCTTCCTTTTCATTTTCTCTCTTCTACCTAATGGCTACTTGTTCATGAATTATTCTTTCCAATTCATATACTTCCTCAAATATTTCCTCAGAATCAAGCAAAGTCATTTCAGACTCAGCTTGTTGTGCTTGGGGCTCTTCTTGTTGATCTTGAGACTCATGGAGGCCTTGGGGCAATGATGAACCAAGGGTGAAAGGGGGAAAAAAGTCCTACCCACCCCTACTTTTACTTCTAGACCTTCTCTCCCCCCCATGCCATCTATTTGGGACTATTTTCCTATTGTGGGGTAATCTTTCACCCTCCCTCTTTGTAGGGGAATAATAATCCTCATACTAGTTTAGGCCTAGATCAACTGCCACTTCCTCATATTCTGAGGCATTTCCTTCCTGACCAGGTGGAGCAAGACCCTCCTGTCTTGAGTTTTCATTTTGTTTCTAGGTAAGAGACATGTCACTGACACTTTTTTCACTCCTACCCTGGCCTCATCTAGATGTGATAGGAAGTTCACCCCGCAAACTTTCTTCTGGGTGTTCCTTCCTCCAAGGCCTTGTATTTTGTAACTCATAATGATATAGTGATATTAATTAAAACACTGGTACAGAGATTTTTTAGAGTCACCACCCAAGCTATATGGGATTATCTATGATTTTATGAATTAGGAAGGGTAGGCAAAAGAAAGAAGTCAACTCTATAATCAAAGGTAACTAACTAGTTTTGACAATAAGCAGGCTAGGAGTCAAGCTCAACTTGTACCGGCATTATTGTATACAAATGTTTACAACTTAGAGATATCCACTATTTTGAAGATAGGCAAGTTAGGAGTCTAGCTCAACTTGAAACTTGCACTATTTTCTTCTGATCACAATCTCTATTCCCCATCAGAGTCACCATTTTGTTGGTTCTTGGATAGGATTTTACACTCCATGAGAGACCAATATGCCTATGACTGATATTAAGGATGGGTTAGTTCCAAATGTGAGAAATCTATAGGCAACTGGACCAACTATAGGGACAAGATTGCCCTCTTCACTTCTAGCTCTGCAAAACCAAGGCGGGTACACTTGATCCAATAGATTTAACTCTGTTACTTATTCAATGCTGGATCTTACAATAGATAATAGTGAGAAAGTACTAAGTAACAACCTATTACTCATTGACTCTCCATCACTGGGTAGAATAACTTAAAATGTAAATAAAAGTAAAATAACTGGTAATGATTTAATATTTCAGGATTACTAGATTCAAATCATTACTCACAAGGAAAAGATAGGAAAATATAGATCAGTGCCCTATCCATTAAGCAAAGTATCAGAAAGACATAATGAATACAAATATACTTGGATAATATTAGGCCTCTAAACATAAATAAAAATACCCCAAACCTTTGCTACTTATAGAAAATCCTTGAATAAATTTAGTAAACATACATCCCACTCAGAGCAGTATTTAATCCAATCCTAGATCAGAACTCAAAGCTAGACACATATATATAAATCCTAGAAAGACTTAAAGATCTACAGAATAAACTCAAAGGAGAGACAAAGATTTAATATTTTGTATTAAGTATAACCTTGAACGTTGTATACATCATATTTTGGATACCGAGCTTGCAAAATAGCAGCAACGACCTGTACTTCTTCTCTATTTCTTTGATAATAATGATAAGAATTACAATCCTCAACTAAGGGTTAGGGTTTCAAAATTTCTATCTTTTTTCTCCTAGACTCTCAATGCCTAGAATGATCATTGAAAATCCTTTATATACAAGGGAAATGCAACAAGCTACCGATCATTCTAGGGTTACAAAATTTGACCTAAAAACCTTTTCAACAACCTTAAAAATTTACAATAAATACATTGATGAAACAGATGGGATATTTGTAGATGAGCCGCCTTTCTTTTTGTCTTCAATGTTGTCCTTGGCTTTCTTCGACAAATTTGATCTGTAATATCTTGTTGTCCATCTTGTAATAAATGTCTTCATATATCTTACCAACTTTTATATGACTCAAAAACATCTGTCTTTATTCACTCTAGGAGGCTGGTGGAGTATTGACCTTTTGAACATGAGGTATGTACTGATACCTCCACCTATCATATACCTCTTCGCTTGGGAACTCAAAATTGGCAAACTCAGCCTTTTTCTTTGATAATTGTTCCCACTCATTTTCAATTTGAGTAACCTTATGCTGAAAATTGTCAAACATTGATTTAGCATTTATCAACAACTTGATAACACTACTAATAGAAAAAGTGCCACTTAGGATACCAGTCACCCTTTCTGACAAAAGTGCATCCATTTCTTCTCTCCATCGATGTGCTTCTTTAAATTTTCCTTTATTTGTGAAAATGGTAGGAACCAGTTCATAGTTTGAAAGCATCAATTCAGCTTTCAACATGCTTGATTTTCTGATAAAACTATCCAAAATGATCCCATACTGTACCATTTTCTTGACAATCTGATGTATTGGTTTGATCAATGGATCAGGATCTTCTTGTCCCTTTGACAACATATGAAATAACTTTACATTAGGAGACCTTTCAATCCACTTCTTCAAAATTGGTGACATCTCTGTCTTCTCCTTATTCAAAGTTTCAAGTAATGAATATAACTTACTGGCATGACTATGGAGAATGCAGGGCTTTAAATCAATAGTAAACTGAATGATTGCATATGTTATCTTTTCCTCATACTTTTGGTTTACTAAAGTTGTGGCCTTTATATTTTCATCCTTTTCTCTCTTAAGTTGCACTCTTATCTCCCTCAACTTATTTGTTTCTTTTGTCAGTCTTTGCTTCTCCCAGATAACCCTTGCATCCAAATTTGTCTCTGGGTAGGGGGATGGTGGTAGCTCAATTATTGGGCTTGAAGATGAAGCCATTGCAGGCTTATCAGAAATCACCAACTCAGGAGACCTATGATCTAAGGGCCCTGACAACTGTGCAATCAATTTTTCCTTCTAAATTAGCTCAACTTTTAGCTCATTGTAAGATTTAAGGACTATTTCAAATTTGAGCCTAAGCTCTTCTTTTTCTCTGGCATCCTTCTCTGCCACTTTGGCATTGAATTTAGTAGTCTCTAAAATCGAATTCGATGCCTCTACACAAGATGTCTCTCCTAGTCTTTGCACTAAAAAAATGCCTATATACCCTATAGAGAGAGCTTCTTTTCTTCCTCTATCTTCTTCCCTCTTTAAGGACCACATTACCAAGGCTGCATGATCATCAGAAAAGACAGTTCCCCTAGTAGCTTGTTTGGCCTACTCTACTGTAGCAAGATTTTTTACCTTACTCTTTCTGATTTGATCAAAGACAATTGCATCAGCAATGTCCCACTCTGGCAGAATCAGCACCCCTGTAGTATGAACCATGGCCCTTCCTTCTTTAGGAGTAATCTTTTCAAACTGTTTGGCCATCTCTACCTTGGATTCATTTTCAATTTTTGCTATGTCTTTATTAGGATGCTGCTGCTTTTTCTTTTCACAAATCTCCTTGTATTGGTTTATTTTCATTCTCCATAGGAATTGGGAAAATTCCCTAGTTTTAACAAACTTATCAATAGCAAGGAAAGAATCACTAGCTTGCTTGAAGACAGGGTCCAATTGTTTACCTTCAAATTCATCAACAGTAAGGTCCATGGCCACCTCTTTAGGTGCCTTAGGCATTCCTTCTCGCAATTCATCACTAGAAACCAAGATGTCTCCCTCATTCCTCATTTGTATCAATTGCTCTGCTACCCCATGTTCATCTAACTAGATGGGGGACTAAGAAGGGGAATAAGCCTCCTCCCCTGGCCTTACTTCTTCTTGTTTCTGCCTCTTAGGAGAGGGTCCCTGCATTGCTGGATCATATATGGGCCTTTTCCGTCTAGAAGTAGAGGGAACATCTTCACCCCTTTGTTGTGGTGGTACAAGGACACTGTAACCACTCCTCCTCTGCACTGTGTAAACTCCCTTTGGAGTCAACTTCATATATCTAGGCTAGCTCAAATTTTTTTTAGCCAATTCAGGGTTTGTCCTACTTACTACAGCCTTCTTCTCATTTACAACATGCATGATGCCTTCAAAATGCTCTACAAGGGCATCCACTTTTCTATCCCATGGTTCAAAACCTTTCAATGGGTCATAGGCCTTATCAAAATTTCTTATAAAGTCTACAATCTTCTTGTAGACAACCCATTTTTCTTTCTTAATCTCTTGAGTTTGAAGGTCAAACTCATTTCTTACTATGTCCTCAAGGAAATTGAACTGATGCTCTATAAGAGCACACCTAATCTTGTCTTTGAACATTCCTAAAAGAAATCCCTCTGTGTCTGCACACCTCACCACTACTTTGGACATTTTTTAGGGCTGCAAGACCTTATTTAAATGCACCCATCCTCCTTTAGTAATCACATATTGGTGTGCAATAGTTATGTCTGGGAAGAAAGTTCCCCTTCCCTTACCGGTGAGAGTAGACTCCTGCAAGTCACCAATTTGTCTCAAAATCTCTGCATATCCCAACTTCAATGGGACTTGATAATGTAAAATATAAGGTGCTACCTTGCAACCATACACTCTAAAAATTGTGGAAACTGGATATAAAATTATATCCCCAAAATTATGGACTATGGTGATGTCTTGGCAATATTCCTTTGGTCTAATCAATCTCAATAGCTCCCTTGGGATTCTAGGATTATCAAAGAATAACAAAGTTCTAAGTCTGGAAGCAAAATCCCTATCAAAAGCAATATAGCTAGCATCCATCCTGTCCCATGATAGAGTTGTCATCCACAGCTGGATTGGGAGGGTTTCTCCATTTCTCTCTTTCATAATATTTATTGTTGAGCTGAAGAACTACTAACCTTTGTATAGGAACATGTGCATAAGCATAGAATACCACCCAAAAGGCCTACTAACCTTCATGTCCTTGATTCCCTATAATCCCTCATGGATCAAATCAGGAAGATGAGATGCAAAATCAAAAATTAGTGCCAGCTGGGGGTGCAGTGTTTGTACCATCATGAACATGTATGGGATTGGCATATGAGTTGCTTCATCATGCCCTAGAATTAGAGTAATAGACTTATAAAATTATTGTGCTCTTTTACTAGAAAAATCTAGCTTGAAAGGCTCTGGGGTGCTTGCACTTATAACACACATTGATCCAATTAGATCAATGAAATCCCTTAGAGGCCCTGCTCTCAAAATATCCTTCTGTACCTCATATATCTCTGTAAAATCTTTAAAATCTATCTTGTCCAACCCAACGGAAGGGTCATTCAATGAAAAAACCTCCCTAATCTCATCCTCTATAATGCTAATTAGGTTCTTTCCATTGACATCCTTGACACACCTTGTCACAAGATCATAGCACTTGGCAATTTGAATCAATAACTCAGCATCCATAAAAAGACCAGGGCATATTAACCTCCCAACATCAAACTGCCATATGTTATTGAGGGGGGCACAAGAATTTCTTTGTGAATAAGCTACTTTGAATAAAATAAGACCATTATGCTTCTCTCCCACTCTGGCATCTCTCATCTAGTTACCTCTGTCATGGATTGCCGCAGCCACAAAATCCCTAGGGTTTCTTGGGACAAGTTCTTTCATCCTCGCTGCCCCATTATCATAATGCGAGAGTAATTACATCAAATCTTTGAAAACCCCTCTCTTGGTATACTCCATCTGACTAGACAAATTTCTCTTTGGTGGCATCTTAAAACTAGGGCTTTATAAATCAATATACGAGTTCTCAAGAAAAACCCTAAAAATTATCAACACAAAATCCTTCACAAATTCTAGACAGACTTCAAGCAATTCTTTAAATTTAGAAAATTAGACCTACCAGCACTTGCAAATTCTTCACTTGAAATCACCCAGAGAGAGAAAACAAATTCACCATGAGAACATTTCAAAATCACCATGTGAAGAAATGAACAACTTAACTTTACTCTGCCCAGAGTGGATAGGTGTCACCTCATCGCTAAAGCGCTAACCAAAAACTTTCAGGAAAACCATCTCAAGATATAACGATAATCATTGATGCACTTTGATTCGATGATCACCACATTTTAATAAAACTTTGGCCCCATTGTTCACTTTAAAAAACCTTCAACAAATCAGGAAGCGCCAAGTCAGAGATGTCAGTAGGCGGAAAATCCCACCTCATCCTTGGTGTCAGACACACTAGGAACCCTAACATGTCACCAATACCTTCAACCAATTAGAAATGACCACATCATAAAAATTTCTGACACAGAGGACCCACCGAACGATCCTCCTCTTTAGACAAGATCAACGGTTGTCACCATACCGCTGACCTTAAAGAGAATGCATCTTATCTCAATGGTATAATGACAACCATGAGATCTTGTGGTACTTTAACCAACCAAGAACATAAGCCCCACTACGACACATCACAAATCCATCACAAATCATAAATTGCCACATCGCAGAGAACCGACAAGTGGAACATCTATCATCTTCATTCATAGTTTGGACAAATCCCCACTACGACACATCATAACTCTTGGCAACCAATAAGAAACTGACATATCAACATGACCTGGCACTGTCAGGACCCACCACATACTTTATTCCTTAGAGATGATCTAATGGTTGTCGCTATACCATGATAATTAAATGGCTATAATCTTGGTCCAATGGTATAATGATAGTCGTAGGATATATTCATTCTTGAGACGCCAGCAGACCATGTTATCAGACGGGCCCGCTTAGATAGGTGGTGCGTTGTCGCTGAAGTGCATGTCAGGGATTCTGACAACTGGGAGTCTTGTGGTGCAATGAAAACCACATATTTTAAAAGGTCAATACTTCAGAAAAATTAATCGAAAACTTAGGCTTTGAAGGATATAATTAATTAAAAGGGAATCCTGCTTCCAAAACCTAACCGCACAACAAATAAAGCGATGAATAAAAGGGGTGACAAAAAGACACATGCTTTATTAGGGAGGTTAGTGAGTCAAAAAGGTAACATGAAAACATAACAAGACTTAGGACTAAAAAAGGGCTTGGTTTAAACTTAGGGTTCTCAACATGAAACATTACCTTTAGGGAAAAAACTTAGATTATTTTCAAGAATACTAGCATGAAGCTGAAATTTTTTTTGTTTAGTGATAACACACCCTAGGTTAAAAAAGATGTTCTCATAGGCTAGAAGAACATCTTTTGGGATTCAGTACATAAACCCTGAACTAGTTCTTCACATACAATCCCTCCAAGTCTTCACCTTGCATACTCTTCTATTTTTTTTTCCTCTATCTTTTCAAATATTTTTTTGATAACACACAAAATTTTTCTCCATACTAATCAATCATTTTAGAATTCTTCAACTCATCTCGGCTAACAAAGCTCAGGTTTCTCCTACTGAGTGTTGTATCTAGCAAAGGCATTAGGGAAAGCTTCCCGTTATTCTTCTCAACAGTAAAAACATTCTTGGCACAATCATACATAGCTTTTCAATCATACTAGAAAGGTCTACTGAGCAATATATGACAACTATTCATCTCCACAATATCACACAACATTTGATCCTTATACTGGAAAGTCTGAAAATCAACAAGACATTGCTCCCTCACTTCTAGAGCATGAACATCTTGCAGCTAGACAATCCTATAAGGATAAGGATGTCTCATTCTCTTCAAACCAAGTTTCTAAACCATCTCCTCAGCTACAAGGTTATTAGTACTACCACTATCCACAATAACATCACAAAGTTTACCTCTAGACTTGCATCGAGTTTTGAACAAATTACTCCTCTGACAAGGTTCCTCATTTTCATCGAGCAATGTTCTCCTGATGTAGGAGCATCCTAGGATTCTTGGCAATCCTGTATCAACCAAAAATATGTTTGTCTTTGAAGGTAGATTGTTAGTTTTGGTCTTGGTTTGGGAGACTGGTTGCTCAATTTCTATGGTTACCGGGGTGCTTGGTCTTTGAAGAATGCTCGATAACTAAAGGTGTCAGTACACTAGCACTCGGTGATAACTGCATTGCTTAGTCATGCTTGGCATGGTCAGTCGACTAGTGCTCAGTTATTTCTCCTATTGCTCGGTGTTCTTGCTTACTGACTGGATTGGTTAGATAGATCGTCTTGGTTGACTGATGCATTTAATTTGGGTCACGCTCCTCATGTTATGGATTGAATGTTGGACATGTGGGGACATAGATCTGGCATTTTGCATTCTTCTATGTGGATTTGGTGACTGTTGGGGCATCTTTGAGAGTTTATTTATTTTGTAAGGCTATGTGAGAGCCGACTGATGTTTTAGTATTTGATATTTGTTTATAGAGATTTAATGTTTCATTAGCCCACTTGTGGCTGGGAATCAACATTTATAGGATGCTTGGGTAGTTGTTTAGGGCATCAAATTATTGGAAGGAAGGTTAGTAGCCTACGAGCTTAGGAGCAGGAAGATTGCTTGGAAGTTGGAGTACAAGTTTAGATCTTTCTTGGGTGCCTACCAGTGTGATACCTATTGCAGACATGGACTAGTTGGATGCTAATGTTGGGGAAAAGATTTGGATCCTATGAGATCTTTTATACTGTTACTTGCATTGTAATTGGCCATAACAGGAAGGCCTTACAGCCTGGCACATTGCATGTAATTGGTGTTTTCATGAATATAGACTTCTATTTCATTACTAATCTGTTGTTATTATTGTGTATTTCCACTGCATACTAGTTTGGCTACAAGGTTAGTCAGTCCTTAATTGGATCCACCCACCTTGACTGCATTAGGTGGTATCAGAGAGAAGTTTGTTCCTATTTGAGTGAAGTCTGTTCCTATTGAAGCCAAGTGGATCTTGTGTATCTAGATCTTGATTTGAAGATGCCTCCGAGGAGAAATCGTGAGATCCCTGAGGAAGAAGAAGCTACTTGAGAATTTTGTCTTGACAATTTTAGGGCTTTGCAGAAACAAGTTCAAGACCTACAAGAGGAATTGAGAAAGAAGAAGCCTACCTTGAAGGAGGATAGTGATGATGAATTTGAGGAAGATCATTTTGAATAAGCTGTAGAAGAAGCTAGAGATTTTAAGGAGAATCAAATTCTGAAAGCTATGTCTAAGATTGGGAAGAGACCTAAGATTGAAGTTTTTGCATTTGCTGGAAGCCTTAGGCAAGAAGAATTGATTGATTGGATCAATGAGATTGATGAATACTTTGAGTATGAAGAAATAGAAGATCCTAATAGGGTTAGATTTGTAAAGACTAAGTTGAAGGGTCACGCAAATATTTGGTGGAGAGAAGTTCAATTGGATAGAGGTAGAAGAGGAAAATAAAAGATCACTAAATGGAACCAAATGGTTGAGAAGTTGAAGAAGGAATTCAATCCGGTGGATTATGAATTGGACATGTTTAAGAAGATGCAAGCTTTGAAGCAGACTAACAAATCAGTACAGGAGTATACCAAGGATTTTTATATAATCTTGATTAGGACTAGTCATTCTGAAGGTGATAAAGAGAAAGTTGCTAGGTATGTCTATGGTTTGAGACCTAGTATTTAGGAAGAGTTACTTACTATGCAGATGACAACAATCGGTGATGCTTATCAAATGGAATTGAAGATTGAAGAGAAGCTGAATAAGAAGTATGAAGGAAAACATAATAGTAGGAACCAAGGTGGTAAAACTGGTGAGGTAGTTGCTGAGAGTAATGTGATAGAGAATCCTAAGCTTGATGTGGGATCTAACAGTGGTCAAGGTACTAAGAATGCTGGACAGAGGGGAAAGTGGAAGAATGAGTTCATGGCACTTGTTATAACTATGGTGAAGCTGGTCATAGAAGTTTGTAGTGTCCTAAGAAAAGGGTTGCATTGGCTGTTGAAGAAGACATTGAGAATGTTCCTAAGAAAGGTGAATGTCTTATCACTAGGAGATTGGATGCATGTGTTCGTGAACCAGTGCAGAGAAGGAATTTGTTTAGAACTAGATGTAAGTGCAAGAATAATGCATGTAATGTCATAGTTGATAGTGGCAGTTCTGAGAACTTTGTTTCAGATGAAATGGTTAGTAAATTGAATTTGGAAAGAACGAAACATCCTAATCCTTATCAGATTAGTTGGATACAAGATGTTTCTAAGGTTAGAGTTGAAGAACAATGCTTGGTTAAGTTTCAGATTGGATCTTACCAGGATGAGATATTGTGTGATGTATTGCCTATGGATGCTTGTCATCTATTGCTTGGTAGACCCTAATAGTTTGACAGAAATGTGTTGTTTGATGGTCATGCTAATACCTATGTGGTTAGACATGAAGGAGCTCGACATAAGCTGATATCTTTATAGGAGATAGGGGTTAAGGGATGTGGAGTTATCAGTTGTTTTCCTTATGAAAAACCTCAGGAGTAGAAGGTTGATGAACCTATTCATGTTAAGCCTAGTTTGAAGGAGAAGGAGAATGATATCTCTAGAGAGTTTGTTGAGATTAAGAGACATATGGTTTTTCTGGTGGAGATGGTTCAGTAGATGGTAACATTTATGACATAGAGAGATGCAGATGATACTGAGTTGATTGAAGATTTTGGAGAGGATAAACCTTACCAAGGCACTAATGTGGTTGGTAGTGGTTAGAGTTAGTTGCTATCAATTACCGATCGAAGGAATAAGAAAAGTAGAAGACAGAAGGACTTTCTGCATGAGATAGTGAATGAAGTGAAGACTACTTGGGATGAAGGAAAAGAAGAGATATTAGTGAAGAAAAGATTTGGCATACCTATTCTGATTCCCTTGAGGTGTTCCTGATTTCCTTATGAGAAAATATTTCTTACCTAGGGTGTCTGATGTAGGAGCATCCTAGGATTCTTGGCAATCCTGTATCAACCAAAAATATGTTTGTCTTTGAAGGTAGATTGTTAGTTTTGGTCTTGGTTTGGGAGACTAGTTGCTTGGTTTCTATGGTTATCGGGGTGCTCGGTCTCTAAAGAATACTTGGTAACTAAAGGCATCGGTACACTTGTGCTCGGTGATAACTACATTTCTTGGTCATGCTTGGTATGGTCGATTGACTAGTGCTCAGTTATTTCTCCTATTGCTCGATGTTCTTGCTTACCGACTGGATTGGTTGGATAAATCAACTTGGCCGACTGATGCATTTAATTTGGGTCATGCTCCTTATGTTATGTATTGAACATTGGACGTGTGGGGACCTAGATCTAGTGTGTTGTATTCTTCTATGTGGATTTGGTGATCATTGGGGCCATCTTTGAGAGTTTATTTATTTTGTAAGGCTATGTGAGAGCCGACCGATGTTTTAGTATTTGATATTTGTTTATAGAGATTTATTGTTTCATCAGCTGACTTGTGGCTAAGAATCAGTATTTATAGGATGCTTGCGTAGTTGTTTAGGGCATCATATTATTGGAAGGAAGGTTAGTAGCCTACGAGCTTAGGAGAAAGAAGATTTCTTGGAAGTTGGAGTACAAGTTTAGATCTTTCCTGGGTGCCTACCAGTGTGTTGCCTGTTGCAGACCTAGACTAGCTGGATGCTGATGTTGGGGAAAAGATTTGGATCCTGCGAGATCTTGTAGACTGTTACTTGCATTGTAATTGGCCGTAACCAAGAATACCTTACAGCCCAACATATTGCATGTAATTGGGTTTTTCATGAATATAGACTTCTATTTCATTATAGATCTATTATTATTACTATGTATTTCTACTGCATATTGGTTTGGCTGCAAGGTCGGTCAGTCCTTAATTGGATCCACCCACCTTGATTGCGTTATCTCCGAACCAACAAGTGCTCTGATTTAGGTTCATTCAGAATGTTCTCATTCACCACAACATTCCTTTGATCACCAAACTTATTCTAGGTACACTTAAAAGATCGATGTCCTTCTTCACCACAATTATAACAAGTAACCTTAAAGACAACCCTACCTATCTTCTTTTTCAATTCCACAGGTTTCGGTTCATCTTCTGCAATCGGTTTATCCTTCACCGAGTGATCAAGTTTTTTCTTCCCTCAGGGATTAGTATGTTGTCTCCTTTTTAGCTTATCTTCTACCTTCAGAGAATACTGATAAGCATCCTCAACAAAATCAATCTTCAACATACCAAGCTCATCCTGAATATTGAATCTCAAACCATTCACATACCGAGCTACCTTTCTCTTACCAATTTCTCTATGTCTAGACCGAATAGTAAGTTTGTAGAACTCCTTGGTATAGTCTTTAAAAGTCAAATATTTTTTCTTCAGATTCTGCAACTTCTTAAACTAGTCAAGCTCATAGTTAGTAGGTATGAACTTAGCTTTCAATTTGGTCACCATCAACCCCCACTGATTGTTTGTAATTCTTTCCACCAAAGAGAAGCATGTCCTATCAAATTAGTCTATGCCAATCTTACTCTAAGAGGATCTTCAATTTCTTCAAGCTCAAAGAAGTCTTCTAATTCACCAATCAAATTAATCAAGTCCTTAGGTTTCAAAGTACTAGAGAAAGTAGAAACTTCCATTCGGTAACTAGTACTGAACCGAGCTCCAGATCTATGCAACTGACTAGTTCTATCTTCACCAGATCTCTTTCCAGTAATCTCCGCTAGTTTGAGCAACTTCAAATTCTTCAACAACTTTTTCATATCCATCATCAGTACCAAGATTCCTCGACAAACCAACAATAGCTCTCATGACCTTAGTAATCATGTCATTCTTCATCAATTCCATCTTAGATCTGAAATCAACTTTAACTTTCTCTATAATCTTTGATTCCACAACATCAAAGAGATTAGTAATTGCCTCTAGGGTCCAATCTTCTCAGAGGCATCCTTCAAGATCTTTGAAAACCCAAAGCAATAAATCACCAATCAAGGTCCTTGTGCAAACTGCCTCAACTCAGAGATTGGTTTACACACTCAAGAACTTCAAGCTCTAATACCACCTAATGCAGGAAAAATAGGGAGGATCCAATTAAGGAAAGTCCAAAATTGTAGCCAAACACCAACAATGCAGAATAACACAACAAGACAATGTTTTAACATAATTTTCATTAACATACCCAGCTATAAGGCCTTCCGAATTAGGGCCAAATACAATCACAAAGTATTTTTGTAACCTCCTAGCTAGTCTAGCTCTGAAACAAATCAACAACTGATGGAAACCCTAAGATAGATCTAAACTTGAGCTCGCTAGCCTCCAAGCAATCTCCTTGTCTCCAAGTATACAACCAATAGCTCTGCTATTACAACTATTAGATAAAAAATCTAATCTTCAAGATCTCACAGGATCCAAATCTATCCTTCTATCTGCTACTCCCAAATATGATTGACTCTCTAAACATCTACCCAAACACTCCTTAAATACATTTCCTCAATCACAAGCCAGCTAGAAGAAATAATTAACTCCTAAGCCAAGTCAACTTCTATTACAAACAAATATTAAATGCAACAACAGTCAGCTCTCAAATAATTAATTCTCTGTGTTGGCCTCTAGATCTACATAGGATAATACAAAAAAAGCTACCAAAAATAAATGTACCAAGTCGGCCAACAAAATCTCCAAGAAATCCAGTCGATAAACCAGAACAATTGAGCACCATAGAAACAACTGAGCACCAATGAAATAATTGAGCACACCAAGCATCACTGAGAAAGCACATCGACCAAGCATCACAAGCATCACCAAGTAGAAGTTCCACTGAGCGCCAGAGGTTTCACCGAGTCCTTCAGTGACCGAGATTCCTTCAATAACCAAGACCGTCGGTTAAAGCTACAACTGAGTAACATAAAACCAATTCAACACATCACCATGTAGATTTTCTGAGTAGCCTAGAATGCCTCTACATCAAAGGCAAACCCCCCAAAAAACAAAACCATTTTTGTTGTAGGAATAGGTATGGGACAATGAATTATAGTGCAGATCTAGACACCCTTTTCAAAATTTTTTTGGGATCCGTGAACAAAATTTCCATCAGAGCAACATAGGTCAAGGTCGACATAAAGGGGTCAAGGTTGACCTTTCTACCTAGGTCAAGGTTGACCTTTCTCAGAAAAGGAAAAGATTTCTGGGTTTCCTCTGTCTATATGTTTCTGTTCCAAATCGGGCTGCAAAATTTCCTAAAACTCAATACCGACACCAAAAAACAACATTTTCCAGATCTTTCATACTTTGAGGTTAGTATTTGTCTTCAATTCACTTAATATTTCAATACTCCCTTCCATAAATAAATATAAGGTTTTCTTCTTTATTCACATTCTTCATCGATTGATTCATTTATACATTGACCATTTTCTTGTGGTTAATCAATTTGGATCTTTCCTTTGGGAATTTGGGATTAAGAAGAAGATCTTACCTTTCCAAATCTTATATATTATATATAACATCTTGATCCCTATTTTATCCATTATAGAAGTATATACACATATACATATATAGAAGGAGATACTTCAACAATATAATTTATAGTCCACTGTTTGATCTCATGTACTTTATTAAAATATGAAAAAAATTAAAAAAATTAAAAAAATGAAACATCATATTCTCTAATTGAATTTCCACACTTCTTTGACATTATACACATAGATGCAATTACTAGTCATTTTTTCATTTTAACCTCTAAAAATAATAAGCCTTGACAACTATTGAATCAAGATTGATAATATGCATATTGCAAGTTACTATATTTTATTTGTCTTCAGACCTTTTCCTTGTTTCAAGGTAGTAGTCTCCAAATTTTTACTTTCACAATCTACAACATACACCTTTCTTGTCCTTTGGCTAGCCATAATTTATCTTGACTGCAAGAACTTTGCTTGTAATAGCTACAATCGTATCTACACTATCAATAATATTGTTTTTCTACCTTCAATCTTCTTGAATCTTTAGCTCTCATAAACACTAGTGAATGCTGGCTTTGATACCAATTTGAAGGAGAGGATGAAAATGAAACAAGCAAATTGTTGGAAGACAATGGGTATTCTGAGAGGGCGGGGGATGAATCAGAATAGGAAGGTTTTTCAATTTTTATTAAACATAACTCAAGAAAAAACATTTATATAAGAAACATTCTATGAGAATTATACATGAAATGAATAGAGATAAGATATCAGAGAAAGTGAAATGAGTCACAGAGATAGACACAAAATTTTGTGCCAAGTGGGAAACCCTCAGAACCATATGGTTTTGTCATAGGGAGAAAAACCACTCCATTTTAAACCTATAAACTTTATTGAGCTTCAACTCGTCTCTTTACAACAATAGTCCAACTTCTTAGGGCTCCAACCCTTAATTTTTTACAATCTTTCCTTCACAGATCATTCACATATATAATCGCATGTCCTTGAGACACACACCTTACATAGATAAATAGTCATAAAATTATGTTCTCAATCCTAATACAAATACTTTCATATCCAAGACACTATGATCATGTATCCTTGTTTTTTCATATTCGATACATACTCATCATATCTTTTGTAGGAAAGTATTTTAGAAAAAAAATTCAATAAGGGTATTTGCAGGATCATGGTATGTCAAAAAGTGGCGATGTGAAAAAATAAATATTTTAGTAGGCCTAGGTGTCAGTACACCTGGCCAAGCCAAAAGCCAAAGCACAAGCCTAATCAGATATCCAATTTTTGCTAGTAATTATATATTTACATAGCCTGTCTGCGTTCAACATTTTCATTGTGAAAATGTTGAATGTGACTAGGGCTTTCAGATATCTGGTTTTATCTCCTATTCAATTTTTCTTGAATCTTAAGGTAAGTTCAATCTTCAATTTTTTATTGTTTTTATTGTGTTTTAATAGAAATTTATAGTTTTTTATATAAAAATTAGCCCGTTTAAATGATTTTTTGTATTATTTTTTTTAATTCATTATAATTATCTATTTTTTTTCTAATTGTAATCAGACATGGAATCAAAAAACCCTCCCAATGATCCTACAAACAATCCACAACCACCTCCCAACAATCCCCCACTTGCAGAAGACAAACGAGTCTCAAACCCTCACCATTTAGAGGATCTAAGAGGAGAAAATCTAAATCAACTTAGAGGATTTCAACCCACCTATGCCAATATCCCCACATTGCACCCCATGTTTACGACATTGAACTCAATTATTGAAAACATGGAGAAACTTATAGAGTAACATAGTGTTGCACTTCTTTGGCGCGATTCCATGCACACCCAGTTTGACGATGGGCTTGGCTATGATCAAGTCATGAACCTAAAGATAACAAAACATGACATATGTAATCTTTTTGCAGATCCTAAAACCAGTCTAAAAGTGGACCCTAAAAAACCCAAGTTTTCAATTAAATGGTGCATAAATAGTGCAATATGTGACAACTTTTGGGATCGCTGGTGGATGGTTTTTCATAGACCACCTCACACCAATTTGGATGTCCCATTTTATTTTATTAAAAAATTGTATGCTGAATTTGTGCTCAGTCACAAGGTTAATTATTGGAGTATGAGACTGAACCAAGGTGTAGGTTTAGGTGCTCCTCAGGATAGGCCATGGGAACACTGGGTGAAATCTTGCACATATGTCCCCCCTCTCGAGATTTCACCACCTCCCACAGTGCAACATCCTGACATTATTGTTGAGGCTGGCTCACAGACTATTTGAGCCATTCACACCTTGAGTGATCTTCTGGTTACATAGAGAACATCATTGTTGCCTCCTTATCTTGATGCTTTTGGCCATTTCCACATCCTCCATGAGCTCACATTTTTTTGTTCCCCACACTTGCATTATGTGAAAGAATTTGTGCTTAGGTCTCCTAAATGATAGTGATGCATATACTTACGTCTTTAAGGTGGACAATTCTACACAACACACTATAGGCACCGAAGCACCTCATGAATATGTGCATTAGGGACATACAGAGCCATGGACTCCTACTGTTACGGTAATGATAAATAGTTCACTTTTTACATTTTATTTAAGTTTTATCATTCATATTTTTAGTAGAATTTTCTTATAATAATTTCCCACTTGTGTTTTTTAATATGTTAAATTTATGAACTTAGTTGATGACAGAGGAGGAGATGGCATAGGTGGAGGGGTCCAAGCTTTCGGCCATATCATTTGGTCTTGACACTTGCACAGTACATATGTTTTAATGTACTCATTGGTTTCCTTAAATTACTATACTAGTATATGTACATGTGTTTTCTAATGTTTAAGATCATCTTATTACATACTGATGCAGGTATCACCAGTTTCCACCAGGGGGCAATGTGAGTGGGTGCAGGCATCAGGTGTTGACAAGGGGAAGGTAATTAAGTAATTTAGTTTGTTTATGCATACATGTATACTTGTCAGTTGTGCCTACTCATTTTTAATTTACATGGTTTATTTGATAGAGAGTGGTATCTGATGATGTCATGAGACCCTATCACCATGATAGAGTCACAGGCATATCAATTCATAGTGATAGCCCCATGGTACATATATTTCTAAAGTTATTTGTGTGTATTTTACTATCAAGTATATATAATATGATCAAGTTATGATAGTATGAAGTATCTATTTGAATTTTGTAGGTCACTCCTAGTTTGAGGGAGGTAGAACGCCAAGGGTTTGTATCGCTGATAACTCAGCCAATATTTCCTAAAGAAAGTTCAACACAGGTAAGTTTTAATGTTAATTCAGTTATTTTGTAAACATATATATTTTCTACCAAGGATTTAACATTAAATAGTATAACTCTTAGATCAATATCATGTTCACAAACATATATAGGTCGGATTCGACATTGGTGACATTGTTCCTTCACTACCAAGAACATATATTAAGTCTCCTATCTACAGGAGGAGACAAAGAGGTGAGGTCTATGAGAGTTCAATTTTAGTTTAAATTTTATTTATTATTGTGGACTATGATTCTGAACTTTTATTTTTTGTTTATAGAAACCATATAAATTAAGTAATCTAACTTGGGGTTTCACTTTTGTGTTTGAATGTAGGATCCATCAGAGTCAAAGAGTACTTCAAAGAGGATGCATTTTGATGATCCACTAGTAGAATAGGATGTCCTATAAACATTTGTAGTTGAACTTCTTATTTTGAGATGTCATATGACACATTTTGAGATGACGTATGCCACACTATATCTAGATATGTTGACATGTAAATATGTATAGAATTATTGTTCATTTTAATATATATGAAACTTGATATTCGATCCAATTTATTAATTGTGTGTTCATTTATTAATTGTTAGTATGTAAATATGCTTGTGTGAATGTACTAATGTGTACGATTTATGCCTTAAGTATATTCATGTATATTCAAGTAAATTCTTCATAACCTGAATTCATGTGTATGGACTATGTGCATGACTAAGTGAATTCATGTGGTATGCTTTATAATCTATGTGCTACATGTATGCTTCATGACTTAAGAAAATTTATGTGTACCCTTTATGTGCTACGTGTGTTCACATGTGTAATTCATAATTTAAGTGAATTCAAAATTTATGTGCTACATTGTATTCATGTGTATCTAATGCTCTCAACCAAGAAAATCTGATGTAGAGGCCTCCACTATCCCCTCATGGAACCCAACTCAACTTAAAGATTCTACAAGCATCTTGGAATCTACTCAAGGAGTTAGTCTCAACTCAAGGAATCTTTGTTTATTGATTTTAAAATGTTACATTTTTTCTTCCTTACACTCCCAACTCGACATCCACCATTCACTCACATAGATCCCCTACAAAAAAGACTCAAAACTCCTTCAAAACCCGACTGCAACCTCTATCTAAGTGTCTAACTTCTTGGTAACAGTCCCAAACCGATTGTCATAACCAAAGTATGATTTAAAGATGTTGTTTAGTTCACAATTAATATTGTCAACTTGATAACTTGAATCTAATACCCCTTCTTATAACTTTTAAAAAGGTTTAAAATAACCTTTGTAATCCAAACTAACCTATAACCCCATATGAGCCTTATAGGCTTATTTTGCCAATAAAAGAAAATTCCATATTTTAGCACTTCGAGTGCTTTTACATCCTTTGATTGACTCTATTGGCCATTTGATATCCATTGTAGACCTTATAGGTCCTTAGATCAATCCAACTGACATAGGATTAACTTAATCACCCCTAGTGACCCCTAGGTACTGCCATTTAATGGCTTACAATGCATGATCCTTTACAAAGGATTATCAATCAATACAAAATATATGAACACTCACCTCTTGACACACCAATCAAAGGATCCATTTAAAGGCTTGCTTTGCCTCTTGACACACCAGAACGCTTGCCAACATACACAATGGTGCTTAGTGAACCTTAGGAATAAATTGGTCCTGCATGTTTGCGAATGTTCTACTGAATTCATGTTCCGAATGAGGTTGTCCAAATGGAGCTAATGGTGCAATCCATTCAATGTCGGGATGAACGATTTGGAAGAAACCTAGTGGTGCAACTTTCAACTAACCCTCACTGCAAGTTTTGGCATCAAGCGAGACTCGCATGCCAAATTAAAAAAAATGAATCTCCTAGAAAGGAGAGGTTATTGTAGGCCTCAGAAATGTGGTCCTGTAACATCTCACATTTTCTTGATACCTCTCATGGAGTCTGAGATACGAGCCTTGAAAAATCACTGCCCAATTGTGCTTAGTGCACCTTGGGGACACTTTGGTCTGGCATGGTCACGAACATTGTATTGACTCAATGGTCAAAGTGGGGTTGTCACTAGCATTTACCTACCCAACTAAATCTAATGACATAGTCCATTCAGTGTTGGGATGAATGGTTTGGAAGAAACCCAGTGGTGCAACTTTCAACTGACCCTCATTGCAAATTTTGGCATCAAGCAAGACTGGCATGGAAAATTAAAAAAAATTGAATCTCCCAAAATGGAGAGAGGTTATTATAGGCCTAAAAAATGTGGCATTGTAACATCTCACAATTCATCGATACCTCTCACAGGGTCCGAGATACAATCTTTGAAAGATCACTTCCCAATTGTGCTTAGTGCACCTTGGGGACACTTCGGTCCGGCATGGTCGCGAACATTCTACTAACTCAATGGTCAAAATAGAGTTGTCACTAGCATTTAACCACCCAATCGGATCTAATGGCATAGTCCATTTGGTACCAAGATAAACGGTTTGGAAGAAACCCAGTGGTGCAACTTTTAACTAACCCTTAATGCAAGTTTTTGCATCAAGAGAGATTGGTGTGCCAAATTCAAAAAATTCAAATCTCCCAGAAGGGAGAGAGGTTATTGTAGGATGAAAAAATACAGTCATGTAGCATCTCACAATTTTTTGATACCTCTCACGGGGTCTGAGATATGAGCCTCGAAAGATTGTTGCCCAATCGTGCTTAGTGCACCTTGGGGACACTTCAGTCTGGCATGGTCGCGAACGTTCTACTGACTCAATGGACAAAATAGGATTGTCACTATCATTTACCCACCCAATTGGAGCTAATGGCACAATCCATTTGGTGTTAGGATGAATGGTTTGGAAGAAACCTAGTGGTGCAACTTTCAACTGATCCTCACTGCAAGTTTTGGCATCAAGCGAGATTGGCATGCCAAATTCAAATTTTTTTGAATCTCCCAGAATGGAGAGAGGTTATTGTAGGCCTTAGAAAAATGGTCTTGTAGTATCTCATGGTTTGCTAATATCTCTCACGGGGTCCAAGATACAAGCCTCGAAAGATCTCTGCCCAATCGTGCTTAGTGTACCTTAGGGACACTTTGGTCCGGCATGGTCATGAACGTTTTACTGACTCAGTGGTTGAAATAGGGTTGTCACTAGTGTTTACCTACCCAAAAGGAGCTAATGGAATAGTCCATTCGGTGTTAGAATGAACGGTTTGGAAGAAACCCAGTGGTGCAACTTTTAACTGACCCTCATTGCAAGTTTTGGCATCAAGCAAAATTTGCATGCCAAATTCAAAAAAATTTGAATCTCCCAAAATAGAGAGAGGTTATTGTAGGCCTTAGAAACATGGTCTTGTAGCATCTCATGTTTTGCTGATACCTCTCACGGAGTTTGAGATACGAGCCTTGAAAGATCACTGCCCAATCGTGCTTAGTGCACCTTGGGGACACTTCGGTCCAGCATGGTGCCGAAGGTTCTAGTGACTTAGTAGTCAAAATGGGGTTATCACTAGCATTTACCCACCTAATCGGAGCTAATGGCATAGTCTATTTAGTGCCAGGAGGTAATCCTTCAACATTATCCCTTTGCCATAGGGAATCACCATTTTACTTTGGACACATTTGACCAATTTTGACTCAATGACTCCAACTATTACATCATTTGACGATACAAATGTACACGGAATCAAGACAGTACAAATGTAAGGATATGAAATTAAGATGATAAAAATTATATAAGTATACAACATTCATAGTAAGGAAACACAATTTTTGCACTTTACATGGCATTAAGACGATACAAATGTGGGCTCTTAATATTTGCAAATCAACCCCATGGGCTCTTTTATATTTCAAATGTTGCATCTAATTTTGAATCAAATTTTTTATATACAAAATTTGGCATCTAAACATGCACATTACATTCGATTATTTTTTTAACATATACAAAATTTGGCATCTAATTATGCACATTACATTTGATTATTATTTTTATATACAAAATTTGGCATCTAACTATGCACATTACATTCGATTGTTGTTTGTAAAAAAAAATAATTTGGCATCTAAATGTGAAAATTACACAACTATATATAAAAAATAAGTGTCCTTTCAGCTCCTAAAGTGTATAAGTTTAACATATGGTACTCAATGACATCTACATTCCAATCCCTACATTCGAAAGACAAAAGAAAAGTTAATAGATAATATAAGAAGTTTATATAGGTTGAGCAAAATATTATGAATGTATAAGTAAATAAACGAACCAAAGAACATGACTAGCCAATGCATAGTGATGTTTCCTGTCATAAAAGATGGGCTAATCAAATGCACACCTTGATCTTCTATATCTATCATATATGTATCCAACTACATTTACAATCCACATACAAAACCAAGTTTATTGGCTCAAACAAATAAAGAAAAAAAATACAATTAATTTATTGAACGTAATCATAATAAACATGGAAAACCTTGAAACTTGAGTTAAACTTACGTACTGAAGTGTGCGTGAAGGGTCATCTCTCTGCTTGAGGGTATTCAATATTGCTTCATGATCAGTAGTACTAATAGTCCAAAGTTCCTTTGTCTTTGGTTTTCCTTGATGTTTCAACAACTCAACATTGCCTACTATAACAAGGTGTCAATACATGAGAATGGTTTTGTGCTTCTCATAGTCTTCAAATGTAGGAATGCCATTATTTCTAATCATATATGTGCACAACCATGTTCCCACAACAACATGTGATCCTATTGGATATGTGAACATATCATCATATGTCGTCAGTTGTTCAAGTTTCTACTTTCCTCATACATAATGTGCTAACCAGTAATCCGATCTCAAATCATTCCCTTGTGGTGCAACCAATGCAAAAACATGTCCTGGTTGTAGAAGATTTGAAAGATGGTCGTAGTCAAGTGAATAATCCATGTCATCATTTATTATAGAGATTGTGAGAGATAAAGGAGTAAGATAATGTGGAACCCATGTATCAACCCACTCACTTGACTCACATTGATCCCAATCACACTGAAGACAACTTGGACAATAACAAGCCAACTCTCGTGTCCAAATGGTCCATATACTAGCATCTGAGCTTCGAAATGAATGTATTTTTTAAGAATCTTTCATAGTTTGACAATCTAACCTATCTCCTATTGTGCCCAACTCAACCAACCAAAGGAATCTGCACACCGTTGATTCAAGAGCCCCCCTGTGACAATGATGAAGTACACCAATCAATAATAGAACGAGCATCAAGGATTTATGCACCTAAAATCCTTAGTTGCTCCTTAACTAGAGCTCTCTTTACGCATGCACCTGCTCCATCATGCTCCCCTTTTCCATGACCGGCCTAAAAAAAACTCCAAATGAGGTACACTTCTCTCTACATGCATTCTACATAACCAATAAAACATACGAGCATTTTTGAATTGACCTATGTAGTTATTTGACCAAATGAGATGTCTATCCATAGCAATATTATTTTCCCGCACCCACTCAAAATAGTTCTCAAAGAAATGTTGGACATACTCAGATGAGTGAGTTCTATCATCACTCATATAAAAATGGTACTCTCTAATTATCATCCGGTCATCTTCTGTACTATCAGGGAAATGTCTATATGTTATGTGCACAAAAATAGAAACCTGAATAGAATTGTAACATTGAGCTTGCAACTCATTTTGGGGCTGCAATGTATAGAACTCTACAAAGTCAACAACTGATATAATAGTGCCAATTGGGAAAGTGTCCTTACACATCTTGAATTGTTGATCCAACCACTGAGACCTATGACTATGCCTTGCATACTTGTAAAAAAGATTCTTCCTGAAATCTGAAATAAAATCAGCTACATTGCATTCTTTTGTAACCAACACACATCTAGAGCCTTCACCTCCACTTTTTTTATGTATATTTAACAGTTTCATATACCTTTTTATGGACAATTGTCTTTCCAAAATCATGTTCGCAGCCCTCATGAAAACATTCAACAAACTTCACTAGCCCACCACACTCTGAGAACTTTTCATTTAAGCAATCTTTTCTATAAAGAAACATCCATCATCTCTAGGACATAAAAAATGATCTAGCAAGTCTCTTGATGATTTTGGAAGAGCACTTGCACGACACTCCTCCAACATTTCACTAGTATGCAAAGTAGAATGAAGGGATCGTAACAATTTATGGTGCATTCAAAACTCCACATGATATTTCCAACAACAAGTATTTTGAATCTTAAGAGGCACACAAAAAAAAGGCTTGAGGGCTTCAAAAACTCTTTGTGATATTTGCAATGTTGGATGTGTCTCACAATTTTTTTTGAACAACATTGTTTGACTCACCTCCAAATAATATTTGGAATGCGGGGTGCGGTCTCAAATGCCAATTCTCAACTTCAAGACATCCTTCACATTTGGTCTCTCTCTCTCTCTCTCTCTCTCTCTCTCTCTCTCTCTCTCTCTCTCTCTCTCTCTCTCTCTCTCTCTCTCTCTCTCCCTTAGGTATAATATTGAACACATAATATAAATATTTAATAAGTTAATATTAAACTTTTATACAATAGAGAAATAAATAATAATAATATAATACATACTAATATAAAAATTTATATTATAATATTAATTCTATGCTATTATTATTTAATGTTAATATTTAAAAAAAATTGTAATATATAACTTAAAATTGAAAAGAATACTCAACTGAATTAATATTAACATAAAAAAAATACAATTTAATATGTAACTTGAAATTAAAAAATACAATTTAATATGTAACTTGAAATTGAAAAAACTAGTCCAAATAAAATTTTGAATTAGACAGGAAGTTTCGGTTATCCGATATTATCAATTTTTTGTATATTTGATTAGGCTTGGTATTTGCCTTGGGCAATGCCAAACGTGAATGGTCAACCCATTAGAGGTGTTTAGCAGATTATTTTTGATATCGAGACTTTGACCATGTAGTTGACGACTATTTTTTCACCCAAAATTGATGAAATGAAAAGGGTTTCTTAAAGACATTATCAGCTCTCCATCAATATATAATTGCTATCAAATTTCAAGTTCAGTATGTAATTATTACTTATTTTTCAATTGAGTTATCTTTAAAGTCGTAATTGAAAAAAAACTATAACTTTCAAACCATTTAACCTTTTTGAAATCCAAAACATGCGTCACATTCTATGCTTCGGTTACTATAAGAAAAAAAAAGTTTTCAATTTTGTAAAGTTAAGAATTAGTTAAGGTGGTCAAACACGAGATTTTTTTTATTATGAAAAATTTGTAGCAGAAAATTCATAATTAATTATTTATTTAGCAAAAAATTATAAAAAAATATGCGCGACATCCGAGCATGAGTCTACTACTTATATCTAGAATCTTGTGAAGATATATCATCATTTGATTGTGATGAAGGTGGTTAGACATACATGTACTTTTTATCTTTTCCCTAAAATTTTTGTACTATTGCATTGGAATCTAAAATTTTGAACAATTAGATTAATTTTTTTTCAGATATGGGCTAGTAGTTTAGAAACTACATTCAATTTCCTACAGATTCTATTCTTATAACTTTTCAACATAAGGTTCATAAGATGTTCAACTTTTTACATCAAGTTGACTAACCCTGATTTTCTAATTTTTTATTGCCACATAAGGCCATAGTTTGGTATATCATGATCCTACACATACCCATAATGTCATTACAAGATCATAAAAACTTTTGCTAATTCAAAACCCTCTACTAGGGTTTTCATAGCTAACAAACAACAAACTATATTTGAAAAATAGTTTTAAAAGATGAGAAAACTGAAATCATCAAAATGCACTTTGTCTTCCTTCAAACTAGATCTGAATTCAAAATATTCAAGTAACACATTCCGTTAACCAGAACCAACTTCTTTTCACATGGATAAAAAACACTTTCAAAGTTCCCAACAAACCCATGTTAGGGTTACAAAAAAAAATAGTTATTTACAACGGCTACAAACTTCTTTCGAAACCACCTCCAAAAGAAATAAATGATCATAACCCAAAATAAATATAGTAGAATTAATTATTATTATGTGGAGATGAAATCCAATGATTTTTGAAAGAAGCACTAAAATAATCTGCCTTTACCTCAGTTCTGAGTAACCTCTTGAAGAAACATATTCACTAGACTAGCCATGCATACGTGAGACTGAATATTACCTTTGTTTTCCATTGAAGTTTCTTTCTAGAAATCCCTTTTTATATTTTCAATTAAAACTTCTTGTTCCATTTATCCAAGACTATGTCAAGTAGAACAACCACATAACTATATCAGAAGAAAAATGACTAAAGTATTTCAAAAGATTTTCAAACAGTGAAGGAACCACAAAAAAATAATAATAAAGATCCTCAATATCTTAATCAAACTGCATGAAATTGGTATCAATCAAACCAGTTACAATTACTGATCACTACTAAAAACCCATAATCAGAGAATAAATCCCTATGCCAAAAATTCTTCACTAGACCATTCATGGTGGCATCACATAAAAGAGAACACGGGCAAAAATGGGTCAAACAAAAGACTTCGAAGCCTTTCTCCTTTTTTTAGAAAGAAAACCAATTTTAAGTCCCTTTGAGACCCATCACAAAGAAAGCCACGTGGTCGATCTATGACCTAGTAAAATTAAAACATAAACAACTGACAACATCACCGTAACTCAAACTCATAATGATGTGACATAGAGCATTACACAATTTTCCACTGTGAATGAGAAATAAATTGTTTGCATCAAGAATAATAAACTCAACAAACTCCCCCATTGTCCTTGAGGCAAAACTATTTGCAGTGATTCATATATCACAACATACGTAAATGTAAGTAAATGCTGTAACAATAGAAGAAAATACAAATAAGTATATTCAGACAAAAATTAAAAAAATACTTGTCTATAGAAAAACATTCATACTCATTTAAGTACTAAGATTGTGACATATAGGAAGCACAAAAAATGAAGAGCCAAAAAGAGACAACATAAAAAACACTGTGTACCTGAACCCTTCCGAATGAGAAACACAAGTGTAGGGAAAAAACACCATAGAAAACCACTGATCCTCAACTAAATAACCAAACAAAATGAATTAATGAATGATTAATATAGCACTGAATATGGAATATAGCACTAATTAATGTCTGAATAACCTGTCACGGCCCTGTCACAATTGATAACCAAAATAACCAAAATAATAACCTGTCACTTCCCTGTCACAACGAATAACCAAAATAACTGACATAATAACATGTCACTGCCTTGCCCTGTCACTGCCCTGCCACAACTGAATTACCATAATAATGAATACATACTCCCCCATTTTGCATGAAGGACTCACAAAAAACTGCGTGGACAAATAACCCACAATAGACTCCCCCAGAAGGAGAGAATTAATGTAGGAGGGAATAAGAGAGAAAGCTCGACCATAGGAGAAACTGGGCAAAAGTATTGCGGGCCAAAGGCTTGGTGAAAATATTAGCAACTTGCTATTGAGTAGGAACATAGAGCAATTGAAAGTTATTATCAAGTACCTTATCATGAAGAAAATGAAATTTGATAGCAACATGCTTAGTATGAGAATGCATAGCTAGATTTTTACTTAATTGTATAGTTCTCATGTTATCAAACATAATAGTAATAGGTTTAGGTACCTGAATGCCTAAATCAAAGAGTTGACAATCCATCCAGATTAGCTGTGTACAACAAGTTGTAGTAGCAACAAATTCAGATTCACAAGTGGAGAGAGTAACACATTCCTATTTTTTACTATGCCACAAAACTAAACGATCACCAAGGAAAAAAGAAACACCACTAGTACTTTTTTTATCCTCAGAACCACCCCAATCTGCATTGGTAAAGCCAGTTAAGGTAAAATCATTACTATGTGGATACCATATACCAAAATCAAGAGTACCTTGAATGTATTTATATTTTTTTTGGACGACATTAAGATGAGACTATTTTGGAGGAGTTTGAAAACGTGATACCAAATGCACAACTTTCATAATATCAAGTTTGGAATCTATTAGATATAGTAAACTACCAATCATGGATCTATATCGTATCTGATTAACAATAGGAGAGTCATCATTAATGATCAACTTACAAATGGTTTCCATAGGGGTGCTAACTGATTTGCAATCAGACATATCAAATTTCTTTAACATTTCTTTAGCATACTTCATTTGAGACAAAAATAAGACATGTTCAAGATGTGAAACTTGTAAAGTAAGGAAAAATGTAAGTTCACCCAAAACAGACATTTCAAACTCAGATTCCATGATTTTTGAAAACTGTTTTGCCAAAACATCATTTGTGGACCCAAAGATGATATCATCCACATAAATTTCAACTGCTAAGATATAGTAATTTGTGTATAAAGTAATATATGCCCTACCATGAGTAAATCCATTAGCCAAAAGATGTTTATCTAGCCTAGAGTACCAAGCCCTAGGAGCTTGTTTCAAACCATATAATGCCTTTTTACGACGATATACAAAATTTGGTTTTCAAAAGTTTCAAAACCTTCTAGTTGTTCCATATAAACTTCCTCCTCAAGATAACCATTTAAGAAATTTGTTTTGACATCCATCTAATAAATAGTAAAATTCTTATAACTAGCATATGCAAGAAATATTCTAATTGATTCAATTCTTGCAACAAGTGAAAAAGTCTCACCAAAATCAATGCCTTCTTGTTGAGCATAGCATTTGCATACTAACATAGCTTTATTTCTCACAATTTGTCCATCTTCATTTAGTTTGTTTCGAAATATCCACTTTCCACCTATGACATTTTTGTTATCAGGTCTCAGAACAAGTTCCCATGTTTTTTTTTTCTTAATTTGTTTGATTTCATCTTTCATAGAATTCAACCAAGAAGAATCTGCAAGAACTTCAGGTAAATTTTTAGGTTCTAAAGATGATATGAGATAGAAATGTTCTACAAAATGAGCATGTTCATCATTTTTGGCCTTTCTTCTAGTTAAGATTCCAACCTCTTTATCCCCTATAACTTGTGATTCAGGATGCCATTTGAGAATGATTCTTGAAGGAGTCCTTATTCAGTGTCTTTTTCATTAAAACCATTTAATAAAGAACTTTCATCAAATATTGCATGGATAGCTTCTATGATTTTATTTGACCTTTTATAATAACATTTAAAGGCTTTTCTATGAGTAGAATATCCTAGGAAGATACCTTCATCTGACCTTGAAGTGAAGCTTTCTAAGGAGTCATTATCCCTTTTATGAAGCATTTCCATCCAAAATTTTTGAAATTCTTAACATTAGCTATTTTACTGAACCAAAACTCATAAGGAGTATAAGATATTTTTATTATAATTTGAACCCTATTTAAGATATACACAACTATATGAACAGCTTCTTTCCATAATTTATTAGGCAATTTTGCTTCATTCAACAATGTCTGAGCCATTTCCTAAACTGCGCAATTTTTCCTTTCCATGAAACCATTTTTTTGTGGTGTGCAGGAAGTTGAAAATTGTCTTTTGATACCATGCTTCTCACAATATTCAATGAACTCTTGAAAAGTAAATTATCCACCTCAATCCGATCTTAAACACTTCAATTTTAGGTCATTTTCCCTTTCTACCATATTTCTGAAAACTTTAAAGCGTTCAAAAGCTTCAAATTTATGTTTTAAAAATGTTACCCAAACCATTCTTGAGTAATCATCTATAAACAACATAAAATATCTTTCGCCATTCAAGGATTTAGTTTTGGTAGGACCACATAGATCAGTATGCACAAGTTTCAGAGGTCTAGTAGACATATATTCTTTTGTTTTCCTTTTATACATTCTTCACAAATACGTGTTGGTTTGGTAATTTGTGGTAAACCTCTAACCTTTTTATTCTTCCTAGTCCTTACACGATTATCAAAATTTAGATGACCCAATATTTTGTGCCATAACCAATTTTCTTCGACTTGACTCATAAAACAAGTGTTAATCAAAGATGATTCCTGAACTGTTGAATCAATTAGATTATATAGAGATTTTCACTTGTCTTTAATCCATTTGCAATAACTTTATTTATTTTGTTAATGATGGAGCAACCCTTAGCATCAAATGAAATAGAATACCCACTATCACATATTTGACTCACACTTAAAAGGTTATATTTTTAGACCTTCTACATAGTACACATCATGTATAGGAGTATCTTTATTGAGAATGATTGAGCCACACCCTGTAATATAGGCACCTGAATTATCTCCAAATCGGACAAAACCTCCTTCAAAGTCTTCTAAGGTTTTAAACTTGTTCTTTCTTCCAGTCATATGATAATAACAATCACTGTCAAAAACCCATGTTGCAGGGTTATGAGTGAACAAAGTTGTTTCAACAATCAAGGAATTTTCCAAATTCATGTCTTTAGGTTTCCATACTTGTTCACACTTAAATTTCTATTTGTAGTGATTCACAAAATTCCCATAGTGAAAACACTTAAAACATCTAATTATCCTTTAAAAAAAAAACTATTTTCCATTTACAGCTAGCTTACAGTTATAAGCCTTATAACCAAACATGTTACAAACAAAACAATATGCTCTGAAAAAACCTGAAATGTGATAAGGATTAGAAACCTGTTTTGAAGACTCTCCTTGTTCAACTGTACAATTTGAACCAAGTTGATCAAATTGTTTTTGTATCAACACTAATTTCTTCTCTCTTTCATCTAATAACATCTTTTTTTTTTCAATAAGCTGATTTGCAACATTTAACTCAGTTTGTAAGTTTTGACTATTTTTTTATGAGTAGTAACTAAAGTCTTTAACCTCTTTAATTCTTGTAGAGAGATAAGTAGCTCTTCTTCAAGATTTATATCTACATCTGAATCAGATGAAGATTTTGTTTGAACAATTTCAAATTTATAAATATCTACTATTCCAGCTATAAGAATTTTGATATCGCTCTGATACCATGTAAGAATTTTCCTAAGGCAAAGAATAGAAACCAAGATCTAGAAGCTCAAGAGATAGCACAAGAGAGACAAAATATGATATGATCAACTGATCAAATAATGAATAGATAGATTGAAATGAATTATTATACAATGTAGGAGTGCCTAAATATATAGGCAATGCAATGATATCTAGAAGATATGCAAGTGATAAGATCACAACTAGACATGGTGGAATCACATGTCCACCAAAGGTGGATCATCCTCCATTGTACATGAAAGTATGTGCAACAATGAGAGGATGATAATGTGATAAGATCACTAAAGGTGGATCTCACACACAAAGAGGTATGTGATGACAACTATCACACCTAAAGTGGAGATTCTCCTAACCATGTGCTAAAAAGAAATGCAAACTCCTAGGTGTCTCAAAGACAACTAATTATGCAAATGCATTATCCTAAGTAAACTTAAGTAAAGTGTAATTAGTGAATACTTAATTACACCAACACCCCCCCTTAAGTGCAACTTAGGAGAATGCACTTAAGCTTACAATGCAAGATGGGTCCCGGCTACTAGGCCATGATAGGTACCCATGTACAAAATGCAAGAACAATGCAATCTCTCATAAAGTGGAGAAAGAGGGAAAACCTCATGGGAAAAAACCTCCCCCAAAAAGAGAGATGAATACAAGATGCATGCATGGATGGAGTAATCAAGACCCCCCAATTATGACATACATCATGCATATACAATAAAGAATCCACCAAAAGGAAGGAAACAAGGAGACATGATATCTCCCCCATAATGAGTAATCTCCTCCAAGGATGGTAAGTGCTTGAAGACAAAACATAGTCCAATGCCTACAAACAACATTTCTCCTCGTAGGAAGAAGATACACCAAGTATAGATGTAAGAAGGCTTCCCATTGTGGATAGGAAGTAGGAAGGGGAATCCAAATGAAGTATGATGTCTCTGAAGTATGCCCAAGTGTCTCCATGTCCTTGGTTGATGAAGATGCTATGAACCAATTAGGAATAAGCTCAATAGAAGGTGACATATAAGGAACCAATGATAATTGATCCATGTAAGAATTTGGATGAAACTCCAAAGACAAAGATGTCTCCTCAAATGAAGTAGGAAGAGAAGCAAGAAAGCCCCCCCTCAATGTAGAATGTACACCCATGATAGATGCACCTGGATCAATGTAGAAACTGCACCAAGAAAATTGAATAATGTTCCTCCCCTTAGGAAGAGACAAGTCCATAGGTGTATCAATGAATCCTCCCCAATCTCTAGGAAGAATACTCAAAATGTATGATGTCTCAGGAAACGGAATAGGAATCTCCAACACATGAGTATGATCAACCTTAACCATGCAATGTGACATCTCAAGTGAAGTTTGAGACTCGTGAAAACCAATCTCCAAAGACTCAAATGTCTTATGTGAAGTTAAAGAGACCTCCTCCAAATTTTGTATCAAAGGATCCACAATCATGTCAATCTCAAAAGAAGGATCAAGTGGAGAATGAAGATAAGGGTCAACATCCTCCCTTGCAACAACTGAAGAAGGATCATCTTCAACAAAGAGAAAATGAATATCATCAATGAAGTCTCCCAAATCTAAAATGTAGGACTCCACAAACAAACTTGCAATGTCTGTCAAGTAGTCATCCCATGGAACAAAGTCTGGAAGACAAGGAATATCTTGCTACACTGAATCACAAGAGTGAGTGGCTATAGGAAGACATGCATCATCAAGAGATGTGATCTCAGAAGGAAGAGAAGGAGTTGCAACAGGAGGTTCTGGATGTTTTGGAAGTGGAGGAATATGTGGATCTCCATACAATTCCCAAATAATAGTCCAAAGATTATTCATTGTTTTATCTTCATAGTCATCAAGGGACTCCATAACATCCATATCCATATTCAAATAGATAATCTTCATAACTTCTAAGTAAGAGTCAAGATTGAAAGAAGGACTTTTAGGTCTATACTCATACAAATAGGACAATAGGTTATGCTCACTAAGATGAGAAAGAACCAATTCACTCCATTGCTTATAGTTCCTTCTTGTCAACTTAATTAAACCATCCATGATGTATTTCTCACATGAAACAAAGAGACCAAAAAATCAATGCACCCCCCAAAATGTAATGAGCCAAAGAACCCCCCCAAAATAGATGATTTAGTCACTTTATAACTAGTGCATGTACAATTGCCACTTGACAAAATGGATCAAAGTGGACTTTTGATTTTGATGATTACAATAGAAAATATGAAGCTATAGTAGACTCAAACAAATAAGACACAAGATCTCTCAAGGATCTAACAAATTACAAGTGCCAAAAATAGGCCAAAATAGACCAAATTCTGAAAGTACTATGTCTACTCAAAATTTTTCCAAACTGATACTAGATTTGGAAAGTAGACAAAAAATCATGAACTTTAAAAAAAAATAGCACTTGAAAATGTGTCCATATGAGCTTGAACGAAGCCTCTAAAGTTGTAAAAATTAGAATTTGTAATTTTTAGAAAATATCAAAAAAAAAGATTAGAAATCACCTACACCATTGTGTTGATTGTGAAATTCTACCCCAAAACAAAAAAAATTGCTCTGAAAAAGGAGTCCGGATGACTAAGATATCGCTGTTTGAAAATCGCCTCTGAAATTTTTTTTTTTGAATAGGAACCGCCGAACCTTGAAAATTCAAATGGCTCTAGATTTTGCTTCAGATATCCGATTTGGATGAAACAAAACTTGATTTAGGAGTTTTTGGACCTCCTCAATGTGATGTCAACCTCTGATTTGCACCAGCAAGCTCCAATTTTGACCTGCAACAAAATTCTCTCAAAATAGGCTATACAATGAAACTCCTTTGGCTCTGATACCATGTAAGAATTTTGATATCACTCTGATACCGTGTAAGAATTTGCCTAAGGCAAAGAATAGAAACCAAGATCTAGAAGCTCAAGAGATAGCACAAGAGAGACAAAATATGATATGATCAACTGATCAAATAATGAATAGATAGATTGAAATGAATTATTATACAATGTAGGAGTGCCTAAATATATAGGCAATGCAATGATATCTAGAAGATATGCAAATGATAAAATCACAACTAGACATGGTGGAATCACATGTCCACCAAAGGTGGATCATCCTCCATTGTACATGAAAGTATATGCAACATGTGCAACAATGAGAGGATGATAATGTGATAAGATCACTAAAGGTGGATCTCACACACAAAGAGGTATGTGATGACAACTATCACACCTAAGTGGAGATTCTCCTAACCATGTGCTAAAAAGAAATGCAAACTCCTAGGTGTCTCAAAGACAACTAATTATGCAAATGTATTATCCTAAGTAAACTTAAGTAAAGTGTAATTAGTGAATACTTAATTACACCAACACCAGCCATGAATGAAATTTCCCCTTCTTCACCGGAATCAATTGGCTCTTCATCAGACTCTTCTTTGGACAAAAGACTTTTCTTCTTGAAATTTTTAAATCTTTTATTTTGATTCCATGTTTTCTTTTTAAAAACTTTCTCTAGTTTTTCATCATCCTCATTTTGATCAGCATAAGAACATTTTGCAGTAAAGTGTCCATACTGTCCACAGTTAAAATATTTTGGCTTTCCCTTATATTTATATTTTAATTTTCTAACTAGCAAAGCTTCAAGAGCATCTTAAATATTAGAATCACTATCATCTTTCTTTTCATCCTTGAAAGTCGTTTCTTTAGAAGTAGATGCAAAATTATTGCTAATTCTCATTTCATAAGCAGTTAAGATTCTATGCAACTTATGCAAAGTCATACTAGAAAAGTTTTTCTTTTCTTCTAAAGTAGAAATATTTGTTTCAAACTTTGGTAGTATAGTTCTTCCTACCTTCGAGACTACATCATATTCTTCATATATTCTCCTAAGCCTTTTCTAGCATTCACTACCTCAATAATCCTTAGGAAATATGTTTCTATGTTCTCATCTTTGTTCATTTTAAGACTATCAAATTGAGTTTTCAATGTTATCAACTTTGATTCCTTTAATTTTTCATCACCTTGATAAATGTTTTCTAACTTAACCCAAATGTCATTAGCATATTTACAATGCATGACTTTGATAAATACATCTTTAGTAAGACCACATAAAATGGAAAATTTTGCTCTTTTATCAAGTTCATATTTGGACTTTTCATCAGGAGTAGTAGGTATGCTTTGAGGTATGGTAAACTTTGTACTAACAACTTCCCACATACAAAAATCTAAAGAGTTTATAAAAGATTCCATCATGAACTTCCAAAATACATAATCAGTACCATCAAATAATGGGGCTCGAGTAAGAGAAGCACCCTTAACTTGTGCCATTAAAGCTTCCAAAAAACCCCTGGATAATCCCTATAGAAAGACCTAGGAAAGGACCATAGGCTCTGATACCACTTGTTGGAAGACAATGGGTATTCTGAGAGGGGGGGGGGGGGGGTGAATCAAAATAGGAAGGTTTTTCAATTTTTATTAAACAATACTGAAGAACAAACATTTATATAAGAACCATTCTATGAGAAGTATACATGAACTGAATAGAAATAAGATATCAGAGAAAATGAAATGACTCACAGAGACAGACACAAAATTTTGTGTTGAGTGGGAAACGCTCAAAATCATATGGTTTTGTCATAGGGAGAAAAACCACTCTATTTTAAACCTGTAAACTTTATTGAGCTTCAACTCGTCTCTTTACAACAACAGTCCAACTCCTTAGGGATCCAACCCTTAAGTTTTTACAATCTTTCCTTCACAGATAATTTACATATATATCTGCATGTCCTTGAAAAACACACCTTACAGAGATAAATAATCATAAAATTATGTTCTCAATCCTCATACAAATACTTTCATATCCAAGACACTATGATCATGTATTCTTTTTTTTTCATATTCGATACATACTCATCTTGTCTTTTATAGGAAAGTATTTTACAAAAAAATATTCAATAATACCGTTACAAGAACATAAAAACTTATGTTAATTCAAAACACTCTGCTAGGGTTGTCATAGCTAACAGACAACCAACTGTATTTGAAAAATAGTTCCAAAAATGACAAAACTAAATGTTAGGAATAGTCCCAAGAGATAACTGAGAGGGGGGGTGGGGGGGGGGGGGTTGGTGAATCAATTATCTCCAAGTTTCAATTCTTTATCCAATTAAGTATACTTAAACATAAAACATAAACACAATGAAAGAACACATGAACACAACACCAATATTTTGGTTACGGGGAAATCCAAATAGGTTAAAACCCTAGTGGGAATTGACACCCACTAATATTCTGCACTAGTGTATTATGATCCTTGTTAGAAGATCCTTAACCCTGTTAGGAGTTGCTTTACAATATATTTAGTACAGTAGACCTAGTCAAGGGTCGGACCCTGTTAGGAGTCTTTTACAATTGTCCCTATTAGGGGAGAGGATGCACTGTTCGAGAGCTCACTGCTCAAAGGGGCAAAGGCTACAACCTTCTGAATAACAGATACACACTATATCTGGATCTTGGTGAACTACGCTTTCACCTACTATCTAGATCATTTCCAATGTATAGAAAAAATACTTTACTTGGTCACATAGACCTTCTTTTGATGGCTCAACACTTCACACACTCTGCTTTGCTCTTCTTAATCAACTATGAACCACACTCAAGCAATCACAACTGACTGCCTATAAATATATTTCCTCTAAATGATATAAACAAGTAGGCCTATTAGAACCACCTTGAAATCATATTAGAGAAACCATAACAAACTCCAATAAACATTCTATTGGCTCTACTATGCACGCAACACATTTTGGGACCTTCCCAACAAGATAATTATAGATGCACGCAACACACTATCGGCTCTACCAAAACAACTGGATCTTTCTCTGTAAGCTAAATTAACTCATGTGCTCTTAACCGAACATCAATAACTCTTCTCTAAGCTTAACTCCAAGAGCGCATACCCTAAAGATAGGCGTAACTCAAGAACTAATAAAATCTCTATCGACTCTTCTGAATAAACACAAGAAACTGCTACTGGTGAATAGCGACTTCATAACTTCACTTCTAATAAATATCAGACTATGCATCCATAACTAAAACATCACTAACATGTCTTCAACATATATCCAAGCGCGCAAGGCTTCATGACAACTATAAGGACAACCATACACAGAACACTGCCTGTTACTCTATCAGGAACACTGCTGACACAAGCTGCTATATAACTGTCTGTACTAACAGTTAACCTCTACGCCCATGATATCATGCTGATATCATGTCTATGCTACATATACTGAAAGCTTACTGCATAAGACTTCCATGCATTCTACTTTCCATATGTTGTCATTAATGACAAACATACAGTCACTACTGGCCTGCTGGCAAATCTCCAACAATCTACCCCTTTGGCATTGATGGCAACATGAGGAATGAAAAAATACCACCAACCCAAATGAACATTTCTTTTATAACATTCTCTGTTTCCTCATCAAAACTCCCCCAAAGATGAATCCTCCATCTACTGCAATATTTTCTAATATTCTCCATTTCCTTAACTGTTTTGCTGTCATAACTGAATACTGCTCCCCCTTATTATATTAGTCCTCTTTTTGCTTCTATTTTTCATGACTCTATCTATTACTCCTCCTTTGACATCAATGGCAAAGGGCACCATTCATTTTAAGCACCGGTACTACTCCTGAGGTAGATTAGTCAACCTTCCATTAGTCCCTAAGGACCGATGCCTTTCTTTCTTCTAAGCAGAATCAGGGAAGGGAAATAATCCCAACTTCTCCCTGAGATACTCAAAAGTATCCTTAGGCAAGGGATTTGTGAATATATCTGCCAACTGATCTTTAGTACTCACATAGTCCAGCTTGACTTCTTTCTCTACCACTTTCTCTCTTAGGAAGTGATACTTGATCTCAATGTGCTTTGTCTTTGCATGCATCACAGGGTTATTTGACATATTGATAGTGCTAGTGTTATCATAGTGAATAACAATAGGATAATCAATCTAAATTCCAAAATCCTTTATCATCTACTTGATCCAAACAATTGTAGAACAATTCAAGGCTGCTGCAACATATTTCGCTTCTGCTGTTGACTAAGAAATATAATTTTGTTTCTTGCTTGTCCAAGTGACAAGTCTATTACCAAGAAACAATGCTCCACCTGATCTACTCTTTCTATCATCAACACATCCTGCCCAATCTGCATCAGTGTACACATGAAGCTCAACATTTTTTGAATTAGGATACGATAAACCATAATCTATAGTACCCTGCAAGTATCTGAATATTTTCTTTACTACCATGAGGTGACTTTTCCTAGGTTCTACTGCAAATCTTCCAACTATGCCAACTGCATAGGAAATATCATGTCTAGTCTGAGTAAGATATATGAGTTTACAAATCATAGAATTGTACAATGTTATATCTACTATTGGTGAGCCATCTTATTTTGTAAGCTTACATCCAGTGATCATAGGGGTTCCTACTGGCTTGTAATCATCCATGTTGAATTTCTTCAGTATCTCTTTCACATACTTGGACTGATTAATGAAAATACCTTTCTTTGTTTGTTGCACATTTAGTCCCAAAAAGTATTTGATAGGACCAATCATACTCATCTCAAACTCATTCTACATTTCTTTGGAAAATTCAACACTGAGTTTGTCATTACCTCCAAAGATAATGTCATCAAAAAATATAGCTACAAGTAGTAAACCTTTAGATGTCTCTCTTATGAATAGATTACAATCTACTACTCCTTTCTTGAATCCAATCTTTGTTAAGTATCCATCTAGTCTCTCATACCATGCTCTAGGGGCTTTCTTAAGTCCATAGAGGGCCTTCTTCAATCTGCATACCATATCAGGTCTGTTTGATAAGGTGAATCCTTCTGGCTTCTCAATGTATACTTCTTTCAAATCTCCATTCAGGAATGTTGACTTGACATCCATCTGATAAAATTTAAAGTTTTTGACTGTAGCATAAGCTAGAAACAACTTAATAGCTTCTAATCTACTCACAGGTGCAAATGTGTTTGAATAATCAATGCCTTCTCTTTGTGCGTATCCCTTACATACTAATCTTTCTTTATTTCTTACTACTATACCATCTTCATTCATCTTGTTTCTGATTATCCACTTTGTTCCAATCACATTCTTATCACTAGGTCTTGAGGCCAGTTCCCAAGTGTCATTCTTAATAATCTGATCAAGTTCTTCTTTCATAGCATCATGCCAATCTGAATCATTACATGTATCTTCAACACTTAAAGGTTCAATCTGAGATAGTAAACATATCGCTTCACTGCCAGCTGAGTTCTTTGCTTGTGATCTTGTCAAAAATTTTCCACTCTGATCTCCAATGATGTCTTTCTTGGAATGATTTCTAGATGTAAACTTTGAAACTTTAGGTGATGCTGACTCATCAGCCTTGATGCAGTGCAAGGTAGGAGAATCCCCAATGGAGATGTCCTAGCCCCCAGCAAATAACCACACAATAGAATATAATAACAATATAGAGATATAGATCCACACAATGCCAATACTCATAATAGAATCATCATATTTTCATCCAACATGCCCGGCTATAAGGCCTTCCGGGTTACGACCAAATACAATGCAATTACAATAGAAAATCCACAAGATCTCACAAGATCCAAACTAAAACCCTAGCTAGCCTAGATCCACACACTAGTAGGAACCCCCAAGGAAGATCTAAACTTGTGCTCGCAAGCCCACCAAGCAATCTCCTTGTTTCCCAAGCCGCAGCTACTAGCTCTCCTCAAAACTCGCTCCACATCCACCTCCTCTTCTCCCAAGTGGATGAATGAATGATTGCCTCAAGACTTCCCCCACAACCTCTACTTATACCAAACTAAGCCACAGGTCGGCCCTGAAAATAAATTAAATACAAATACCGAAATTAAATGCCACAAGTCGGCCAACAACAACAATTAAATTCCCAAAATAGATGTCTTAGTAAAATCATGATATCTCCTAGCTCCGGATGAATTAGAACTTGTGCTTCGAACCGTAGGTAGAAATATAAGCCCTCTTAAATCTCTGAAATTTTCAGCCTCTAACTCTTTATGAAAAATTACTTATAGAGCCTGAAATAGGCACCAAATTCCTAAGCAAGGCCGAGCTCCTTCTAGGCCATGCTGAGAAACCAAGACCATTAAATACATCAAAACCAATTACCCAAGACCCAAGTAGGTCTATCCAACTCTACCAAACCCCTCAAATATGAAAATAAGTCCACACAACTCCATCAAATCTCCAAAACATGCAGGATAGCCAACTACCCTGGGATGCTCCTGCATCAGACTCCCCAGGTGCGAAAAGAAGTATGCCTCATACTTTGACGCCAGATGAAATATCTGCAACCATCTTCATCTTCACCAAAGGCTTCCACTCCAATAGGGACAATAGAACCAACATGAAAATCACCCAAATCTGCATCCATCTGTCAACCACTAGAATCTCAACCATCCAATCAACATGCTCACTCCCAGGAACAAATTGAACATAGTGACTCACCAATATTCTCTGTAGCGGATCACTACCAACAACAACAATATCCTCAAACATGAAATCCATGTCACCAACATGTAAGCTCAAATCCATAATAGGAGCAACATGTAAATCCTCAACCATGTCAACCACCAACAGGTCCACATCAGGAACATACAGATCTGTAGTATCATGTAGATTCTCAACCACATCAACAACTAGTGAATCCACACTAGCAACATCCATATCAACAAAATCCATATCACCAACATATGGATCACCACCCTTAGCAACCTGATTATCCATGACCAAGTGCTCCATAATTTCCATGTCAGACTCAACCAACTGATCATGAAAACCAACCTCAATCACAACATCAACAAGGTTAGGAAGCTCCATAGAAACATCCACAGGTTTCTCCACAAGTTCCGCATCAGCCTCCATACACTGATCAACAAAACCAACTTCCATCTCGACCTTGCTATGCCCTCTTCTCTCTCGAACAAGTCTTCTAACCGGCCACACAACTCGCTTCCTGATCGGTAGACTCCAGCTCCACGGTTTCAAGATCTCTCGAACTCTCTTACGAAATTTATCCAGAGATGGATCACTCTCAACCATCCTTTCCTTAACTTGATTAGTCAATCTAGCTTTCAACCGAGCACAAGTCTTTGAAATATTCTTCTCCACTACATCATGGAGTTTTGCAATCATCTCAGGGTCCAATCTTCTTAGAGCCATCTTCTAAGATCTTCGCAAACCTTCTGTAACTAGATCCAACCTTCAACCAGGTCCTAGTGCAAACTGCCTCACATTCGGTGCTCTGTCCACATAGTCAGGAACAACCTTCACTCTGAAAAACTCCACCCAAGGTCCTGGTGCAAACTGCCTCCCATTCGGCGCTCTGTCCACACACTCAGGAACAACCGTGCTCTGATACCACTTGATGGAGTGCAAGGTAGGAGAATCCCCAATGGAGATGTCCTAGCCCCCAGCGAATAACCACACAATAGAATATAATAACAATATAGAGATATAGATCCACACAATGCCAATACTCATAATAGAATCATCATATTTTCATCCAACATGCTCGGCTGTAAGGCCTTCCGGGTTACGGCCAAATACAATGCAATTACAATAGAAAATCCACAAGATCTCACAAGATCCAAACCAAAACCCTAGCTAGCCCAGATCCACACACTGGTAGGAACCCCCAAGGAAGATCTAAACTTGTGCTCGCAAGCCCACCAAGCAATCTCCTTGTTTCCCAAGCCGCAGCTACTAGCTCTCCTCAAAACTCACTCCACATCCACCTCCTCTTCTCCCAAGTGGATGAATGAATGATTGCCTCAAGACTTCCCCCACAACCTCTACTTATACCAAACTAAGCCACAGGTCGGCCTTGAAAATAAATTAAATACAAATACCAAAATTAAATGCCACAAGTCGGCCAACAACAACAATTAAATTCCCAAAATAGATGTCTTAGTAAAATCATGATAGCTCCTAGCTCCGGATGAATTAGAATTCGTGCTTCAAACCACAGGTAGAAATATAGGCCCTCTTAAATCTCTGAAATTTTTAGCCTCTAACTCTTTATGGAAAATTACTTATAGAGCCTGAAATAGGAACCAAATTCCTAAGCAAGGCCGAGCTCCTTCTAGGCCATGCTGAGAAACCAAGACCATTAAATACATCAAAACCAATTACCCAAGACCCAAGTAGGTCTATCCAACTCTACCAAACCCCTCACATATGAAAATAAGTCCACACAACTCCATCAAATCTCCAAAACATGCAGGATAGCCAACTACCCTGGGATGCTCCTGCATCAGACTCCCCAGGTGCGAAAAGAAGTATGCCTCATACTTTGACGCCAGATGAAATATCTGCAACCATCTTCATCTTCACCAAAGGCTTCCACTCCAATAGGGACAATAGAACCAACATGAAAATCACCCAAATCTGCATCCATCTGTCAACCACTAGAATCTCAACCATCCAATCAACATGCTCACTCCCAGGAACAAACTGAACATAGTGACTCACCAATATTCTCTGTAGCGGATCACTACCAACAACAACAATATCCTCAAACATGAAATCCATGTCACCAACATGTAAGCTCAAATCCATAATAGGAGCAACATGTAAATCCTCAACCATGTCAACCACCAACAGGTCCACATCAGGAACATACAGATCTATAGTATCATGTAGATTCTCAACCACATCAACAACTAGTGAATCCACACTAGCAACATCCATATCAACAACATCCATATCACCAACATATGGATCACCACCCTTAGCAACCTGATTATCCACGACCAAGTGCTCCACAATTTCCATGTCAGACTCAACCAACTGATCATGAAAACCAACCTCAATCACAACATCAACAAGGTTAGGAAGCTCCATAGAAACATCCACAGGTTTCTCCACAAGTTCCGCATCAGCCTCCATACACTGATCAACAAAACCAACTTCCATCTCGACCTTGCTATGCCCTCTTCTCTCTCGAACAAGTCTTCTAACCGGCCACACAACTCGCTTCCTGATCGGTAGACTCCAGCTCCATGGTTTCAAGATCTCTCAAACTCTCTTACGAAATTTATCCAGAGATGGATCACTCTCAACCATCCTTTCCTTAACTTGATTAGTCAATCTAGCTTCCAACCGAGCACAAGTCTTTGAAATATTCTTCTCCACTACATCATGGAGTTTTGCAATCATCTCAGGGTCCAATCTTCTTAGAGCCATCTTCTCAGATCTTCGCAAACCTTCTGTAACTAGATCCAACCTTCAACCAGGTCCTAGTGCAAACTGCCTCACATTCGGTGCTCTCTCCACACAGTCAGGAACAACCTTCACTCTGAAAAACTCCACCCAAGGTCCTGGTGAAAACTGCCTCCCATTCGGCGCTCTGTCCACACACTCAGGAACAACCGTGCTCTGATACCACTTGATGCAGTGCAAGGTAGGAGAATCCCCAATGGAGATGTCCTAGCCCCCAGCAAATAACCACACAATAGAATATAATAACAATATAGAGATATAGATCCACACAATGCCAATACTCATAATAGAATCATCATATTTTCATCCAACATGCCCGGCTGTAAGGCCTTCCGGGTTACGGCCAAATACAATGCAATTACAATAGAAAATCCACAAGATCTCACAAGATCCAAACCAAAACCCTAGCTAGCCCAGATCCACACACTGGTAGGAACCCCCAAGGAAGATCTAAACTTGTGCTCGCAAGCCCACCAAGCAATCTCCTTGTTTCCCAAGCCGCAGCTACTAGCTCTCCTCAAAACTCGCTCCACATCCACCTCCTCTTCTCCCAAGTGGATGAATGAATGATTGCCTCAAGACTTCCCCCACAACCTCTACTTATACCAAACTAAGCCACAGGTCGGCCCTGAAAATAAATTAAATACAAATACCGAAATTAAATGCCACAATTCGGCCAACAACAACAATTAAATTCCCAAAATAGATGTCTTAGTAAAATCATGATATCTCCTAGCTCCGGATGAATTAGAACTCGTGCTTCGAACCGTAGGGAGAAATATAGGCCCTCTTCAATCCCTGAAATTTTCAGCCTCTAACTCTTTATGGAAAATTACTTATAGAGCCTGAAATAGGAACCAAATTCCTAAGCAAGGCCGAGCTCCTTCTAGGCCATGCTGAGAAACCAAGACCATTAAATACATCAAAACCAATTACCCAAGACCCAAGTAGGTCTATCCAACTCTACCAAACCCCTCACATATGAAAATAAGTCCACACAACTCCATCAAATCTCCAAAACATGAAGGATAGCCAACTACCCTGGGATGCTCCTGCATCAAGCCTTAGGAGTACTTTCTTCACTTGTCTCAGAGTCATTGAATAATACATCAATACTATCAAACATTTCCTCAATGACTGTCTCACTAGTGGAGGGTCTAGGTTCTTCTTCAATCATGGGTGAGTAATCATGTTATCTTTCTTGAACCATAAAATTTTCATCAATCTTAACATGAGCACTTTCTATGATCTTTTTCAATCTTAAATTGAAACACCTATAAGCTTTAATTTTAGTAGAGTAACCCAGAAAAATACCTTCATCACTTCTTGCATCAAACTTGCCTATTGCTTCATCCCTCTTGATGTAGCACTTGCTTCCAAAGATTCTGAAGTATTTTACTGTGGAAACATTACCAAACCATAGCTCATATGGTGTTTTGTCAGCGCTAGGCCTTAATTGAATTCTATTGATGGTATAGACTGTTGTATTGACCGCATCTCTCCAATAGGTGTGTGCAACTTTTCCTTCTATCATAATGGTGCACACTAGATCAAGAATGATCCTATTCCTTCTCTCTACAATTCCATTCTGCTAAGGGGTTCTAGGTGCACTTAACTATCTCTTTATGCCATGTTCTTTGTAGTACTCATAGAATCTATCAGAGGTGAATTCTCCTCCTCTATCCAATCTCAAACATTTTATCTTTAGTCTAGATTCATTATCAACCTTAGCTTTCAATATTTTAAATTTCTCAAATGCTTTTGACTTATCTTTCAAGAATGAAACCCACATCATCCTAGTATAATCATCAACAAACAAAATGAAATACCTTTCACCATAGTATGATCTTGTTTGAGTTGGACCACATAGGTCTGTATGAATCAGATCCAACTTGTTCTCTGCTAAATTCTGCTTACTCCTGAAAGAATTTTTCACATGCTTCCCCATCACACATTCTCAACATATAGTATATACTGGCTTTGCTATGCTAGGTAGATCTCTTATTGCCTTTACATTTTTTAATCTTTACTATGTTATCAAAATTGATATGACATAGTCTTTTATGCCACAACCAATTGTCATCAACTTTAGCAACAAAACAACTTGCTTCTAAATTGAGTTGAAAAATATTACCTCTTTTCTTTGAGCCTGATGCAATCATAACACCATCCTTGTTGTTAATGATGAATTTGTCATCTTTGAACTCCAACTGATATCCTTTTCCAAGTAACTATCCAACACTGAGAAGGTTATGTTTCAAACCATCAACATAAAGAACATCATCAGTAATATTCTTTCCATCCAAGGTGATGGCTCCTCTACCAACTATTGGTTTAGGAGTGTTGTCTCCAAATCTAACCATCCCACCATTGTATTTTTCTAGATGAACAAATCCAATTTTATACCCTATCATGTGATGTGAACAACCACTATCTATAATCCAGTATGTCCTTATGTCAGCTTGTGAAATCAATGCTAGCTCTTGATTCTTTTTCTTATCTTCATGAACTATCTTATTATTCATTTTGTCTACAATAGAAATGAATCCAATTTCTTCTTCACCTGATTCATCATCTGAAACTCCATCTCCAGGATAGTAGTATGCATTAGAGTAGTTAGGCTTGTAATGCTTTTTGAACTTTCTAGATCTAGTAGGACACTTAGATGTAAAGTGACCGATCTTGTTACATGAAAAGTTCTTAAATGGTAATTGACCTTCATATTTTCCTTTTCCTTTCTTTTCTCTTTTGGTAATCATAGCAATAAAATCATATAATGTTTTCTCTTCATCATCATCATCAAAATTACCAGAAGTGTTTGCAGATTTCTTACCATGAACTGTTGCTTTGAAGGTTGTCTCACTGTTTGGTTCTGTCTTTAATCTTGAAATCTCAAAAGATGAGATTTTGCTGATCAAGGTCTCTCTCTTGAAATTACATGTAAGTTTCATGGTATCATCAAGGATGTTGATCTTTCTTTCATATTCAGGAGTGAGAGTAGTCATTAACTTGTCCATAATGTCCTCCTCTGAAATCTCTCCACCATTGTTTCTGATTCCAACAACTGCTTCATTTATCCTTTGATTGTAAGCTCTGATATTTTTCTCAGATAACATCTCTAATGCATTGTATCTTTTCTTCCATGTCTTTCTGCGCACATCCTTTGCTTGCTTGTCTCCTTCAAATATGTCTTCTAGGTGCTTCCATATTTTGTGGGCTGTATCTACCTTTTTTATTTCTGAAAATGCACCATCAGATAGGGTGCTGATAAGAGCTTCTTTAGCTATAGCATTCTGATGAAAAAATTCCTTTTTCCTATCAGTAGCATCATCCTTTGCAAGGTCTTCTAAGATGGGAATCTTAGCATCTTTGATAGTTACATTAAAAACTTCAAAAGCAATGCACTGCAAATGGGTCACCATCTTGTTCTTCCAATCAAGATAATTCTCTCCATTGAACTTAGGACTTTCTTTCCTGAAGTATGCCATCTGATCAACCTCAAGCTTTTAAAATTTCTCTCCATGACACTTGGCTCTGATACCAATTGTTAGGAATAGTCCCAAGAGATAACTGAGAGGGGGGGTGAATCAGTTATCTCCAAGTTTCAATTCTTTATCCAATTAAGTATACTTAAACATAAATCATAAACATAATGAAAGAAAACATGAACACAACACCAATATTTTGGTTACGAGGAAACCCAAATAGGTAAAAACCCCAGTGGGAATTGACACCCACTAATATTCTACACTAGTGTATTATGATCCTTGTTAGAAGATCCTTAACCCTGTTAGGAGTTTCTTTACAATATATTTAGTTAAGTAGACCTGGTCAAGGGTTAGACCCTATTAGGAGTCTTTTACAATTGTCCCTATTAGGGGAGAGGAAGCACTATCTGAGATCTCACTGCTCAAAGGGGCGTAGGCAAAAACCTTCTAAATAACAGATACACACTATATCTAGATCTTGGTGAACTATACTTTGACCTGCTATCTGGATCAGTTCCAATGTATAACACAAATACTTTACTTGGTCACATAGACCTTCTTCTGATGGCTCAACACTTCACACACTCTGCTCTGCTCTTCTTAATCAACTATGAACCACACTCAAGCAATCACAACTAACTGACTATAAATATCTTTCCTCTAAATGATATAAACAAGTTAGCCTATTAGAACCACCTTGAAATCATATTAGAGAAACCATAAAAAACTCCAATAAACATTTTGTCAGCTCTACTATGCACGCAACACATTTTGGGACCTGTCCAATGAGATAATTGTAGACACACACAACACACTGTCGGCTCTACCAAAACAACTGGATCTTTCTTTGTAAGCTAAATTAACTCATGCACTCTTAACTAAACATCAATAACTCTTCTCTAAGCTTAACTCCAAGGGCCCATACCCTAAAGATAGGCGCAACTCAAGAACCAATAAAATCTCTGTTGGCTCTTCTGAATAAACACAAGAAACTACTACTGGCGAATAAAAAATTCATAACTTCACTTCTACTAAATATCAAACTATGCCTCCATAACTAAAACATCACTAACATGTCTTCAACATATATCCAAGTGTGCAAGGCTTCATGACAACTATACGGACAACCATACATAGAACACTGCCTGTTACTTTGTCAGGAACACTGCTGACACAAGCTGCTATATAACTATTTGTACTAATAATTAACCTCTACGCCCATGATATCATGTATATGCTACATATACTTAAATCTTATTGCATAAGACTTTCACACATGCTACTTTCCATATGTTGTCATCAATGACAAACATACAGTTAGTACTAGCCTGCTGGCAAATCTCCAACACTAAAATCATCAAAATGCACTTTGTCTTCCTTCAAACTAGATCTGAATTCAAAATATTCAAGTAACACATTTTGTTAATGGGAACCAACTTCTTTTCACATGGATAAAAAACACTTTCAAAGTTCCCAAAAACTCCTGTTAGGGTTACAAAAAAAAATCAGTTATTTACAACTACTACAAACTTTTTTCGAAACCACCTCCAAAAGAAATAAATGAATATAACCCAAAATAAATACAGTAGAATAAAGTATTGTTATGTGGAGATGAAATCCAAAGATTTTTGAAAGAAGCATGAAAATAAACTGCCCTTGCCTCAGTTCTGAGTAACCTCTTGATGAAACATATGACCAGACTAGCCATGCATACTTGAGATCGAATATTACCTTTGTTTTCCATTGAAGTTGCTTTTCTAGAAATCCCTTTTTTGATTTTCAATTAAAACTTCTTGTTCCATTTATCTAAGAATATGTCAAGTAGAACAATGACAAAACTATATCAAAAGAAAAATGACTGAAGTGTTTCAAAAGCTTTTCAAATCATGAAGGAAACACAAGAAAACAAAAATAAAGAACCTCAATACCTTAATCAAACTGCATGAAACTGGTATCAATCAAACCAGTTACAATTATTGATCACTATACTAAAAACCCATAATCAAATAATAAAGTCTTGTGCCAAAAACTCTTCAGTAGACCATTCATGGCGGTGGCAGATAAAAGAGAACAAGGGAAAAAATGAGTCAAACAAAAGACTTCAAAGCCTTTCTCCTTTTTTCAAAAATAAAACCAATTTTAAGTCCCTTTGAGATCCATCACAAAGAAAGCCATGTGGTCAATCTATGACCTAGTAAACTTAAAACATAAATAGCTCACAACATCACCATAACTCAAACTCATAATGATGTGATGTAGAACATCGCATAATTTAATTGCCAAGGTGTAAAGCCCACAAGTTACCACCGTGAATGAGAAAGAAACCATTTGCATCAAGAACAAGGGTTGTGTGCAGCTCGAGTCCCTTCTTTTTTGTATTGTAGTAGTAGGGAGGTGTCCTATGGTTTTGTTTTTGCTAGTTTGTAGATTATAGGTTCATGTTACAAACATAGACAGTGCATATTAAATTAGACCTGAATACTTGAAAAATTTAAACTGACAACATTCTGAATATACATGAGAGTAGTATGGCAACCAGAAATGGTTCAAAAGAAAAAGAACAAGATTCCTTGGATTAGATTTGCATTTTTCTAAAACTGCATATGCAACAATCTTTAAGTGTATCATATAAACAAGGCCAGTGCTTTGCAAAACATTACCTGTCAAATGTAATAAACTTGAGCAAGATTCGAGTTCAATTTTCTTTTCAACTTAAAAAATATGGCAAAGCAACTAGAGAAACAAAAGGTTTTACCTACCTGAACCTCACCTTAGTTGAGAAGATATTCAGAAGACTTTCAATTTCACAGTTCAACTGAAAATTTGACATGGAAAAAACAACCAAAAGAAAGGTGGGCAGGGCGGTTGAAAAACTTAATACTCTATCTTATCTCATCATTAAGAAAATTCTTGGGATATATGCAATAAGCTGGCTAAGGTGGGATTCTAATCATATAAAAGGTAATGCATGCAAATAACTATAATCATATAACTAACACTTGATTTACTAACACTTTAAACAAATATGAAAATATGTTCTACCAAAGAGTTGTACAAGTACCAACAATGAAGGTATAGATAAAAGAAAAATATAAAGAACTTCAGTACTGTATGTTGCTTATAGGTAGTATGTACTAAGTATTGTTGTACGTAAGTCCATTTAGATAACCTAATATATAGAAAATTGCAACCTTTGCAAGTATTCATGTACATGAATCTAGTTACATAACAAAATTTAGATGTGTCTTCATTATGTCAACTCTTATTGTAGCAGAAAATTATAGCTGCATGTGTGTTGATGAAAATGATGAAGTTGAAATATTTGCAGTAGCAAGAAATTTACTTGTGTTAGAAAGATGAAGAGAAAAGGAAATATTTGACAATTAACACAACAAATAATAGTGATGACAATGCTTTTTTTTTTGTTTCTTATCAAACTAATTATGAAATTAGAGAGCTTCGTAGCTTACTTTTTTTGTTAGGAAAGCCTGTACTGCTTGACTGAAAGGGGTAGTTATAGTCCATATTTCTGAAGGTCACATTGAAAGGGCATTCAATGCTAGCATGTACAAGTAAAGGTGAGGAAATATGTACCAGATCTTAGACATTTAATGCTAAGAAAATATGTAATATAATATTCATTTTAGTGAAGTCAGAATAAACTTACTGTGTCGTAGTCTTTGGCAATGGAGGTTATGTTGTTGTCCATAGAAATTTAAAATGTAGCATGAATTTTGAAATGTCATAGGAGGTAGAAAACTATTGACATGTTTTCTTTGTAATTTTCAAATGTTATCTTTTCAAGTTCAGGAATGTGTTGTTGCAATATTTTGTCGTGCATATTGCATTCCATATTTCCATCTACAGTTTCTATTACACATTGTAGGAAAGGTTGATATGCAAAGGGCGTGATTGTTCCACATGCTAAGCATTGGAAATTGTTAGTATCAGATGGGTGGGAGATGATTGTTGGCTGGTGGTAGATAATGAAAAGCAGTTCATATGGTGGTAAATGAGCATTTCTGGATTTCAATGTGCCGGTAACCTGCACAATGAGTAGAGTATTCAATAAAAAAAGTTCATTCTCATTGATATGTGCATGCTTTACTATTAGTTGTGTTTACATTGTTCAATAATTTATTTTGGTTACCTTGAAAGTAGATGAAAGCAAGTCTACAAGTGGAGCTTTACTACTTTCATCATTGAGCTCATCTATGAACGTTGCTGGGTTGACCTAACATTTCCTGTGTCTTTCATATTGTTGCGGGAGACATTCTTAAGTAGTACTAGTGGCATTCTTTCTTTGCTAAGGATTTTTTTTAGTGAAGTGCATGTGGCACTATGGTAGTCTGGTACAATGATTTGCATACAAAGATTATGCATTAGTCAATTTGGAATTGTAATTGTACTATGTAATCTTATCAGTATTTGCATTGATGTAAGAAAGAGTTAGCTTACTGTTACTGAATTAGATATGGACTGTCCATCTCGCACGTGTAGGTGGTATTTGTTTGGTGCTTTTGTGTATCCTATAACAATGACACCCAATGTTCCAACCCAGTAGCAGCTTGTTGAGTTTAGGAGCTCTTGTATTGTTGTGTCAGGCATGAGTCTTTTTTGTTTGAAGACTTTTGGAATAGTCTCAATAGTTGTGTCAGAAGTTAGCCATAGGTAGTAATCGATGTCTCCTCGTTCAAAATGAGTTTTTTTTTTCACTACAAAGTTTTTTAACCATATGCTTGTGCCTGTTTGGAGCTTAGAAAGGAATTCATCAATTAAGGTATTGGTAATATTAACTGTGATAGTCATTTTCCCTTGACTATCTAGCATGTCAATGTGGATTAGTTGTGCTTTTGGTGGATTGACTTGGTTCTTAGAAAATGTAGGACCATATGTGACTAGTATGTCACCTTCAAAAGTGGTTCTAGTGTGCGTTGTGTAGATTTCAAGTATAGTAGATATGTGTTGTGGATCTGCCTTTGTTCTGCACATAGGAAAGAAGAAGTACTTCAAATCGTCAAGTGATAAAAAAGTTAGTGATAATAATAAAGATGTAGTCAAGTTGATGAAGATAATTAAGATTTTTCAGTGTAGTGCTTACCTTTTTTGTTCTTGGCTATTGTGTGGGTCATTTGTAGTTCCACTAGTGCTTGTGTTTAAGGAGCTAAAAGGTGTGAGATAGGATTTAGTATAATAGTTGTATGGGAAATAATTATTTATGGAGATGGTATATATCGTATAGAGAAAGGATATAGGTAGATGTAAATTACTAATAGGAATATCTTGTTGCACTGTGTGGGAATTTTCTATCTACCAAACTATGGTCCATCTTAAGCTAGAATGGTAATAATATCCTGAAAGAGGATTTCAAATATATGCAAACTTCTTATGCATAAAGATGTGCATATTTTCTAAATTTAGAAAAGCAAATGAAATATGTATAAATACATTAGAAACTAAAGGGGAAATCAAAATTATAATGTTTATTATTTGATATTACACAAATTGTAGAACGCAACATTTTAATTTTATCTTTTTATAACCAAAAGATAATAGACAATAATAGAGAATAAGTTTCTATTTCCAGTGGTTGGGTAGCATGTTGGTTATTGTTTGGAGCTGAGTTCGTGGGTTGTTGAATGGTTTTGCAATTTTCCTATTTTCCAAGAAAAGGCTTTTGTCTATTGCAGTATTTGTTGTACAAGGCTTCAAAGTTGTACACATGTCAAGAAGTGTGTACAAAATAGATTGTTGGTTAATTCTATCTTTGACGTATGGGTTTACCAGTCTTACACGGAGTTGAAGAGGAGTTCTAAGGATACTGCAAGATGGTCTGTCCAATATGTATCTATTATACTGAATTTAGCATAAGCGATATCAATATTATGGATCCAAATATGATCCAACAAACTTTCAACTTGGGTTGTTGGCCTTTCAGTAGCAAGGGAAAATTTGTGTTCATGCATGAATTGTAGCAGTCTTGTTTGTGATTTTGTGGTTTGTAAAAAGTCAATGTTAATATCTCCAAGAACAATGATTTTTTCATTGGGTAGTATTGTTGCACTGATAGTTCCTATTAGGTTGAAAAGATCGTTAAGAGGAGCAGTTGGTGTTATGTATAGGTTTGTTATGCGTAGAAGGCTGCCTAGATATAGGAGATTGGTAGTTATTGATTCTAAATGTTTTGTTGCAAAAGTTTCCATTTTTAGTAATGTAGTTGTTTTATTGCAACATGTAAGCAAGCCATGGATAGCCAATGCAGAATATGAGTTAAATTAAGCTTTGAGGAAGGTGTTGTGCTTGTGAGTTGGAAGTCTTGTTTCTTGAAGACAAAGTACATTTGCTTGAAGCAAATCATAATCACTGGCTATTTCTTGTTCATGCAATGTAAAGCTTTGAGTATTCAAAGAACATATAATGAAGTTTTCTAATGCTATTGAAGAAAGACTGTATTGAGGAGTCCATTTTGCTGAGGTTCATAGGCGGTCCATTTCTTTTTTGACTTTGTGGCATATCCTAAAGTTTTCATGTTGCAAGTCATGCGTGAGATAGAGTGACTTGATTTCTCATACACGGGAGAGAGCAGTGTAGCAAAGACCATGTTGGTAGACTTTATAAGGGTTAAAAGCAAGTGCATCCATCGTTAATCCTTGTGTTCTATGGATAGTTTGTGCACATGCTAGTTGAAAAGGAAATTGTTTTCTTGTGACTATTTTTGTACTTGTTTTCACTTTTTTGACTATTCTCATTATTGGTGTCCAAGATGGCAAGATAGAGTTTGTGTATAGGATTTGCATTCTTTGTCGTTGTAATTTTCTGATTGTAGTGTCATTGAATTATATCCATACAATGTCTGGTTTTTCAGTTATGCGCATTTGGAAGATGTCGTCAGCACCATTTACTAGTTCATCCTCTACGTTTAAGTTTCCAGATATTAGTTTGACCAAAATTCCTTGTTTGACATAGATTGTATCAGGCAATGATGATCGTTCAACTTGGATATGGACATGGTCAATTGGAGTATCTTTCTTATCAATGGCTTCGAATACGTATAATTTAGTGGGCAAGTACTCTAGCATTCTGTTGTTGTGTGTGTCAATGGCTAAATTTCTTTGAAATAAATATGGGAACTTTGGATCTTTAGGAGGGTACTTGCAACATGTTTTGTTCATATAGGAAATATCTTCGTCAGTTTATTGACAAGTTCAAGTACGGTTCAAGATGGAGATGAAAAGGTCATTTGTTTGTCTCATGGCATTCTTCAGTTCAAAGCATAGTACATTGTCATGCCAAAATGTGTATGAGAAATTTTCATTATTTATTGTTGGTTGTTCAAATATCCAAGAGTCACATACAGGTTGTGCTTGGTATAAGTCACCACAAAATATTATATTTATATTACCAAAGGGTTTTGTTGGTGTATGTTTTATTTTTTGAAGTCTTCTATCAATGTTGTATAACATTCTAGAGCCAATAAGCGAGGCTTCATTAATGAGGAAGATTTGTAGTTGTTCTAGTTTTTTTCTTAGGATGTCTATTGTATTTGAATCCAAAGGCAACATCGTTGCGGAGTTGCATGGCAAATGAAAAATAGAATGATTAGTTACGCCTCCTGCATTGTATGCTTTTTTGAATGTGTAAGCCACAATAATGCCTTTCACTTTGTACAGGTCACTATCTAATTGATTGTCATAGATGCGAACCAGTGCTTCAAAAAGCACTTAAGCTGTGAAAGTTTTTCCTGTTCTAGCTCCACTTGTCAAGAACAAGTATTGTGGTTTTTCGGGTGCGAGTTTCTTTGACATCAATACATCTTTAAATATGGTTTGTTGCTCTTTGTTTAGCTGTCTGCACAGTTTGAAATATGCATCATTGCTAAGAAAAATGGGTGCGCTATTTTTGAGAATAAAGACTTGCAAGTATCGTGTACATATTTTGGTTTTTTATAATGTTTCAGGTCATCCATGATATCATATTTCTCTGTCATGTTCTTGCATCTTTTTGTGATGTTCCATGTCAAGGTTTATTGCTGGACAGGTATCATTGTCAACATCTATTGTAGCTTGTTCAATGTTACCCCATTTGTTGTCTATTTGTGCAGTAAACATTTTTTCAATATTTGAAATTTATGATTTTGTTGTCTCATATGTTGCGGCCCATGTTTTATGTCCATTTAACACTACTTTTTCTTTTCTCCTAAAAGGTATGAATATCATAAGCTTTTCCCTACAATAGTTCTCATGATCGATATGCGGGTTGTATTGTACGCAGCGTATGACTAATGGCTTTTCTCTCCTTTGTGTTTTTGTTGGGTTGGTAGAGTAAAATACCGTATATTCAGCTAATGATAAACTATCAAAGGGCTCAGGATGATTCATGTATTTTTCTATTGTAGAGGTGTACATGATATTTTCAGACTCCTCCGGTTGTTGTGCTAGTAGATTAGGACTTTTTAACATCATAATTCTGCTCTTTGGTGGGCCAATGTTGATGAAAATAGTTTTCCTTGAACTTCTATGTAATGGTAGTGACAATACAATATGAACATCTTGTCAACTAGACATTTGTTGGTAGTTAAGCAATGCATTGTCTAATTTGCATATGAACTGTACTTTTTCTTTGTAAGCATAAGCATATTGTTCTTGTAATTGTCGAAATGCAAGTGACAGTGTCTTGTCCTGCTTGGTCATGTACGAACTTCAATAAGATGCAGTAGCATATGCATCAAAGGTGAATTATGTATCTATATTTGCATACTATAGTGGAGGGACATTTTTTGCAAATGCATTTATCCAGATGTCGATAGGGTTTCATTTTAGTAACATAATTTTTCAGGATAGTGTTGCTTGTAGCATTGAAATGTATTCTAATTCATCCATTTGGAATTCAGCTAAGAAACTGTCAAATGTATCTTCCTTTGCATACTGTTTCTTTACTAGTTGCTTGAATAGATTTTTGGCTTTTTCTTCCAATATGGTACTGATAACACATAGAGGTTCTAATATTGTTGTACTTTTCATGGGAGGTAATGGAAAGCTGAATTGACAAGATGATGTTTTGTACTTTTTGCAAGTCTTTGTATGGTGATGTGTTTGCATTTTGATGAGATTTGTGTCCAGTAATGCAGAGTCACATGAAATAAATTTGTTGACAAAATTTTTGATCTCATGGTCTTGACAATTTCCATATATAGGTGCATCTTTTATCCATAACATGAAATGCATGTGTTCATTTCCTCGATTCTGGAATTTTGTTACAAAGAAAAAATTAGAAACTTTGCCAAATGGTTTGTAGTTTTTAGCATCATCTTTCAAAATGCGTTGATCCTATGGTTGAAGTATCGGCTGCAAAGCACTGGGTTTTTTCTGATGTCAAAGTCTAGGTCTTTATCTTCTATATTTTCATTGTGTTCTACTTTTGTAAAGGTGCGGTCTAATGCTTTGCATAGTGGTTCCCAAAAATGCTCAGCACTCATCAATGTTACGAAGAAAGTTGGGGGGCTTAGTTGTCGTATCATTGAAAATATATTTTTCTTTGTGTGTTCTAAATAGTTGGGAGATGTGCAAATACTTCTTAGAGATCTAAAGCCTAACAGTGACTTTAAGATTTTTTCTAGGTTTCCAGGACTTCGCACATCTTTTGCAGTTAACTTTTGACCTTTTAGTTCTACTTTTTGTATACAGACCCATGCCAGTGAAGATATTGGATGGATTATTATTTTGATTTATTTGAAAAATATATTTGTTATATGTGTTGCAAAGTCATTGTCTTTATGCATGATCTCCCATTTCGCTATTTTCTGGTATGAAAAATTCTTTGTAACATCTTCAGGGTGTGCAGAACCATAGTAGAGAGTTGGAAAGTTCATTTCTTCTGAATAGGTATCCTAGAATATGTTGAGAGGCTTGAATCCTTTTGATAGTGCAATTTCAATAATGATCATATCCAGGTCTTTGATTGAGTGCGGGTCATTGAACCAGTCGATAAGTGATTCAGTTACGGGTTCTTCGTCATGTTCTGATAGTATGTCATTTATGTTTGCATTTTGTTCAGCTTTTGTTTGTTCTTGTCTTTCATTGGTAGTGGATACATTTTCCTAGTCTTTGTTAATGGAGATGTTCTCTTTAATATATGGGGGTGTCTTTGATAGGACTATTAAAGTAGTTCTGACATATGTAGGTCTAACGTTTCCTTGTGCATAGGCATTTTCATATTGTAACTTTCATTTTCATTTAATTTCTAGTCTTAGTTTCATTTACTTGTCTAGGAAATGCTTTTTGTACTTTGTCAAAGTCGACAGGAACATTGATAATTGTACCGGTTAAGCTATATTGTGCTCTTTTATATCTAGATTGTCTAATCTGTGCACAAGTAATGCAGAAGGAGACAAGTCTTTCCTCTAAAGTGGTTAGGGTATGGACAATTTCTATATGTTTATTGCATCTTATGTTCAATGGAGTAGCATAGACGGGGACTTTACCAGCTGTAACAACTTTTATACATCGTCTACAAATAGCTTCACCTATTGAAGTTCTTTTCATATTGGTTGAAGTAGAAAGCGTAAGCAATGCATGGACAAATTCTTTTTCAGCTTTATAGACATCTTTGTGGAAACATAAAATTTCACATAGGCTGCATGAAAGGGTTGGTGTATCATTAATGCTTTGCAAGTATAGTCTAATGGACTTGTCAATTTCCTTGTCTTTTGCATTTGCATCTGCATGCCTAGTAGGGTAGTGACTTGGCTTTGGCTTATAGAATATAGATTTTCTCTTTTCTTGTGTCTTATTTTTTTTGGGAGGGATTCAATAGCATGGTTATTTTTCATTTGTGATTGTTTCGTATTCTTGTTTCATATTGCTGCTTTTAATAGTTGCAATGAATGAAAAATGTTTAAATTTGTATCCGAGGGAAAATTTGTAGCTTCTATAGTACAACCATTTGCCTTTTTTTGGGTTTCAATAACATGCTCAATTTCTATTTATGGTTGCTTCATATCCTTGTTTCGTATTGTTGCTTTTAATAGTCACAATGAATGACAAGCGTTCAAATTTGCAACGGACAATTTCACAGTTTGTGCTTTGCTAGTGTCTATTGCTTTGTTGCAATTTGTGCTTTTTAATTGCAATGCAGTTTTCATAATTTGAGGAATCATGTTTTTGTTTCTATACATGTAATTAGACTAATGCTTGTTTAGTAGTAGTGGTTCATAATGACAATAACCTTGACTATTTTTGAAACAAATTAGATTAATGTCTTTCTTTGATTCTGTGCAGTTGTACTATACCTTAGGCATTGGTTGTGAAGTTTCTTTCCATACGTATCTAGTTAGATGGAACATGTGTGATAGCCACATTAAGCAATTTTGAGATCCATCAATATGGCTTTCAAAATACAATATTCCAAGCTTAGCAATTTACGTTTGTATTTGCGAGAGAGAACAATTATCTATTTTAGAATGTTTTCGTGGTAATTTGAAGCATGATAATGCAAATTTTTTTTGCATGCTACATGCATTAGCCAATGATTGAGCTGTAAATAATCACAAAGCTATTGCATTGAACTGATTATCAATTAGGAAGGCTATAGCAGCAAACATGCTTTCACCACATGGAGCAGTAAAAGTACTTAGCTGATTGAAGCCAATTTTATGAAATGTTATAGCAATTTTTTTCCAAACATCTACTATGTTGCAGTGTTCATGTGAAATTTTTGGCTCTATGTTTTGTTGCAAAATGTGTGTGCTTTTCCTTGAAAAGATCGGTTCGTAGTGTTCTGATGTTGGGGTAGCATCATGGAAAAGAATCAATATCATAGGATGAGACATATCTTTATTGAAATGCAAATATGGTTTCTTTCGTGTTGATGACCAAAGACATATTGGAATGTTTAGCCACCGTGCTAGCCATTAGATACAAAATGTGTCACCCCAAAGCCTAGTCTCGCCATGTGTGTTTGTTTGTGTTGCTAAAATCATCATTGTACATAAGTAGGTGGTTTTGTCATGTATCTTGTGCAAATCATATAGTATTGTTGGGTGCGACTTATTTTCAAAACACCTTAAAGCTATAGCACAACCATGGTGGAGACAATGCAAGAAATAGTCAACAAGGCCACTTCAAAGTTGATTAGCTATGTACTGACAATGAAGGAGAACGTGGATTCTATCAAATAAGAAATCTCCAATTTTGAAGTTGAATTGATCAATTCGAAAGCAATTGACATTGTCAAGAGCTTCATCAATTGATATTGTTTGTGTTTGGTTTTTTTTTTCATATGTTTCTATTATAATCAAATTTTGTGGTTCTTTTTCTATTTGGGTAAAGGTCTTTGCTTTCACATTGGTCATTTGATTGCTAAGAATGAAAGCTAGATCTCAAAGAGATGATGTGGGTTTGGACACTAAAGAAAAATGCACTAGTTTAGTAATCGGTAACAACATCAGTAGGTCAATCCTTACCAAGAGAAATTATCAGTTCAACAAGATCAAATTGAAGAGATTCTCACTATATAAATTGGCTATTTCATTCAACTACAAGTGTACAATTGGTAAAGTAAAAAAAGAATACAATTGCTATAATTAATTTTCTAGGATGAAAAGCTATACAACACGCAGGAATAAGTAGAATATATAATTCAAAGCTTTATTCATATCTATACCGAATTAAGTTGTCTATGCTATTTTCTAAATTTCGCTTAAATGGTAGAGTCTGCAAGCTATATAAGCAAATGAAACTATACTGATTTTCAAATACATGTTCTCAAAAAATTCCCATTTCAGGTACCTATTCTATTCGTTGGTATTTCTGATTTGTAGTCCCGCTTCTTGTATCCTTGCCTTATCATCACTGGTGCATGAAATCTCATCATTCATAGAGAAAGAAAAAAATTAAACACCAAACAATTTCAATTTGAGTTCAACAATTAAATTATTAGCAACAATGTAAATGCAACAAATAATTGTTATATTTATCCAAGCATCTAAGGACACACATCTTGTCATGCAATTCTGGATATTGGGATCACATGATGGAGAATATGACTGGAAATTTATAGGAATTGATACGAAACAATCTTGCTTTGGTTCCCTTATCAATTTTCCTAAGGTCTCATTCGCTCCAAGCAATTAAATTTGCATTTGTTTATGATTGTTTTTGTTAATGTACAAAGTTGATTCAGTCTCAAGCACAAAAACATGACTCTACCAAGGTTGTAGTTTTTATGTTCTAGTTGAAACTTTGAAATAGAGCTTTGATGTGAAATTGTAGGTAATAAAAGAGAGACAGGAATAGTAGGGGAAACTCGGTCTTGAACTTACATTGGAATTAGATCTACTACGTGATTTGCATACTCCAAATCTTCTGAACCTTGTCACTCAATTATCTCTCATATTGATAAGATTTCCCTGACCTCCAGTCTAGAACTCACATTTCAAAAATGACACTGGATATTTTCCCAACACACACTTTTATTATATTCTATGGAAATTGAAATTATCTTATGATTAGTAGAGTTTCTTAAATTTTTTCAATGTCATTTAATTTTTGGTGTGCTATCAATATATGAAAATGGGATATAGTGAGAAGTCAGCCTATATACTGTTATTCCTACTAAATATTGTATATTAGGATTTTTTATGCCAGGTGTTGGTTAGCACTTCATGTGGGTGATAGAAAAGAATGAACAAATAAAATTGGTTTTGTTCGAAACCCACAAACATTATCATTCTTTTGTTGTTTTCCATATTTTTATTTTCATCAATGTAGGATGTCGAGAGTGTGTTTTCCATGCAAGTAACACATTCCACATGGATGAAGCATTGGCATGTGCTCATGTCAAAATTCGGTATGGAGATGATGATACTAAGATTAAGGTACAAATATAATTTTTCATGTTCTGCCTCTTGTAATTTTTTATTTTTTACCATAATGTAACTTAGAGAAACATATGTGTAGGGATAATGATCAAATATGCAATTCAGATAAACATGTGATAATGATCTTCAGAAGCACTGGTGCAGTGTTCCATTGTTATGTTTGATTTATGGGTATAATGTAGAAACCTGTATTAAGAAACAATAAATTTTTGATGCTAGAGAATGCACATTCTTCTAGACTCTGGCCTGCAGGTAACTGCATACTATCAGTAACATTTAGTTTTTCTTGTCAGAGTTCATAATGTGGTACCAAATGATCACCAATTTCGACAATCTAGGTTTTGAAAAATTTACACCTGCATGCGGAGATGGTGTAGATATGCAGTATATGGACAGGTGTTACTACACATGTGAGGTGTTTTCACAGCTCAAATCCAAGGTGCTTTGTAAATAATAGTTCAAAGAATCACTTCTCTTCTGATTGCCAAGAAAGAGGGTATGGAGGAGAAGAGCAGATCACCACCTGCAACAGGGTGTTTACAAGTGTGGAAGAATGGTGCTATTGTAGTCTATGTTGTGCTCTCTCTGTTTGCTATGACATTCAAATCTTTCATTGTGGGGCGTGGTTATGGCTTTATTGGATGAGGTGTTGCCTGGGGTGCCTTTTGAAGAGCCATGGTGTAGTATTGGTTTATATTTTGTAGTTGTGGCTGTTATGTCAGTTCTTTCAGTGGCCTAGTTGGTGTCATTCATCACAACTATGCCTCTTTCCCTTGTTTGCACCTGGTTTGCATAGTTTGTTAAATTTCATGGTTCTATCCACGGAGCATCCTATTCTTCTAGAGTTCCCACTGTGAGTGGTTTTGGTGTTACAATTTTTAATTTGCATGTATGAAACTGATAGCCATTGGATTTTTGTTTAATTACTCAACAACTGCATAATAAAACCATATAAATAGGTGGTCTGATTCGAATTTATGATGTACACAATCGGTAGAACGAGAGGGAAGATAGAGATGGTGAGCATCTAGTTTATTAGTGTTGTTGATTTTCTTGCTATTATTTCAGCGGGCAAAGGGGGTGAGCTAAATGATAATTTCTATAGCGAAAGTTTTTGATTGCAGGAAAAAATAGGTTTTTAAATGGGGACCTGAAACCCCTTACAAGCCAAAAAGATTAACAATTAAGATCATCCAAAATGAAACAGGACCAAAATCCGAAACCCTTGAGCGTAGCAGAAAAAAACCAGATGAAACTAACAAAAACAAAAACCAGCAACCCAGAACCGGCCAGCTTCAGGAACCAGAAGCCACATTGAATGCCTTATAGGTGTCATCAACATCCTGTTTAGCAGTAGAAATATTTTGGATAGTAGCATTAAACTCTGAAAGTTCCTAGATTTTGTTGTGTATCTTCTTCCTCCTCGCTGATCTGGTACATTTTCCAGGGCCCTCGTCATCTGGGTTATCTTCCACATCCTCTAGTTTTTTAGTGGGAGAGCCATTGTCCAGCTTAGACTTGATGATCATGAGGCAATCCTTCACCGATCCCATAAAGGTATTGTTATCATGCATGTGCCTTTTCATGGTAGTCTCCAAGGTTTCCATTCTATTATTTAATTCCTATATTTTCTTATCATCCTCCTTGGTGGCCTTCTCTTCCCCAGTGCTAGGGATATTCTCCAGCTGAGTCTGCATGGTATCCACTTTCGCAGCAATAGCCCTGTACTTCAGATTAAGGCTTTTAATTTCTTGAAACACCCATTTTATGAGCCTAAAAGAATAAATGGATGCGGCTTGAGCAGTTTGCAGGACTCCGAATGGGGGGTTGATTTTTTCATCCATGTCTTCATGCAAAAGCTAGATGTTCCTCTCTTGCAGGTCCACAGTTTTCATAAAGGGTATGTGCCGAGAACTCCCCAAATTAATGTCATCCTCCTTTTGAGGAACAACCTAGTTCTTACCTAGGGAGGTGTGAGTCTCATCCTCCTCATTTTGTATGTTCTGTCCCACATCCACCACCATGTTGATCCTAGGGGATATCGGCATGTCATGCTCTTGAGAGCTGTTGTAATCGACCAAAATTGACACTTTTTGGCTGCCTTCATCTTCCTCATCATCCTTCTCTTCCCCTTTCTTCTTGCTGCCAGAGGTATCATCTATCTCCTTGGTACCCTTCTTCTTCTTATTCTTATTCTCTTCAACAATCATTTTACTGGTGGACATTTTACCCTTTCCTTTAGTCTCAGTAATTTCCTCATCAGTGTTGTAGTCCTCCTTCGAGGTGGAGTTGGAAATAGACAAGGAGGAATCACCATCCTCAGTAGAATCCACCATATTATCATATCCTTCCTCACTCTGGGCTGAGGTTTTCGTGTCCAAGTTCTCTTCCTTCTCCTTCTTGGCTTTCTTGCCTGAAGAGCCTTCCTCCTTCACAATAGTATCCCTAATTCTTTTTTTCCCAGAACTGGACTTAGAAGGGGAAATTCCAGGGCTAATTCTAGCCATTTTCTTTATATGGTCCACTATTAGCCTAATAAGTCCTTCGTGGAGAACAGGTTTTTTTTCATTTTTCTTGTGTTGAGAAATACTATGGCGGAGCAATTGCAGAATATAAAAAGGCAGAGAAATTCTGATTTTATGCCTAAAATGACAAATAAGCATGAAATGATAAGAATGGGCTCTCTTAAACCTATCATCTAAAGTAACATACTCCATGATGGCCATCATTACCGTAGCCCAGATTTCTTTGAAGGAGTCAACGTCGTAGTAGCCTCCACTTTCTTTTATTAGACTTTTTCTCTCTAGCTTCCCCTTAGGAAACCGGTGAATGGCTTTCCGAGAGATCTTCTTGTCACAGAAGAATTTCATCCCCTTCGTACTCAGCCCAGAAATTTCAGCAACAAATTCTTCCGTGATGTTCATAGTTACCCCATCAATGGTAATTGTGCCGTCTCTCCATGAGTCCACAAAAAGCTTGGTGGCCGAATCTGTCGCCCCATGCAACCTCTCCATATAATTCATGAGCCCCCCATTCTTTAAAATTTCCCACACCTTCGGCATGTTCTTCCACTTAGAGCAGTCCTTCGGCTCTCTCCTGTTCAAACCACCACCCATCTTGAGGTTTACAAGGTTTTTGAATTTAGCAGAGAAAATAAGACTGTTACTGTGAATAGTAACCTTGGGATCAAAAAAGGTTAAAACGTGCCTGCAGCTAATGATCTCGGGAAAGCTCCCTCTTTCTGTGATGATGCTCTTCCCATAATTAAAGGGATGTGTAATCATCATAACTTAACAAGATTTTCCCAATCCACCATTCTACTATGGAGTCTGTCGTAAGCCAACTTGGCTTTGATATTGACAGTTAGATTTTCCTATCCTCTCCAGATCATGATTTCATTTTCTTTGATAGCGATATTTGCTAGGTCGTTCGTAGTACTATTCACTTCCCTATAAGCATGAGAGATGATGATGTGTTTGAAAGTATTAATTATCTTTCTGGCCTCCTCGATTATCCCCTGTATAGTCCATGATAGTTTTGCCTTTGCATTTATACTTTTGAGGATATTTTGCGAATCCCCCTCAATCCAGACCTTCTGAGCAATGTCAGCCTTAACCAGTTTCAAAGTTTTGAGGAGGGCCATTGCTTTAGCCACATGGTTGTTTTGAACACCAATAGGATAAGCAATAGCCACCAAGCAATTAGCCTTGTCATCACGGATAAGCCCTCAACTGCGAGCAAGTCCAGGGTTTCCCTTGGCAGCCCCATCAAAGTTGATTTTAATCCATCCTGGTGGAGAAGAAAGCCAAATAGCATTCTCCCGAAGGTGCTAGTTTTTGTTACCAACTTTCTTACCCCAATCTCCATCATTGAAAGCCAGTGTTCTACCAGTGGCCTTTTTGATATTCTCTCTTAAAATATTTTTTATCTTCTCCACTATGACCTTTGGAGGGAGCTCAATATTCTTGAAAAATTTGTCATTTCTTTCTCTCCATATTCTCCATATGACATGAGGTGGAATAATGTTCCAGAGGGTTGGCTCTATGGGGGAATCAACTTTGTGCCACTGGTTGTAGAAGTTTTCTAGACAATTAGGAAAAAACCACCTAATCTCCCAGCATTGTAAAAGAACTGACCAGACCTCCCAAGCATAAGAACAGCCAATAGCCAGGTGAGCAATAGAATCCTCCACCTTTTTACATAAAAAACATCTATTAGTCAGGATCATACCCCTTTTTTGGAGGTTATCAATCATTAAAATTTTATTTTGCAAGAGAAGCCAAAAAAAAATGTTAATTTTTGGAATAAGAGAGCTGTCCCAGACTTGAGACCAGACAGGGATAGGAGTCGATTTATTCAAAAGGAGCTCAGAACAGGAGGCAATTGAAAAGGTTCCTGAAGGCTGAATCCCCCACAAGAGCCTATCTTCTCTAGAATTCTTAATCATCCAAACTCTAAGATCCTGCATAATAGGTTTAAGGTTTTCATCAATAAGGGTCAAATTGATCCACTTATCATTTGTCCAATAGTCAATGACCTTCGACCCATACTGCTGGGTGCACTAAAGAATAGTGGGTCGTAAGGCAAAAATAGTGCTAAGGGGGTGATCTTTTATCCAGCTATCTTCCCAGAAATGGATTCTTCTGCCATTGCCCAAAACCCATCTGGCACCTTTAAAAGCTGCCTCCTTGGCCAGCTGAATACTATTCCAAATATAAGATCCTTTCACCTGAAGGTTATTTTTCTAGAAGAGATATGAGACACAAAGTAAAGATACTTATTATGGATGATCTCATTCCACTCTCTTCTTTCTCCAAAAATTCTCCAGACTTGTTTAGCCAATAGAGCAAGATTAGTTACTCTAATAGGCCGAATGCCAAGACCTCCCCATTTTTTAGGAGTGCAAACCTTATCCTAGGAAAATAAGGCCAGTCTTTTCTTCTCTTCAACTCCTGACCATAAAAAATTCCTTTGGATTCTTTCTATAATATCTGCATATTTTCCAAGAATTTTGAAAAGGCTCAAAGCAAAAACGGGGAGACTTTGCAGGGAGGCTTTGAGGAGCTGGAGTTTACCTGCTTGACTGAGAATGGATCCTTTCCAACCCACCAATTTCCTATTAAATCTGTCAACAATCCCTCTCCAAAAGGAATCCAGAGGCTTGAGTCCCAGAGGAAGACCCAAATAAGTGGCTGGGAGAGAGTCAATCCTACAGCCTATGATTCTGGCATTCCTGAACTGCCTTTCCTCAGGAGTATTGATGAAATATAAAGAACTCTTATCCCAATTGATGGATTGACCAGAGCCACTAGAATAAACTATCAAAGCTTTTTTTATTGCTTTCGCTTCCTGAATAGAGGAGAAACCCATAATGATGGTATCATCAACAAACTATTCATGGGAGCAAGGTCTGGAAGATGAAGATGGAGAAAGACCTTTGAAAGAACCCAAAGAAGCCATCTGCTAAAAAAGATAACCTAAGCATTCTACAAGAATAGAAAAAAGGATGGGTGACAGGGGATCACCTTGTCGAAGACCTCTTGAAGTTTAAAAAACCTAGAGGGGGAACCATTAATCAATATAGCTGCAGTCGAGGTGCTGATCATCTGAAAGATAATCTGAAGGATTTTACTGCCAAAACCAAAAGAGCTAAGCACCTTAATCAACATATCCCAATCCACCCTATCATAAGCCTTGGAGAGGTCCAGCTTGAGAAGAAAACCTGAAGAAGAGGAGACATGAGTCGAGTGGATAACTTCATGGACTTTCATAATAGAGTCAAGAATCTACCTACCAGGCATGAAGCCACTCCGCTGGGGAGAAATAATGTTCAGAAGAATAGCCAACAATCAAGAAGTAAGAACTTTGGACAAAATATTATAGACAGAGTTGCATAGGCTAATGGGTCTAAAAGCATCCATCGAATCAGCACCTGGTTTTTAGGAATAAGAGCGATAAAGGTCGCATTGACTTCTTTTAACAAGGATCTGGAACCAAAAAATTCTTTGACAGCATTACAAATATCTTCTCCAACAATATACCAAAATTTATGAAAGAAAAATAAGGGAAAACCATCTGGACCTGGAGATTTATCACCTTCAAAAGAGAAAGTAGCATTCTTAATCTCCTCCTGCGACGGAATAGCAGTGAGAGCACGGTTCAAGGGGACATCAATGATGACATGAATATTGCTGATCAGAGAAGCCTGCTTTCCTAAATCTAAATTCAAGTCTTTGGAGAGTAAAGAAGAAAAGAAGTTAATCATAACCTCCGAAATATCTGAAACATTCAAAACAACTCCTTGATCAGTATTGAGTCTAGAGATTCTATTGGTAGCGAAAGTTGTACATTTACTGAGGACATCATTAAAATAGATGTGGAGAAATACAGGGCAATTGATTGCTTTGTGCAAGTAAAACCCATTCACTTCAATAATATCAAATTTTTCCCATTTAGTCAATCATCTTATACATATAGATTACAAAAAAAACTAATAGTGTGATATTACCATATTTTGGCTTAATTAGGGTTGTGATGGGTCAATTATTTTGAATTCCACAAAGACCAATACGGTAGAGAAAGATGCCATTCTAAACCAGAGCCTTCATGGATTTAGTTGCAGTTGTTAGATCTGCAAACAAGTTTTGGCAGTGTTTTCCAATTTGCCTTTACAGATCTGAATTTTTGCAAGACATGGTAACAATTTTTTTTAGGCAAGTGGAAGATTACCAATTTTTTCTACCACTTGTATTAATGTGATGAAAGCTTGAAAAGGAAACAAATATTTCAAACAATTTTGGTCTACTTCTAAGGCGCCTTCATCTTTCACAATTGAGTATTTTTTGTTAGCCAAATTAAATTAGTTGAGAATCATATCTTATCTGGAGTATCTAAGAGGAATATGAAGTTAGAATGCTTTTTAACAAACAAGCTAAAACCATAGAATTTTATTATATCATTGAGCAGTTCTAATCACCTCTGGATCTTGAGGAATTCCAACCACAGGTTGTATTTTAAAACCTAACAAAATAGATTTAGATAGGCTGTTAAAATTTTGTGATTAGAACTATTGAAAACAAACTAAAAAAAACATAAAAATACCAGGATTGATATCAAACTAACTTCAAACAATGTCTCCTAAGAAACTAAATTAAGCTGTCAAATTCTGCGCGTACATTCTCAGCCCCCTACATGCACATCTAAAAGAAGAAACATGTCTGTTGGTTCTGGATGTGCGATTTGGTATTGTTTTATTGAATTTGCAATTTTGGATGCATGGTTTTGTTCCGTAGTTTTTTTAAAAAGCTTTTCTTCCCTTGAAGGAGTGACACTGCCTCCCTTCAAGGATAGTTTTTTTTCTATCCTTGAAGGGAGGTAGTGTCACTCCTTGAAGGGAAGCAAGAGCAAGAATAAGAGTGAGGGATAACACTTAGTGAGGGAGAACACTTAAGTCAAGAGTGAGGGATAATGCTTAAGGTAGGAGTATATAACCCCTTAAGGAAAGGCAAGGCCTTGGGAAGGCTAAGAGCATTTTGCATCAGCATTAATAGCATTCAGAGCATATTGATGTTAGTGTGTGATTTTTGGATTTTCAGAATTAAATCTGATTGTCTAGAAGCCTCTTTATTTGACTTTTAATTTGATAAAGTTTATTTTTGATATTTTGTGTGGACTTTGGGAGATAAGTTCAAAATAGATTTGGGGAAATCTGATTTCTTATTTAGTCTTCTAACTTCTTCCTTTGGACAACAAATTTTCTATAAACGGAAACATGCCTTTATTCTTCCATATCAAGAATGTAAGTTCTCTTTTGTATGCAGCAGCAAAGAGATTTAAGTTTTTTATAATACTCTATTTTTTATCAGAGAAGTTTTACAACAACAGTTGTAAAGGATTATTTTGTTAAGTAGTGATTGCTTCAGATAATTTTGTAAGAGTTTTGAGAAGCTCTAAATAGTTTGTATGCAGCCCTAGATAGCTGCAAGTTTATTTCTTATTGTAGAAGTGTTTTGAGATTAAATAGAAGCAAGAAGAAGCTTGTATATTTCTCCAGTTCTGTTTATGTTTTGTCTTTGCCCTATTTTGGGGATTTTGAATTTGTTCATTGCTAGAATAGAGCATCATTCCGATGTGTTTCTAGAATATAGTATTTCTCTATATTCTTTACATGGTATCATAGCTAATTGGCCCTTCATCCTTGTGAGTTTGGGCATTTGTTTTTTCTGGTTATTTGTTTATCTTGCACAGAAGACATGGCTGGAGATGTAGGAAAGAGTTGGCAGCAGCCACTATCTTTCAATGGACAAAATTTTGATGTTTGGGCAAAGAAGATGAGGACTGTTATGACAACAAATGACTTGTGGGAGCTTGTCATCAATGTGTTTACAGATGTGACTGACCCAGCTCTGTTTGCTACCCTCACAAACAATCAAAAGACTCAGTTGAAGGAGTCAAGGAGGAAAGATGCAAAAGCTTTGAGCTGGATAGAAACTGCCTTGATAGAGGCAATTTTTCCTAGAATAGGAGTAGCTAATTATACCAAGGAAGCTTGGGATATTCTACACACAAGTTTTAAAGGAATTGAAAAAGTTTAGTTAGTGAAGCTCCAAATGCTTCGAAGAGAGTTTGAGACTCTTCTCATGAAGGACAATGAGTCCATTTCAGATTTTAGCTCAAGACTCTCTGGTTTGATAAACTAGTTGAGAACGAATGGAGAAACCATGGAGGAGCAAAGAATAGTAGAGAAAAATTTGAGAAGTCTGCCCTCAAAATTTGATAATCTAGTAATTGTCATTGAAGAGGCAAAGGATCTCTTAGTAATGACTATTGATGAGTTAATGCATTCTTTCCAAACCCATGAGCATCACAATAATAGGTCTGCAAATTCTTCTCAAGAATGTAAGCTTTCAGAGCTCAAGCAAATGCAAGAGGTATGGCAAGAGGAAGAAACAATTTTGGACGAAGTTAAAGAGGTAGAGGTTGTAGAAATTCTGGACAACAAAATGCTGGAGGAGAAAGCTCAGAACGAGCAACCACAAATGAGGGAGCTAGCATCTCTCAAAATAATTCCAGAGGAGGCAAGAAGAAAAATAGCTCAGACAAAGGTAATATCGAATGTTATTATTGTCATAAATTTGGGCATTATGCTAGTGAATGTTGGAAAAAGAAAAGTGACTAGTCAAAACCAAGTGAAAACATGGCTGATATGAAAGTGGGTGATGGAAATAATCTCATAGCCTTCATCATGTGCAATGCTGGTGAAGAAGGCAGCCCCGAAGTCTCGTATTTAGACAGGAGTTGTAGTAACCACATGAGTGGTAATGAAAGTATTTTTTCTTTCATTGATAAAAATGTAAAGTCTAAAATTGGAATGGGAAACAATGGAATTGTTCCATTCATGGGCAAAGGTTCTATAATGATCCGCACCAAGCAAGGTGAGAAACAAGAAATTTAAAATGTTTACTTTGCCCCAGATATAAAGCACAATTTGATGAGTGTTCGACAAATCACTCAAAATGGTTATAAAGTGTTGATGGAGAATGACTAATGTGTCATTTATGAGAAGGATGGGAGTAAGAAAATTGTTGCAGCAGTTCAAATGACAAAGAATTGAATGTTTCCATTGAAGGTAGAGATGTGTTTCTCTTCACAATTAGCAACTAAACCTCCCAAGAAAGAATGTACAATAGTACAATCAGCCTTCAAGAGCGTGATTGAAGACCCCTCCAAGCTATGACATTTAAGGTATGGACATCTTGGCTATGCTGGTTTAAATTTATTGTCCAAGAAAAGAATGGTAAATAATTTGTCATGTATTAAAGAGTTCAGTAGCAAGTGTGAGACTTGTATTTTGGGTAAGCAACATAGATTGCCCTTTAATTCTAGAAACTCTAGAAGGGCAAGAGCACCATTAGAGCTGGTGCATACTGATTTAGTTGGCCATGTGCAAATTACTTCTATTGGGGGGAGTACTTATTTTATGACCTTCATAGTTGATTTCAGTTGTAGAAAATGAGTTTATTTTATAAAAAGTAAATCTGAAGCTTTTGATAAATTTTTAGAATTTAAAGCACAGGCTAAAAATGAAAGTGGACAAAATCTTAAAGCCCTAAGGTTAGATAGAGGGGGGAATATACCTCCAATATTTTTGTAAAGTTTTGCAGACAGAATGACATAAAGAAGGAGCTAATAGCCAGTTATACTCTGCAGCAAAATGGAGTGGCTGCAAGGAAAAATAGAACCATCATTGAGATGGAAAGAAGCATGATGAAAGAAAAATGACTCCCAATTGAATATTGGGGAGAAGTTGTAGCAACAACAGTTTATTTGATAAATAGAAGTCCTACAAAAGTAGTATGTGAGAAGATTCCAATGGAAGCATGGGCAAAGCATAGATGGACGGTTGAAAACTTGAGAGTGTTTGGGTGTGTAGCATATGCACATGTGCCAAAGGAGCAAAGAAAAAAGTTGGATGACAAGGGAGTGAAGTGTGTCTTTACTGGTTATAGTCCAAAATCCAAGGCATACAGATTGTATGATCCAGTCACCAAAAAGATCATCACTTCAAGAGATGTGGAGCTCATTGAGAATGAGTCATGGGATGGCTCGGTGGACACATCTTCAAGCACTTCAAGTAAAGTGCCTATTATAGTTGAAGATGGTGAATTTAATGATCAATAAAATGATATAACATCAGATATAGAAGGCTCTAGAAGGCTACAAATTGGCCCCAGAGAGAGCAGTAGTAGCAATATTAAGAGTTATGATCCCACTCTCGCCTCCCTAGTGCCAAGAAAGACCAAGAGTCTAAGGGAGATATACCAAGATGAAAGGTATGAAAATGTAAATTTTTCATTATTTTCTCATAGTGATCCAATTTATTTTGAGGTTGTTGAAAAAGAAGAAAAATGGTGTAAAGTCATGGATGAGGAAATGGATGCAATAAAAAGAAATGAAACTTGGGAGCTCACTAATTTACCTCCAAACAAGAAAATTATTGGAGTCAAATGGGTTTTCAAGACAAAGAGAAATGCTGAAGGAAAAATAGATAGACATAAGGCTCGATTGGTGGTCAAGGGGTACAAATAGCAGTTTGGTAGAGATTATGATGAGACCTATGACCTTGTTGCTAGAATGGAAACCGTGCGTGCTGTCATAGCAATTGCAGCCCATCACAAATGGAAGGTTTATCAAATGGATGTGAAGTCTGCCTTCTTGAATGGAATATTGAAAGAAGAGGTTTATGTGGAGCAGCCACCTGGTTATGAAGTTCCAGGCCATGAAAGTAAAGTGTATAGGCTAAAGAAGGCTCTTTATGGGCTTAAGCAAGCTCCACGGGCATGGTATAGTAGAATTAACTCATATTTGATGAGCAATGGCTTTTGCAAAAGTGATGGTGAGCCCACTTTTTATATCAAGGCAACTAATGGTAATATTTTAATTATTATCTTGTATGTTGATGATTTAATATTTACTAGGGATAATGATTTCTTCATTGCTGATTTTAAAGAGGCCATGAAAAGTGAGTTTGAAATGTCAGACTCAGGTCTCTTGAGATATTTTCTAGGCATAGAAGTAAAAAAAATGCATGATGATATTTTTATCTCTCAAAAAATATATGCAAATCAGATCTTGGAGAGATTTAAAATGCAAAGTAGCAAGCCTACCCCAACACCAACTTTAGTAGGTTTAAAGTTAAGCAAGTAAGATTGTAGCAGCAATGTGGATCCAACTTTATATAAAAGTTTAGTTGGAAGTTTGATGTATTTAATAGCTACTAGGCTAGACATTATGCATGCAGTAAGTTTGACTTCCAGATTTATGGAAACTCCAGAGGACTCCCATTAGGAAGCGGGAAAGAGAATCTTAAGGTATGTGAAAGGCACCAAAGGATATGGCATTTTGTATACTGTAGAAAATATTGTTGATCTTATGGGCTACACAGATATTGATTGGGTAGGGAGTTTGGATGATAGGAAGAACACTTCTGGATATGTTTTTCACATAGGTTCAGGTGTAATCTCATGGGCTTCTTAGAAGAAACCAATAGTTGCTCAATCTATAGCAGAGGCTGAATATATAGCAGCAAATGCAACAACATGTCAAGCTATTTGGCTGAGAAGAATCTTAGCATATTTGAAGGAAAAACAAGAGGATGGAACCACAATATTTTCTCAATAGCTTTGTCAAAGAATCTAATGTTTCATGGAAGAAGCAAGCACATTGAAATCAAATATCATTTTATTAGAGAACTAGTTGCGAATGGTGAAATAAAAATAGAGTTTTGCAAGTTAGAATAGCAACTAGTAGACATTTTCACCAAGCCATTGGGCATTGCAAATTTTGAGCGCCTAAGGAGAAATCTAGGTGTAGTTAGTTTGGATCAAGCATGATCTTGTTTGTTGGCTCAAGACAATGGGGGAGTGTTGGATTTTCAAAATTAAATTCGATTGTCTAGAAGCCTCTTTATTTGACTTTTAAGTTGATAAAGTTTATTTCTGATATTTTGTGTGGACTTTGGGAGATAAGTTCAAATTAGATTTGGGGAAATCTGATTTCTTCTTTAGTCTTCTAACTTCTTCCTTTGGACAACAAATTTTCTATAAAGGGAATAATTCCTTTATTCTTCCATATCAAGAATGCAAGTTCTCTTTTGTATGCAGCAGCAAAGAGATTTAAATTTTTTGTAATACTCTATTTTTTATCAGAGAAGTTTTGCAACAACAGTTGTAAATGATTATTCTATTAAGCAGTGATTGTTTCAAATAATTTTGTAAGAGTTTTGAGAGGTTCTAAATAGTTTATATGTAGCCCCAGATAGCTGCAAGTTTATTTCTTATTGTAGAAGTGTTTTGAGATTAATAAGATGCAAGAAGAAGCTTGCATATTTCTCCACTTCTATTTATGTTTTGTCTCTGCCCTGTTTTGGCAATTTTGAATTTGTTCATTGCTGGAATAGAGCATCATTCATTTGTGTTTCCAGAATATAGTATTTCTCTATATTCTTTATAGTGATAACGCTTAAGGAAATGTAGAAAGACCCGGTAACACTCAGTAACAAGGTAAGGCAATACGCACTAACGGTAGTAGGTCAAGAGTCATAGCTAACTCTATAATGAATGAAGGCAATAAAGCCCCAGTAACGTTCGATAGCAAGGTCAACTGTAAAGATTTTGCTCCCCATAGTTTAGATAGGCCCCTACACCTCCAATCAATATTACATATATAAGGAATCACCCCAGACACTCGATAGACATGGAGGATGTTAGGGTCTAGGAAAGCTAGGGCAATGCTGTTTCTGACCTTGGACAACTCAAATAGGGCCTGTTGCTACTAGGTCTTGAAGTGGAAGGGATGCTGCTGTAGCATCTTAAAATAACTGCAACAAATACATCCCGAAAACTCAAAAGAAAAATTTAGGGCAAAAGCCATGTATTTTACAGAACATTTAAAACATATTGTATTCAGATTTGGGTAAAAAACTACAGGAACTAAACTCAAAAGAAAAATTTAGGGCAAAAGCCATGTACGTTACAGAATATTTAAATTAGTATAAAAGCCACAAAGATAAAGAATATTTCAATTAGAACAAAAGGCATGGACGTGAGAAAACACCATTTCTTACCTACAGACCAAATATATTACATCAAACCCCTTGCTCGAACCTTAGTGCTGATAATTACAGTTGAAAGCAATGTCTTAAAATTTAACTCTGCATTCCAGTTTTAAGACTCCTGGAAAGAAGCCCCACATGAAACAGACATGCAAAATGCCACAGGTGGTCGCCTTCTTATGCCATGATTCACGACTTGCACAAACCAACATTCTGCACAAACCGACATTTTCTCCTCGCGAAGGCTCTTTTTTTTTTCCAAATTATAATCCCATAAAATAAAAAGACTACCGGGGCATCCAATAGAAAAGTCTTTAATAAAATATGGAATAAAAGTTTTAATAAGAAAAATAATGAAATTTTGATTTAAGAGGAAATATTTTCCGCTGGCGCCAATTTCAAAACCTTCGTTAATAGACAACAACGAGATGAAAACATAAGTCCCCGCCATAGAGGCAGGGACTAACAATAAACTCAACACGAATCGCACTAAAAACAGAGTAATGTTTAGTGACAAACACCAGCAATTAAATAAATAACAGAATGAACAGAGCATAATATACCGAAACAAGTATCGAATCTGCTGCTGCGAAATCATCTTTATTGATCACAAAGAAAATACATCAAGATTTAGGGAACCTGCAGAGTTCTATTATCTCAATTACACATCTATAAAGATCTCGAGATATCTGCAGTCTGAGAGATTTTAAACAGTTACAAAACTGATTATATATAGGAAATGGCTCAATGGAGGCGCTTTTACAGTCAAGACTAAGGCGGTTCATATGGATTAGGATAAGAACAAAAATAATCCAGATCAGATTTCGTAAAGATAAAATCAAAATAGATTGCTGCTGACAATAGACTAATAAAGAGACAATCGGATAGTCGGTGAAGAGAGGCGGTTCAAGCAAGTCGGTAGACAAAGTCAATTGGATGGGAGAAAGTATACAGTCCAGTTCGTTCAGAGACGAACTAGTTATCATCCTAAATGGTGTTGAGATCCGTGAGACTTGTACTACACTCCAATTCGTTCAGCATAAATCTCGTCTTCTTCGAATGAAATTGTTTATCCTCTTTTTGCATATCTTCGTGAGGCCGACACCGAATTACTTTACGTTTACGATTTTCAAGAGATGGCGTATCAACTGAGCTCTTCAGCACATGTTTACTAAAAAGATTATACATGTTATTTTCCAGCGTATCAACTTTATGTATTAAAATTCTCTGAGAGGCATGGACCTCAACTAACATCTTATAGATAGAGAGGCGAGAAGCACACGTCTCCATGTCAGCTCCTCCACCAGATGGAGGCTTTGACGATGGAGATTGAGCATCAGGCTTTGAGTTGCCAATGTCAAGAGGAGGATAATTCATGTCCAAATCTTCATTAGTACCGGAGAGTAGTTGAAAATATTGTGGAACACCCTTCATACTATTTAAAGGTTGACGAAGTTGCACGTTGGAAGCAACGTCATCACTTCCTCCTCCTGCTTGCCTTTCATTTCTTCCAAATTGAAAAGAAATAAGAAATAAGATTTCGTTATAAAAAACGAGAAAAGAATATATATTTATTTATTTACGCATGCCACTTATCTACTACTTACGGTGAAGCATTGCCGCCTGCAATGGGACTCGAGGTGGCCTCACGACTCTTTAGCTCCATTTCTGTTAAGATCACAGTTGAATCGTGAGAATATTATACGAGGTTAAAACATCTGTCCTAAAATAGAGGACTGAATAAATGAAAATGAGTCTCACTACATTAAACATGTTCCTTCCCTTGTATCTTCAACAGAGAACTGCTTTACACTTGAAAATAGAATACAGTGAAATAGAAAATCACGTCTGGCTGCACTTGCCTTTGATATGTCTTCGAATATGGCCTCCAAGAGCCTGCTTTGACAGGAAGACTGTAAAACACATCTTACATCGGTATTCTCTGTCCATTGATATTCTCCTCTACAATAGCAGAGAGATGTTTGGAAGAGGGCAGCAAAGATTTGTAGACCTCCGCTATGACAGCAACAGATATTTCAAATAAGGCACAAAGATGTTCGAAACACCAAGAGTTTGGCTTATAAATACTAGTTTAATTATGTGGTCAAGATATATTGTAGGAACCTAGAAAGTGCTGGACTTCATTTTCTATTGTAGACACCTAGAAAGTGCTGGACTTCATTTTCTATTGTAGACACCTAGAAAGTGCTGATTTATAAAATGGACAGGGAGGAAGTTACGAAGTTGTACGTATATTTTTGCACTGACAATGACAAGCATGTAATTCTTGTGATTTGCGCGGAAGATGATTCGTCTTTGTAATGTCTTTTCCGTGAGCTGCAGACGTTGACCAGTCGTCCGTGATGGACCAGACTATTTCACATTGCTTGTCCGGTGAGATGACAATGACTAGCTGTGACTGCTTCTTCTGCGCACTTTACACACGGTGACCATTCGTCTGTCACATCTTCGGCGATGTTGCGTTTCGAATTGCTTTTCACTATCAAAAGATTTTGTTTTTGTCGTATCAAGTGCAGCAAACGCGGACTTTGTATTGCAGGGAGTTCTTACGTGCAGGCTTTAAACAGCCCACACGAAACGATTGATTAATGTTCTTCAATGTGAAAACTTATTTTCAGGAACGAAATCAATTTTGTTGAGAAAGAGACTGCGAGATAACAAGTTTAAACTAGCAACGAGATATTATTTAAATTCTATTAATTGTTCGTCGAACTTCTCGGCACCATGAAATTTATCATCACTTGGCTCAGAATACGGGGGGGCTCACAA